>JARHVA010001662.1:3035000-3223849 GCA_037957365.1 Torreya grandis
CTACATCCTAAAAAATTACCTAAGGAGAAGGTACAGGTGAATTGATAATTCCTCAATGGGTAAAGGAGATGAAGAATCTATAGGATCAAAGGTAGAATCTATTTATGGTTGAGTTTCTCATAGTTTCTACAAGGTTTGATAAAGAGAGTAGGACCATACAAAGAGTGGGGAAGAATAAAATAATAAATTCAAGGACAAAGGTGGAGATAGAGCTTGAGTAGAGGTAAAATGTGTTTCAATTGGCCAAAATACCCAAGATGAACCCCAATTAACTTATAAATTACATTGAGGACTTTAATACTCTTGTTAATTCTACAAGGTTGGCACTAAAAGAAATACATCAAAGCACTAAGGAGGCCTTGATGAGATTGAAATACATGAGCATCATATAATTTCCTTATGAAGTAATAGCTAAGGTATAAAGTTCACTCATAAAACTATATGCCATCTTGATTAACATTAGAATATCTAGGGTAGTTAGTCAGGCCCATAGAGCATAGATAGTCACACCATGGAATAAGATGAAGGACAAGGAAATAAGGTTGAAATTCATGGTCTAGTGTTCTAGAATAAGTGCCTTTAATTAGTTAAACTTGATGAATAGCATGGACTCTTCCTAGTGGCTCAATTATGTGATTTAAAAAAAGGATGTTTCCTTAAACTAGCATAGATCAATAAAGAAGTTGTTGGGTGTTTTTTAAGTCATGAAACTAAAGCATTGAAAATTTTGTCTGATATGAGTGTAATTAGGATGATCACCCAAATAAGGGAGTTGGTGAATCAACCCAATTTTGACAACTTGCTCCAATTAGTTGTAGAAGATTTAAAATAATAAGTGAAAGGTGTAGTATATAAGACTAATGAAGAAGTAATATAAGTGGTTAGTTTTATTTAAGATAGGGTCACAAGATTTAACCCTTAGTAGCTAAGTTTAAAATCTCATGGGCAGATAAAGATAGATTAATGGTAGAAGATTTTAGGGTTTTTAAGCACTCACTTTTGGCTTTTGAATCCATTGATAAATGAAGGTAAAGTAGGTAGCTTCCAAAGCCATAACACATGCAACTATAAATTAGTGATCCAAGCCTCATAGAACTCTTAATATACACCATAGTTGTAACTACAATATCCTCATCATTTAATTCAAGTAGTATGGCATCAGTATTCTAATGTTGGAGCACCTATGTATTTGCATGATTCTTATCAAAGTGAGATTTAGGTTCCCCATCTACTATTTTACATGCATAATTTATTTTTAGTTGGAAATTATATTTTTGAATAGTATCATTATAACATGCATTCTTGCATGAATTCTAAACTTAAGGTTCTATTTTTAGAATTTGAAAATTAGGTGAAGCTTGAAGAGATGAGGCCTACCCCATCCTAAGATTATATATACATGTCACCTACTGATCATAAAGGGATGAGAATTTTGGCTATTGAGACTAATAAGAAATTTAAAGAAGTTATGCTTGACTTGGTCTTGATGTGCAAATATCTATTCTTCTCCAATTATGTGGATTGCATGGAGGTTATGACATTATAGTATAATAGTGCTTAGTATGAGGTATTTATTTTGAATACAATATTTTAGTTTTAGCAATATCTGATTTGAGAATCTCTTGCATGCTTATCAGAATCCTCTTGTAGATGTGAAATAATAATCTACAAATTAGGCAACCTTTGATTTATGCATGTTTAAGTATAGTCTATTTTGTTCCCTTTGACTCTTTAACTATATTTGATTGTTTTGTGTGTTACATCAACTTGTAACAAGTTTTTGTCTAGATATCTTGTCCTACTTGAGCTCAAATATTAGTCTTAAAAGGATTTATCCTTAAAACTTCCAAAGACTTTCCTTTTATGCCTTAATTTTCCCTCCTTTTGTGTTTCTTATGTAGTCTTACCCACCTTAGTTAAAAATCATCATCCTTACACTTCAAGTATATTTAGGTTCACTCATATCCAACTCACTTGTGGTAAACAATATATGTCACTCAAGCACTATTTCACCAACAAGTTGTTATAAAACTAAATACCCTACAAATTGTACCTTGGATTGGTTATATTCACTAATCCTAGAACATTAGAGGAAACATCATAAGGAGCTTTGAGGGTGTGTATAAAATCCATATCAATAAAAGCTTTCAAATTGGTGATAGAAGGAAGGCCTATCACCCTTTGCCTCTATCCTAGGATTAAAATCATTTAAGTTTCACTAGATGAACCCAAATGATTAAAAAGGTTAACCTCATACATTATCATGTTACAACCATCTTTGGAGATCCATAGAAAATTTAGGTCTAATAGAGGTGTTTCTAGGAGATCCAAGGTAGATTCATCATCTCAAAGAAGATAAAATTGTCTTCTAATAGTTTTATGGTCTTTCCTTAGAACACACTTCTTAATCCTCCACTTTAACCTAATCTCCAACTGCAAGCCCTGGATTGGTTGACTGGCTCAACTATCAATATAGCAGGAATGGTGCATGATTTGCCTAGAACCCCAAAGAAGTATATCCCCTTTCTCTCCATTAGGAGGAAGAATGAAAAAAGAACATATAAATGCCTTTAAATTTTCCTTAAGGATAATGAATATAACTCATTAGGATGTGGCTTATAGACTATTCCATTTCACTTTGTAAGAATTATCCTATTACTAGTTTCTAAATATTTTGGAAGGGTCAATCACAACCTTGATAGAATTTCAAGATACCTTCTTAGCCCAATTTGGCCAAGTTACTAGTGCAATTTTTATTTATCAACACTTTGCCATCATGAAAAGACATCTCAATGATCCAATTTTAGCTTTCAATGCCCAATTTCAAAAGATGTATAGCAAATTAGAGTATGCCTATCATCTTAATGAGCCATTATCCCTACACATGTATAAAAATGCCTTAGATTCCATGATTATTGTGTTTATGCATAGGGATATTTGTATTGATATCTTACCCTTGGCTTACATAGAGATTATTAATGTAGACAAAAAATTATACCCTTAGTTGCAATCATTACCTCCACTTAGTCTTGGACCTATCTACCCATATTTTAATCTAATGC
This sequence comes from Torreya grandis, assembly GCA_037957365.1. Taxonomy (NCBI): domain Eukaryota; kingdom Viridiplantae; phylum Streptophyta; class Pinopsida; order Cupressales; family Taxaceae; genus Torreya; species Torreya grandis. The sequence continues at coordinate 3,038,063 of JARHVA010001662.1, forward strand.
CTAATGTAACCCAAAACTAGGTGATGTAAAACCAGACCTCAGTCCATAATTAATTGTCATTAATCCATGTTAATTTGAATTATCCTACCATTTTCTTAAATGATTCTAATGCTAACCAGCAAGATTAGAGTCAGCCTTTGGTACCAATTAATAATACTTCCATATAAGATAATGCTTCTAACTCAAACAAGACAAAAATGGAATCCATCTAGAGAATGGTACAAAAACTAAGTAATGAATTCCTCAACATGTATAAATGTATGGGTAATACATGTGGGCAAAAGTCCAACCAAAAAAATCAAGGTTATGGGTTCCAAAGGTATAACAAGCCATTTAATAGGTTTGGGAATAATCAAGAACATCAGGTTCTTTTTATCATGATTCTATATATTAATATTATGGATGCAACTCTTCCAAACTAGTGCCAGGTCCATAAAACCATGTAATATGAGGAACTAGATTGTATTGAAATCTATACTACTTTCTAAATCTTCTAACAAGAAGCTGAAAAGAGAGAAAATTCTTCAAGTCAGAAAGAACCATATTTTTTAAATTCTTTAGGCAAACTTAGCATGGTGATGTAGAGCTCTTGTCCCTAGCCTTCAATTCTTATTATTCTTGCTTGCAAACTTACAAGTCCTCTTTATCCAACACTAGGCCAATCTTGTCTAATTGAACTAAAAACATAAACACCTACTTGATCAAAGATTCAAGACACTCACAAAATTATATAACACTATTCTGAACCATATTTAACCATATTTATCACTCACACCTTGGTTTTTGTCTCAAAGGTCGGCCTCTTGCTTTAAAATGCTACTAGCCCTCTTACAATACAAATCCTCTAATCTGTTCTATAAAACAAAAAATATAGGAAAAACAAATACATTTTTGAGTACCCTTTACCAATCTTATGATACACATAAATTTTCAATTTAGGTTACTTTTAAATTTTTAGTACTTATAGGCTTACTTGGTTTACCAATTAACCCTTCAAATGGAAAAACCTCTTTGGTCTAAGAAAATTAAGGTCATACAAGTCAAAATAATATCCTTTTTTGGCACCCATTATCCTCTTTCACCTTAATCAATTATTTTTAAAGTCTCACTCTCATCACACAAACCATTTTATTCTTTGGCCTATTCAACTAGGTCTCTTCTAAGCATATTTCAACTCAGTCCTCAAAGTCCATATAAATGGGTCCATACAGCCATGAAACCAACTTATTAAATTCAATAATATCATTTATGACCATACTATAAATTTTCACCAAATTTTGATGGTTAGAACTCTTTTTATACCCCAAAGCCTAAATCTAGGGTTTATAGGCCACTATATAGGTTGAGAGCAATCCAATCAGAATAAATTACATTATATTAGGTTTAAAACCTTAAAATTTCCTTTTTAGGTCTTTATTGACATACCCAAACTTCTCATACACTTACTTTTATCCTTTCAATGAAATAAACACGTAAAAAAATTAATATAGTCTATTGTATATACCCAATTGATTGTGCAAGACAGGGCAGTTACAACTCTTTCCCTCTACTAATTATTAGGTCTTCTTGGATCATTATATAACATTTATTATGTTATTATAAACCCCATACACACCTCCCAAAAAAAAAAATTCCTTTACTTTATTCTCATTACCTCTTCTAGACATGAATTGATAGGGTTTCCTTTGTGCAAATAGGACTGTGATTGGTTTTATAATCCAATCCCTTTCTTAGGAGTTTACAAAGACTAAAATAAAATTTTATAATCATTATATGCAACATAATCCCTCCAATTTTCAATCCCTTATTTTTTAAACCAATCTATCTTTCCATAAGATTATGAACAAAGATCTCCTTCTCAAATGTATACTTGATTGAGTCAGAAATGATAATCTATAAGTCTACATTCTAAAGTTGAATCAAATAATATAACACTTAAATGGATAAAATATTAATCAAATAGTTCTCTTGTGTATTCCATATAAACTTACCATTCAATGCCTTTAATGAATCTTTCTTCTAATTTGATTATCACAAGCATACATTCAAATTGGTTGACTATACTATCAAAAATAGGATATAAGGAACCTATAACCTTCTTGAAAACACAAATACTTGATTTCACTACTATCATATGAAGAACCATAAAAACATAAGGAATCACAATGATTACAATAAACCTTTTTCAAAATAACAATCTTTATTACTATTCATACATACACAAATTGGACTTACACAGTCCTTTATGCAGCTTGGCAGACCTTCTCACCCCGTCTACCCATGTTTCCTCTATAAAACTCCCTTATATATCCCACATAACCTCTATATATCCTTATTATTATGAAAATATACTCTAAAAGTTATTCCATAACCGTTTCTTAGATAAATAAACTTTAAATAATCCTAAAATCCATGTAGGGTGGTGAATAACAAATCTGTCACCTCACACTATCAACATGACATAAGACATTCAAAACCAACCTAGGACCTACATGAGACCATATAAGGTTCTATTACATACTTATTCACCATTACACATCATTAAAATTAATTTTTACCAACTAAACATCTCTCAGTCCTTCATTACAAGTTTGAAAATTCAAATTATGGAAAAGGTAGGAAAACTTCAAGTTCAAATTTGCCTCACTATCATGGCTCAAAATCACATCCAAGTTTATTTTTTTGGCATTCCTAAGATACCCCTTCATCATAATCCCAAGGGGAGAAAATAACTTTACCTCTTTCTTCTTCTTCATTCTAGTGTTCATACAAATGTGTGTGCTCCTTGCTGCCACACCTATGCCTTTGCTTCTTCTTCCATGTGGTTTTTGTTTTTGCTTATGTTTCTACTCATACTACTTCTTGTACCTGTAATCATTCTTTTTCCTTTTTTTTTATCTCATGGTATTCTTCAATATTCATGGCATTGATCATGAATTACCTTCTATTTCTATTATCCCCTCTAATATTTCTATTATTACCTCTTCATTAATAGACCTAATCCACTTCATACTTTCTTCCTCCTTTGACCATTCCAAGGCCTCTTACTTATTCATAATCTTGCCATCATCTTCTTATATCCTATTGTCCTTCATCATATCTTCTTCTTCTTTCTTGATTATTCATCCTCATCTTCACCTTGAATCTTCTCTTTATGAACTATGAATTCATTCTCATCTTCTTTCACATGTTCTTCTCTTGCCTCAATAACTTCAAGAGCTTCTTATTTCTTAGTTGATCCTATAAACTCTTCAAACAAACATATGGTGTCTTGATACAACACATCATCTTCATCCTCAAAATATTCATCAAAAACCACATGAATTTCATTACCTATCATGTCTTTATCTTCCTCATTATCTATTTTTTTCTTCTCTTCATTTCTCCACTCTTCTCCATTAAATAACTCTCCATCTTCAAGGTGACAAATCACTTCATATTTAATTGCACCTGTACTCTTCAATGCATCCTCTTTTTCTTCTTTATGGACAATTTTCCACTCATCTCCTTCATTCATAGCATATTCTTCACTTTATTTATCTTTACGTACATTCAAACATGAAACAATATTGTTATAATAAAACTTTTGAGGATCTATTACCTCTCTCTCATCCTTTTTCATGGCAAATTGTGTTGCCATCTCCTTCAACTACATTTCCAAATGTTCCATCATCTATTGGTTCTCTCTCTCTTATTTGTATCCTTTCCAAAAAGCTAAACTTAACTCTTTTCCTAATCCTAATGCCCCATTTCAATCTATATACATTATATATCCTTAACAATTTTATTTCCATCTTGGCTAATGCCTCTTTCATCTCCTTTATCTCTTTTTCCATCTCTCTCTCACTAGGGTTTTCATATTCAACCCTATCTTCCACCTTTCTCTATACTTCTCCCTTCATCTTAATTTTAGGTACCTCACTTGGATACATGATCTCTCATCTTTGGCCTCACTTGGACCACTTATTTGTTTCACACTTGGGCCTTTCTACCTATTATCCTTCACACTGGACTATCTTTTCATTATCAATCTCTCTTTATGAGCTTATCTCTATCACTTGATTTTTCTAATATATATGTTTTATGTAGGGATACCACCATAATATTTATCAGTCATACATTCAATTCAATAAATTAATCACAAATTATACCTTCTGTTATCTCAGCTTTGTCTTGCAATAAAACTTCATGCAACTTGCTTCCTTTCTTAAATTTTCCTACAACATGAAACACACAATATACTCAACATATTTATGGTTTTTCCTAGAGAATCTAGATGGATCTAATACCAAATGATGTATATCTCTTGTCTCTAGCCTACAATTCTTCTTGTTCTTGCTTGCAAACTTGTAAGTCCTCCTTAGCCAACACTAGGCCAATCTTGTCTAATTAAACTAAAAACATAAACACCTACTTGATAAAAGATTAAATACACTCACAACATTATATCACACTATTTTAAACCATATTGAATTATATTATCAGTCACACCTTACTTTTTCATGCAATGGTCAACCTCTTGCCTTCAAATGCTACTAGCCCTCTTACAGTGAAAATCCTCTATTTTTTTTGTAAAATAAAACATATATGAAAACAAAATAATTTTTTTATTACCCTTTACCAATATTATGCTACACACAAATTTTTAGGTTAGGTTACTTTGAAAAGTTTAGTACTTGTAGGCTTCCCTGGCTTCCCAATTATCCCTTCAAATAGACAAACCTCCTTGGTCTGAGAAAATTATGGTCATAAAAGGAAAAATAATAACCTTTTTGGGAACCCATTATCCTCTTCCAACTTAATCAATGATTTTTCAAGTCTCACTCTCATCACAAATACCATTTTCTTCTTTGGCCTATTTAGTTAGGTCTCTTCTAAGCATATTTCAACTTAATCCTCAAAAGTCCATAAAAATGGGTCCATATAGACATGAAAACAACTTATTAACTTAAATAATGTCATTTAGGACCAGAATATAAAGTTTCACCAAAATTTTATGGTTAGAACTCTTTTTATACCCCAAACCCTAAATCTAGGGTTTACAAGCCACTGTATAGGTCGAGAGCATTCCAATGGGCATAAATTTCATTATATGAGGTTTTAAATCTTAAAATTTCATTTTTTAGGTCTGTATTGACCCACTAAAACTTCTCATAACTTACTTTTATCCTTTTAATGAAATAAACATGTGAAATATAAATTAATACAATCAACTATGCATACCCTATTAACTGTGCAAGATAAAGTAGTTACAAATATTACCCTCTAATAATTATTAGTTATTCTTGGATCATTATATAACCTTTATTAGGATATTATAAACCCCATACACACATACAAAACTTTTGGTTTCCTTTAATCCATTCTTATTACCTCTTATAGACATGAGTTGACAAGGTTTCCTTTGTGCAAATAGGATTGTGACTAGTTTTACAATCCAATCCCTTTCTTAGGATTTTTTAGAGACAAATAAAATTTTATAAGAATTATATACAACATAATCACTCCAATTTTAAATACCTTATGTGTTAAACCAATCTATCTTTCCATAATATTATGAACAAATATCTCCTTCTCAAACATATACTTGACTGAGTCAAAAATGATAATCTATAAGTCTACATTCTGAGGTTGAATACAATAATACAAAAATTTAATGGATAGAATATAAATAAAATATTTCTCCTATATATTCCATATAAATTTACCATTCAATTCCTTGAAGGAATCTTTCTTCTAATTTGATTATCACAAGCATACATTCAAATTGGTTGATTGTACTATCAAAAATAGGATGTAAGGGACCTGTAACCTTCTTGAAAATGTAGAAGATACTTGATTTCACTAGGATAATATGAATAACCATAAAAACATAATGAATAAAAATATTTACAATAAACCTTTTTAAAAATAACAATCTTTATTACTATTCATACATACACAAATTGGACTTACACAATCCTTCATGCAGCTTGGCAAACCTTCTCACCCTGTATGTCCCTATTTCCTCTATCAACCTCCATTATATGGGCCACACCACCTCTATATATCCTTAATATTATTAAAATATAATCTAAAACCTATTCCATAACTATTTCTTGGATTAATAAACTTCCAATAATCCTAAAATTCATGTAGGGTGGTGAATAACAAATCTATCACCTCATACTATCAACATGACATAAGACATTCAAAACCAACCTAGGACCTACATGAGACCATATAAGGTTATATTAAATCCTTATTAACCATTACACATCATTAACATTCATTTGGACCACCTAGACATATCTCAATGCTTCATTACAAGTTTGAAAATTCAAATTATGGAAAAGGTAGGAAAACTTCAAGTTCAAATTTGCCTCACTATCATGGCTCCAAATCACATCAAAGATCATGTTTTTGGAATTACTAAGATTCCCCTACATCATATGGATATGGTATTTGACACATACAACTTCCTCTTTATGGAATAATATGATAATGAGCCTAAAGATAATGCATATGAGGTTCATGTTTTATAGCAGTACCAATAGGTTAGGAATAAACACAACTTGAGAAAAAAGTATCCTATGACTTCTTCAACATATCCTAATAATGGTGTCACCACTCCTCCTGATCCAAATGTTAACAACTATCCACCACCACTACTGAGAGAGAATCAACTTCCACTTAGGAGAGATAATCATCCTCCTAATCAAAAGGATCAATCATAGAGATTTGAGCATCAAGTCAATGGAGGATACAATATTATGGAAGACATGAAAAACATTAAATCCATCATTAGTCTTCATGAGCTAGTTTAGGTCACTGAACAAAGAGAGATAATACTCAAGTACTTTAAAGGAAGGACTTATAACAAGTCTAAGACTACCCATACAAATGTAATTATATACAAGGATAAACCCAAGGTATCACCATTCCTAGTGAAAGTTTAAATGTTTTTTAAAAATGTACACAAATACCTAGTTGATTATGGGGCATCAACCAATGTGATGCCTACAACTATTTTCCAAAATCTAGGTTTGTCTCTTGATAAATTAAGAAGAGTGGTATTACTTTTGGATAAATTATAAGTCCCATGTGTTAGAGAACTAACAGATGTGTGCATATAGTTGACATTAGAGCCATGAGCATAGTATATTATTGATATCCTAGTTGTTGATATCCCAAAGGCATATACATTATTATTAATCCAAGATTGGTCTAAAACATTGAATGGTACATGTCCACTAATTTATTCCACATGTGGATTCGTTAGAAGTGGGTAACAAATCAAATTAGGGTAGACATAGAGCCCAAAATGAAGTACTTGATCACCAAGTACAACATGAGGAATGAGCAAGTTGACTTCATGTTGACACATAGATGTGTACACATTTACCACCAAATAACAATTCCATGAACAAGAATTTAAAGGTCCTTCTCAATTTTGGACTCTACACTTTGATGAAACTCATTCAAAGCAAACTTATAATGTAGGCATGGCCTTGATAGACCTATAAAGTAAGTAGTAATTTAGTCTTTATAGGTTGTAGTTCTTTACATCAATAACTAAGCCAAATATGAATCCCTGATCTTAGGCCTACAATTCATGTTAAATTAGAATTACAAACAATTATTAGTGTTCATGGATTTAGAGCTAGTTGTAAACTAGATAAAGAATAGGTACTAGTGCAAGCTTGCATACCTAAATAAATACAATATCTAGGCTTAGGACTTGATCAAATCCTTTGAAGCATTTGGCATCAAGGCCATCCCAAGAGAGAAAAATAAAAAAACTAATTCATTGGTAACCTCCACCACTAATATGGCACCACTTCGATACTTAAAATGCAAAAAAATCAATGGAATTGGTTTCATGCCCTTATGTCCCTAACAATGTGGACAACTTCTAGGTGTTTTATGATTATCAACAAATCATACAATTTTTGAATAGTTTAGGAGTTTTTGAATCCTAGATAATAGATTAAGGGAATATCCAAGCTATGAAGACAAAATATATGCATGAAAAGGGTGTTATATAGTTAAAATAAAATTAAATACCCTTGAGCATGGTTTCTTTGGAAAGAGATTTTGATGTTGACCTATAGGCCTAGAATTAGAACCAACTCAAAGCCATTGAATTTGACTTCACCAAGGAGAACTTGGGGACTAAAAAAGTTATCAAATTAGTGAATATAAGTCTAAGTTATACTGAAAGTGAAAAATTAAAGATGAATAGACTAATTATAGATTAAAAGGATATCATTACTTGGACATACGATGACTTGAATATCTTTGATCCCAAGATCATTACCCACACCATCCCTTTAAAACCAAAACATAAACCATTCAGGTAGAGGCAGAGACTAGTAATTCTAGTCCTAGAACCACTCATAGAGGTTGATTTACAAAATATCTTGGATGCCAAAAATCTATTCATAATTAGGCATTTGACTTGGGTATATGATCAGGTGCTAGTTAGGAAAAAGAATGGAGAATCAGGCTATGTGTGGATTTCATTAATTTAAATAGGGCCTCAGAAAAGGATAATTACCCTCTACCTTCTTTGGATGAAGTAATATAGATAGTAAGTGCCTTAGAGATGATGTATTTTTTGTATGTGTTCTTAGGCTACAACCAAATATTGGTTAAGGTAGAAGATAGGATGAATACCACTTTCAGCACAAAATGGGGGACCTTTGCATATAAAAGGATGTCATTTAGCCTAATCAACACATGGTCCACTTTCCAAAGAGCAATGGATTTCACCCTTTAGGTAATGGTGGGGAAGTGTATCATCATCTACATGGATGATCTTATGGTATTTTCCAAGAATAGGGATGACCATGTAAGCCATCTATAGGAAATCATAGACAAGTGCAAGAGATATGGAGTTTCTCTAAAACTTAAGAAACTTATTTTTAGGGTAACTGAAGGAAAACTATTAGGCTATATTATCAACAAATAAGGGATCTCCATCGACCCAAAACATGTCCAATCCATATTTAAAAATAATTTTCTAACAACAAGAAGGATTTGAATTCCTTTGGAAATATCAACTTTGTGAGAAAGTTCATTTCTAGTTTCACAAAATTCATCAAACCATTAAATGCCATGTTGAAGCAGGATGCAAAGATTGAGTGGATGATGGAAACCGGTAAATCATTCTAGGATATAAAAATAGTGATCACTCAAGCCCTAATCACCTAATTTAGTATACCTATTTCATCAGTCTGTGATAATGATCAGCATTTTAATATACGAAATTCACATAATGGGCCTACCATAATCATATCACCCTCAGTTTCTCTTCAAATTATCACCCACAAGGAAATGGTGTAGCTTAATTGACTAATAAGATCTTGATGGATGCCATAAATAAATTTTCGTAGAATAAACCAAGAGAATGGCATCTCTTATTGAATTATGCATTATGGGCAAACCAAACTAGGCATAATTAAGCTTTTAAGGCTTCACCTTTTGTGTTGGTGTATGGATGACAAATAGTATTCCTTATCACTCTTAAGCTACCAACTTACCAATTCATGAACTAGTATATGGGTAGAGATGAGAGAATAACTTCCAAAATACTTGAGATAGTCCAATTAGAAGATATAAGAATTGAAGCACTATATAGCTTTAGCAAATATTGAGATATTGTCAAATGTTGGTTTGACAAAAGGTCCAAGATCAAGGCTTTCAAGATGTTAGACCTAGTGATCCTTTGGGATAAATCACACAAAAAGAAAGGGCATAATGAAAAGTTCACTCCATTTTGGATTGGACCATATTAGGTATCTAAAATCCTAGGAAATAATGCTTTCAAGTTAAAAGACATCCAATGTAAGGACCTCACCTTTATAATCAATGGATAGTTTTTGAAGCATTACTTCATGGTTGCTCTAATTGATAATACATCAGAGTGAACTATGAATGGAAATTTAGTTTAGGATTATATTATATTTCATGAATTCTAGATAAGAATTCATGTTTTCTAGATTAGATTTCCTATTTTCTACCCTTTATTTTCATTTAGAATAGTTTTCTAATTTTTGATATCTTAATTTCATGATTTTTAGATTATTTTATTAAAATTCAAAAAACTATCTCAAATGATTTATTGAACTAAATCCAAGAGAAATTTTCAAAATAAAAGGGGATGATACTAAAAGAAAGCATAGTGGGTACTCACAAAAATATATTCTGATAAGTACAAGACCTTTTGGAGTTGAGGTATGTATTATGACTAAATTTTAGTTTTGATTGAGATTGAGTAATCCTACTTAAATTTTGGCACTTTCTCTAATATACTCATGCATATTGAATAAAATCTTCCCATTTTCAAAGATGCATTACACTCTCATATGTTAAAACCTGGATAGAAGATGATAAACCTATGTCCAAATATACACTAACAGGGACATGTTGATGAATAAGTTTTCTCACACATCCAACCAAAAATGGTTCCCAACCTTCCTCTATCTAAAAAAACTAATTTATGATTGGTGATTCAAGTAAACACTATCAACGATATGTATGCCTAGCTGGAAATAGATCAAGGCTTAGAGTGGAACCATAGGTATCTCTATTAGGGCTATAGATGCCTAGTTGGTAGCAAAGCAATGCCCAAGATTCATTTTTTCATTGGTTGTAAAGTTAAAGTCAAGGCGAAACTTATAGTACTTATTCATAACTTTGTTAAAATATTCATGCCCAAGGGAAATTAATTTCACAAGATCACACATTTATCCAAGGACTATGAAGGTTAGTATATTGCATAGGAAGTAAGATTTTTATTCTATAAGTTGGATTTCCTTATTCTATCTTGATTAAAATTTAAACTATGTTATAATATGTTTCTAAAATTCTAAGTTCTCAAAATAATTAGGAGTATTTTTCCTATGATTCACCATTTTTTGTGCCCTAACACACACACCCCATTTTGGGAGTTTTAAAAGCAGGGACCCATTGTTTAAAAACCCATACCTAGGAAACAATGAGGTTAAATATCTATGATTAAGGTATCACACATTTAACATAAGGGTTATTTATGCAAAATCAAACATGCCCAAGTAAAATTCATAACAATCTAAGATTAAAATGGTATATTAATTCATCTCAAACCTTGGATTATTTATCACTTTTTAATTTAATATGATTTACAGACTAACAAATCTAATTTTTATTATCCTAGTATGTACAGATTGATCATAGGATTAATATCTGAAGACCATCAATTTACTCTAAATTAGTCCCATAATAAAGATTTCACATAGTTATGACATATGTCTCTCTCAAATCATTCACAATTTTGGATGTTTACAAATTATTAAGTATTTTAATTATTTCAAGTCTCCCAAGATTTGTAAACATGCCATGTGGAATATCCACACTAAATAAAAACTATGGGGGCTTCACTTGTTCATCAGAAAACTTGATAGTTCTATGTTACCTAAGCTTCCAAGCTTCTAAGTTCCTGAGTCTCCAAGATTTCTAGATAACTCCACATGTCTCAATCACATAAACTTGATATCACAGGAAGGTTGAATGGTTTTTTGGTTTGTAGTCTAATTTCCAGAGCTTTCAAGCTTCTAAAGCCTTGAGTGGATAACACGTAGCATATTTACATTAATTTTTATGGTTGAAAAGTTAAATGGTCTATTAGTTTCCTACCTAATTCTATGAATTTATAAGTCTCTAAGCTTCCTAAGATCACACCACATGTCTTAATCACGTTGATCGATAACCACATAAAACTCATCATTGAAAGTAATACCCTAAGATTCAATTCTTCCAGTGCTCTATGAGCATGCCATGAGGCTCAATCACATTAACTCACCACTAAAAGACCTCCAAAATATAGAAAATAAATCCAAAGGTTTGAGTTAATAATAACATGACACTCAACACTATCTAAGGAAAGAAAATACAAAACATAAGAACAAAGGTATAACTATGTGACAAAGAAATAAATTAACAAATGGTTGATAGTTGTCTCAAAGTAATGATTAGATGTGAATAATTAATGAGAGACTACCATTTGAAAAAAATGAGCACCTACCAAAGTTGACTGGCATATTCAAATCAAAATAGGCATTAAAAGTGAGAGTTTTTTTTATTAGCATTCAAAGTGCATGAATTATTTTAATACACAATCTTGAAAAAGATATATATAAAATCTGTGAACATTGAATTCACCTTTCTATTAATCTGATCATTAATCATTTGTGTTCTCAAGTTTTCTAAGCATTCAGCAAGGCAAAGATTTCTTCATTCACAAAGTGTTGAATGAACCAGTCTCTAACTTCATAGGAATTATAGTGACTACTCTTTATCAATAGCCTTAACACCAAAATAAGGTAAGAGATTAATCCCATACCCATTTTCATTTGTGAGATCAAAAGAATATAATAATAAAGAGTTTGAAATGAGTGCTTTTAATATTAAATTCCCACACTACTTGGCACTCTAGGAAGAAGTGAGTAAGTTCAAGCCTATTTTGAGGAGGAAAAACTCTCCCCTGAATCCAAATAATACATAGATGACTTGATCCCCATCAAGGAATAGGCACTCCACTAAGCTATAACCAAACCATAGGTAATGCCATGCATTGACCTCTTAAAGGTTATGTTCATCAATGAGACCACTATGGGTGATATTATTCATGTGAATAAGGTTTAAATCACCTCTACCTACCTCTCAGGGAGGGAATTTGAATGGTATCTTAGGCTCCCTCTACCTAAAACTGCATCAAATTAGTTCTTAGCCAATGTGTGGCTTGAGCATAATAGAATGGAAAGGAAACTAAAGTAATGGTTGGTAAAGGGTCAAATATTAAATCCAAAAATATCAATTTCCACCAATTATATTATCAAGTTTAGACATGGAATTTCCATTACAATGACACTATTGAATAGATTATATGGATTCCTAAGCATTGCATATGTCTAGGTTGAATGGGTACCCCTACTAGACATTCTATTAACCACTAAAAAATTGGTATCCTTGGGGAAGATTATAAATACAAGATTTAAATCTCAAATTCTCTACCCTAACTGGAGACCTTAGGATGGGAACTTTTATTTGATGTCTTATCTACTGGATGTAGTCATGGAAACTGTGTACAAGTCTGATGGACAAGAATGGAAACCATGCACAGAGTATATAGGGAATAGGGTATGAGAAGACTTCTCATTCATGTTTATTCATATATACAAAAATGACATCAATAAAATAAGTAATGAGGTATACCATCACATCTACCAAAATATGTAGGGCATAATAATGCCTATATTGTCTAATAATATCACAAAGAGACTCACTAAGATGGGTGACTACTAACTCTACCTAAATGTGACTGTCATGTGAGTACATGAAATAAAGACTGCCCCTTTATTGCTACCTCCCCATGTTCCTAACCAAATTATGGAACAAGAGATAGCTTATCAATTTTTTAATATTATTAATGAAGAACTTATCTATAAAAAATTGACCTATTATTTCAAAACACCCTACAGCATTGGTCAACACCAATACATGACTAGGTCACATTTTATAGCAGTTGGTAAGCCCAAGACAAACTAGAATTTGTATTTGTAACCATTTAGGGAATGGGACCCTAATAAAAGGATAAGGGGTTATTTAAATACCATTCTTGAGAAGAATAAGGTTCATGTTTCTTATGGTCATCAAACCTATGACCATGACCATGTTTTCTTGAATGCCTTAGATGACTCCCAGGTATGGATCAAGATGAGGGATAATAAGATATCAATGATATTATTCCAAAATATAAAATACAATCTTGAGGTCACAAAGGAAGAATCCAAAAATACATGAAACTAAAAATGGCCTCCATATCCACCTAAAGTCACTCAACAACCAGACCAACCTCCATCTCTAGAAGCTCAAGCCATAAAAAAGGAGGGAGATTAACCTGGAAGTCATAGGGATTCAAATCCCCATCTAAGAAAGGAAATTTTGAGAGGACTTCCTGGTCCTCATATTCCTTCCATAATTTCTGGTGAACAAGTCCTAAGAATAACTACAACTATGGAAATGACAATAGCTACCCCAACTAGCCAAAGGAAGAACAACTTTGTGATGACTCTTTTGCCTCCACTTACCATAATTACATAAGTTATTTTACCTGAGCTCTTGTAGTCTTATTTTTAATCAATTCCAACTCCTCCAAGCTCTCCTAAATCACCTAATTCTCTTTAGGTGGCCCTAGACTTTACAAATCCTCCACTTCATTAGATACCTCTCCACCTCCTACCAAAATTATTACAATAACCCTTGCACCATCTTGTCCACTCTCCACTCCACCTATCTTCACCTACCATAGGAAGCCTAAGGATTCTAGACTCTTCCCAAGGAATAAATTTGGAAGAGAGGACATCTCTTGGCCTCCCTATTATTGAAGAAGCTACTGAGGAAGAAGAATAGGATACAGAGGATACAAAGGATCTATAAGAAGAGGAGAAACTAGAGAAATTAATATCTCTAGTTCACTACACATCAAAATAAGAACACCTAAATACAAGAAAATTCTAGCTAGATGATGATGAGGTAGAGCTTGAGAAAATAAAGGCTTTGACTCTGGGCACATAAAAAAAAGAAGAAACTTTGACTGGGCTTACCTCATAACAAGCACAAAATATCTTTGATGTACTTTCTTTTATTGTTTCTTTTGTATGTATTATACAAAGTACAATTTTAATTTTTTCACTAATATTTCCTTCTATTACATCTTCCACTTCTCAAGTTAATAGTATATATTTTGACATTCTTTTAATAAGGACTCAAAAAATGTCCCATTTTAATAATTTGGTTACTTTGTCTATTTTCAATAAACCCCCATCCCCTAGAAGAAATTTGACCTAGCTTGAGCTTATCATGCCCCAATCATAAGCTTTGTCAAAATCAATTATGACTATGGAAATAACATCTAGGTTAATTAAAGTCTTGGCTGAGGTTACACCAATAATGAAAGCCTCTCTATGGAAAGTAGTGATCCAGAATCTTTCCCAAATGCCCATATAAATAAGTGATTCAATTCTAGTAATATATATCCTCATAAACACTTCCCTTTCTATGACTTCTCAGTCCTCTACATCCTCAAAAATTACCCAAGGAGAAGGTACATGTGAATTTATAATTTCTCAATGGGTAAAAGATATGCAAAATCTATAGGATCAAAGGTATAATCTAGTTATGGCTAAGCTCCCCACATTTTCTACAATTTTTGATAAATAGAGTGGGACTATACAAAGAATGAGGAAGAGGGAATTAGTAAATACAAGGAAAAAGGTAGAGATAGATATTTATAAGAGGGAAATACACCAAATCATTGAGGCCTTAAAGAGATGGAAATAAATGAACATCATACAGGCTCCTTAGGAAGTAATAGCTGAGGTACAAAGTGTAGTTACAAAGTTGTATGATATCTTGTTTAACATTAGAATATCTAGGGAATATAGTAAATCCATTGAGAATAGATAGTCACATTATGGAACAAGATGAGTAACAAGGAAATAAGGTTGAACTTCTTAGTCTAGTGTTCCAAAATAAGTGCCTTTGATCAGCTAAAGTTGATGATCAGCATAGATGCTTCTTGGTACCCAAACTATGTTATTTCCAAAAGGATGCCTCTATAAATTGGCAGATATCATTGAAGAAGTTTTTGGGTGTTTTTTTAAGTCATTAAAGTTAAAAATTACTAATTTTTTTCGATGTGATGGTAACTAGGGTGATCACCCAGGTAGGGGAGCTAGTGAATCAACCCAATTTTGACAACCTACTCCACTTAGTTGCATAAGTTTTCAAATAAGAAGTGGAAGGTGTAGTAAATAAGACCCAATAAGAAGTAATATAATTGGTTAGTTTTTTTAAATATAGGTCCATAAGAGATGAATCCTTAGTATCTAAGTTTAAAAGCTCAGGGGTAGAGCAAGATAGATTAATGGTAGAAGCTGTCAAGATTTTAAATTCTTCACTTTTGAATTTTGAGGCCATTGATAAATATTTTGATAATACATATGAATTGGTTGAATAATTTAAGGTAAAGGAGGTATATTATAAAGCCACAACATATTTAATTGGAAGTTAGTGCTCCCAATCTGACAAAACTCTAAGTCTACACCACAGTTGTAACTACAGTATCCTCATCATCTAATTCAAGTAGCATGGCATTGGTATTCTAATTTTAGAAAAAATATGTATTTTCATGATTATTATCAAAGTGGGACTCTGCTTACCCATATATTATTGTACATGCATAATTTTTTTTAGGTGTAAAGTTTATTTTTTATTGTTATCATTGTAACATGCATTCTTGCATGAATTCTAAACTTAAGGTTCTATTTTTAGACTTATAAAATTAGGTGAAACTTGAAGAGATGAGGTCTTCCCCATCCCAAGCTTATATATAAATCTAACCTCCCAGTCATAAAGGGAGGAGAATTTTGGCTCTTCAGATTAATAAGAAATTCAAATAGGTTGTTGACTTGATCTTGATGTTGAAATTTCTATTATTATCCAATTATGTGGATTGCTTGGATGTTCCATCATTATGATATATTAGTACTTAAAATTGTGTATGAGGCATTTATTTTTTAATACAATATTTTAATTTTACAAATATATGATTTGATAATCTCTTTCATGCTTATCATAATCCTCTTGTAGATGTGCAATATCAATCTAGAAATTAGGTAACCTTTAATTTATGCATGTTTGAGTATACTATGTTTTGTTCCCTTTGAATATTTAATTGTATTTGATTATTTTATGTGCCAAAACAACTTGAAACAAGTATTGGTTTAGATACCCTATCCTACTTGAGCTCAAATATTATTCTTGAAAGGCTTTATCCTTGAAATTTTCCACAGACCTTCCCTTTTTACCTTACTTTCCCCTCTTTTTGTATTTTTTTTGTAGTCCTACCCACATTAGTTATAAATCATCATCTTTCCACCCACTCCAAGTATACTTAGGTTCACCCATAGCGAAATCACCCATGGTAAACAATCTATGTCACTCAACCACTATATCACCAATAGGTTGTTATAAAATCAAATATCCTACAACTCATGTATTGGAGTGGTTTTATTCACCAATCCTAAAACATTAGAGGCAACCTCATAAGGAAATATGAGGGTTTGTATAAAACCCACATCAACAGTTGAATAATATAGTAATCAATTAGATCTTCATCATTTTTAATCAACCAACTAAGTCGACTTGGTCAACCTGGTTGTATTTTTCAAGTTCACTCTAAACAAGATTCATATTTCCATTATTGGTAATTTATTCAATTTATCATTTTTTTCTTTTAGTAAAATTATTCATAATTTTAATTTCTAGACTATCTTTACCAATTTTTTAGTTCTATGAAAGTATATCACATAGTCAACTAAGTCAACATGGCTGACTTGATTATATGTATGTCTACTCTGCCAAACAAACTAAGTTGACATGGTTGACTATGTTTGATTTTGACATATTTTCACATCATACTAGATCAGCCCATTTGACTATGTTATGTTTTATTTGATAACTAGATCAACCTTGTTGATCTTGTTTTGTGTCTTTAACTTTCAACATAAGCAATGTAATTCACTTTATTCTTATTAATCAATCTCACATTTTACTTTGAAAATCGTTGGCTTCCTATTTATTTACTTTATAAAATTGTAAATTTGTTCTCAACACTTGATTTTATCCTTTATTTTCACTTTGTAATTTAGTTTTCACATACGTCATGGTATTTTATAAATACCTAAATTTTCCATTTGAATCAAACCTTAAGAATCTAGCCATTTATTTGATCTTATGGTGCATCGATTAGTGGTTAGCATCAAAAAGTTACTTTTAGCTTACCTTTCAGACTAGATTTAGTGGGCTATGGGGATGACACTTCCTCCATTTAGCACTCTAAAATATTGGGTCATCATTATCCAATAAATATGTAGGCTTCTTTAGAAGCCTACAAATCAATCAAAACCTTTTAATATAGCTTCTTGATCTTATTTTTAAATAATTAGTTAACACTATTAGTTACAAAATCATTTTTTGTGTTACTTACTATTATTTATTGTTTCATAGATTGTATTGACTAGAATTAATATATTTGGGTTGTGTACTATATATTTTAGTATTCTTTCTACTTTATTTATACCTTAAATCCTACTTAGTTTAAATTACTGTTAGATTTTTTTCAAATGTAACTAAGTTGACCAACATGACTTACTATCATTCTATATTTTATTTCCTATATAACTAAGTCAACCAACTCAACATATTAAGTTGTGCAAACTCTATATTTTTCCACCTATATAAATAAGTTAACCAAATCAACTTAGTAGGTTGTCTAAAATTGTATTTTCTAGCTTGTATAACTAAGTCAACCACCTCAACTTAGTTAGTTGTATAAACTCTATATTTTCTAGAATATATAAATAAGTTGACTAAGTCAACTTAGTAGGTTGTATAAATTAGTAGGCTATCCAACCTCTATTTATTTTCTACCTTTATAACTCAGTCAACCAACTTGACTAAGTAGGTTTATAGACTATTAGTTTTTCTTGCCTACCTAATTAATTTAACCAGCTTGACTTAGTAAACATTATGTACATTATTATTTTTATAGCTTTTCAACTAATTTGACTGGTTTGATTTAGTAATCCTTTAGCACTATTATCTTATCCACCTAACTAGGTCGACCAACTTAACTTAATAGATTTTTAGTACTTTTTTATATTTCTCTAGATTGCATTAGACCAACCTGATCGACCTTGTAGGTATTGTCAGATCTAGTCTAATTTTTCAACTCTTTTTTTAGATATATCTACTGAATTATATCAAACTAGTTAACCCTATAGGTCCTAGCCAATTTAGTCCAATTTTTATCTACTTTTATATATCTTTATATAACACACTAGATCAACCTAATCAACCCTATAGGTCATGGCCAATATAGTTTAATTTATCAATTCTTATGAAAAAATTTAGATCGACCTACCCAATCCCATTGTTCCTGGTTGACTTAGTCTATTTTATTATCTTTTTTCCTTTCTTGGCCTTCTATCTTGTTTTTTTAATTTCCACTTTGATTAGCATCATGAAATCATCCATTAGGGTCTCGCTTGATAGCCTCAACCCATTTTGAGTGTACATAGGTGCTTCTTTCCTTCCTACCTTAGCCACCGAAGAGGATATCCTCTCATGTCATAATTATTCTCATCCCTCATCTAGGTCAATGGAATGCAACATGGTCCACATCACTAAAAATGATGATCTAGATGATCCCAACCGAATGGTAATATTTATAAACTTACTTACTTTACCATTGGAGTAATTGATACTAACATAGGTAATCCTCTTGTAGGAAACACTCCCATCACTAATATTGAGATCACCCCTCCCACCAACACCAGAATTTAACTTTCCACCACTCTTAATCAAAATACACCTATAGATATAAATCAAATTCTTTATTAAATGGTTCAACAAATGAATGCTATGTAAAAAACTAACAATACACAAATGTTTAAAATGTAAAACCATATATATCTCTAAAATGGATTGATTCATGTCAAAAATCATTTAAAAACATGATGATCACTATTGGATTATCCCACTCTTCGACCTTATTCCAATGATCAACCTCTCATCTTGTAAACTTTCTCTACCCCATTATCAAATGTAGAAATGCTGGCCCAACAAGATGAAACAACCTGTGAATATGCCATATATTATATCAATCATGCTCTCATATACTATTAGACTCATTTTACCAAATTTAAACATGATTTTCTCATTATTTATTTCATAGCTAAAAAACTCTACCATTACATGCTTTATCAAATAATTTATGTCATCATCTATCTTGATCCTCTTTGTCATTTATTCTCAAAAGCTTTCATAATTAGTGATAGAATTGGAAAATTGATGGTTCTTTTGATGGAATTTGACTTGTGAATCATTATGTAAAAATTAGTTAAAATCCAAGTAATTGTTGATCAACTTGCTACCACTCCTATACTATCCATTGATCATCTTAAAGATACTCTTTTTGATGAATAAATTTTATACATTGAAGGTAGTATAGATAGCCTGTTCAGCCACAACTCTGTCTAAATAAGACTTTAGATTGATTTCTACCAAACAATGCAAATTAAGCCTAAAAGTCATTGGATGTACTAATTTCATTTATACATCATATGTTAGTACCTAGAATCATGTCAAGGCATCCCTATTTGTGGTATTATCATGTACATAATAGTAACCTCCCATGGATTCATCTCTAGTCAAATTGTGACCTAGTAAATTGACAAATTGGCTTTTTGACCCATTAAGTGGGACACTTAACCAATTCTTAAAATGTCAAAACCTTAAGTAGAATTAATTAACTAAGCAAATACAATTAACTACTTAAGTGAAAATCCCATGTTTAATTAGTGAATATTAATTTTATAAAAAAGGATATTTTAATAAAAATGAGATCATGATGATGTCATCATCTTCAAAGTTAAGGAATTGAAAATATCTTCATAAAAGCCTTAAATTCAAAAATGGAGAACCATGCTTAATAAGTGGGATATATATCCCAAATATTTATTGCTTAACCCCTCCCTAACCTAACCATGGTTAAATGTAACCTAAATACACTTGAGTTAGGGTTAGTTTGAAAACCTATAAATACAACTTTTATTTCCATTATTCCAACAAACTCTCAAGTCAAATTATAGAGAGACAAGAAGTTTTTTTGTGCAAAGAATTAATGCCAAATTATCTCTTAAAAGATTCATTTTGTTACCACATGCCAATCCAATCCAAGCCAAGCCAAGCCACAAGTGGAAAAGGAGAGGTGATACCCGTAAAGCAAATGCATTTACAAAGGACTCCATTGGACATAAAATCTTAGCATGAACACTCTTATATGCCAATGAATAATCACTATTTGACAAGGAAGGTAAAGTTAGTTTGTTTTATTTATCTTCTAGTTTTATTTGTGCTAGTTATGTTATTGTTCACCCAAGTACTTTTCAAGTTAGTTATTATTTTCATTGAGTTATTTGATTTGGGGTTTGTAATTCCACTAACGAGAGAAGACTCATGATCTCTTTCATAATCCTATGTTACATAATAGCACACCTAGTAGGATCACGGACCCCACATACACTAAGGGAGTGATATTATACCTTTAAAATCTAATAAAAGTCATTTAAAACCTTAGTTTTTATATTTTTTTGCCTTGAAAACCCATGTTTTTATTTGATTGCTACTCGGTGATTTTGTGCCTACTAATTGATGACTTCACTAGTTTTCTTGTGTTCTATTTTTAACTATGTTTTTTTTTGAAATGGTGACTTTGCCACTAAATTTTGATGACTTCAATAGAAATTACAACTTTGAAATTATGTTTTAGCAACTTTTCCCTATGACATACCTTTCTATAAATAGTAATTTAATCTAGAAGAAATGACTTCATCTATTGAGAATGGTGACTTTTTTAGGTAACCACCCTCTATGTTTACATGATTTAATAAGGAAAATAATGAATTTGAATATTATAATTAATGACTTTTCACTTGCTAAATGGTGACTTTTCCAAAACTATGTTCTATTTGTGCTAGTTTTACAGGTAATTGGCAACTTCATCTATATTATAAATGATAAATTCACCCTATGTCAAAAATCAATAGCTCCAAAAGTGAAAGTTATTTTTTACTAAACATTTAAAAAAAACACAATTGAGTCCCCTAACATTTTATAAATCACAAATGAATAGTAATCGCTACTATTTAGGATGTGCATCTCCATATTAGTAGATAGTCCAAATTCATAACTATCTTCTATGCTAGCTTACTATTAATTTGTGAGTACATATTTATTACATGAGCTCCTTTTTCCAATTTTCTTGAACATGTTACATTTTTTTTTTTATTATTTTTATAGCCTACCCTATTGGGGAAAAATTGATTTTATCATGCTCAATCCATCCTACCAGGGTAAACCACTATGATAATTATTATAACTACCTTTGGACAAATCATTATTTTTTGACCTAAATGCCCTACTAGGGAATTTTTATTAAACTAATAATTATAACCTCCTATGGGAAAATCATTATTCCTCTCCATCCACTCTACTATGGCAAATCATTATGCAACTAATTATAATTACCTTTGGGAAAATTAGTATTTCCATGCCTATTACCAGTAGATCATGTCATTTTTCCTCTTTTTGAGGGCCCATTCAATGACATTATTTACCACCTCATCCTTTGAGGGGGCATCTAGGGTTCATCCATCACCCTCTAGGGCATTAACGTATTTTTTCATTCTTTGAAAATATGTTACTATTCCTATGTCTTGAAACACCTTCTAAAATATATGTAAAATATAGACACCCCTTTTTGGCCACAACCATGTTCCAATCGGACTTTAGATTAATTTCTACCAAAAAATAAAAATTAATCCTAGAAGTTACTGGATGTCCCAACTTCATCTACATATTAGATATTAGTTCCTAGAATCATGTTAAGGCATTCCTATTTGGGGTATTATCCTATACACAATAGTAACATCCCATGGATTCATCTCTAGTTAAATTGCAACCTAGAAAATTGACAAATTGGCCTTTTAACCCATTAAACAAGGCACTTAACCATTTCCTAAAATTGCAAAACCCTAAGCATAATTAATTATCTAATCAAATTCAATTAACTACTTAAGTAAAAATTCCATGTTCAATTAGTGAATATCAATTTTCTAAAAAATGAAATTTCACTAAAAATGAGGTCATGATGATGTCATCATCCTCAAAGTCAAGAAATTGGAAGTATCTTCATAAAAGCCTTAAATTCATAAATAGATATCAAAGCTTAATAAATGATATCTCTATCCCAAATATTAATTAATTTCCCCCTCCCTAACCTAATCATGGTTAAATATAACCTAACTACACTTGACTTAGGTTTAGTTTGAGAACCTATAAATACAAGTGACATTGTCATTGTTCCAACAAGGTCTCAAGCCAAACTTATAATGTTAAATTGTTGAGAGACAGTAAAATTTTTTGTGCAAAGAATTAATGCCAAATTATCTTTATAAAGATTCATTTTGTTATCACATGCCAAGTTAATCCAATCCAAGCCACAAGTGGACAAGGAGAGATGTTTCCTAAAAAATAAACGCATTGACAAAGGACTCCATTAGAGGCAAAAGCCAAGCATGAACACTCTTATATTCCAATGAACAAGAACCATTTGACAAAGAAGGTAAAGTTAGTTTATTTTATTTATCTTATAGTTGTATTTGTGTTATTTACATTATTTCTCACCCAAGTACTTAGGCATGGCAGTTATTATTTCCATTGAGTTGTTTGATTTTGGGTTTGTAATTACACTAACAAGAGAAGGCTGACAATCTCTTTCATAATACTATATTACATAATGGCATGTCTAGTGGGACCATGTATCCCATAGGTACTAAGGGAGTGGTGTTGAAAATTTAAAATCCAAGAAAATCTCACTTAAAACCTTATTTTTTATATTTTTTACTTGAAAATCCATGTTTTTATTTGACTGTTAATTTATGACTTCACACCTTCTAATCATCAACTTTGTCAAGTTTACTATGTTCTATTTCTTATTGTGATTTTCAAGAAATAATGAATTTACCACTATATTTTGGTGGCTTTGATAGAAATGGTGACTTTAACATTGTGTTTTAGCAACTTCACCCTATGGTATACCTTTCTAGAAATAGTGATTCCATCCAGAGGAAATAAGAACTTCATCCCCTAAAAATAGTGACTTTATTAGGTAACCATCATCTATGTTTGTATGATTTACTAATTAAAATAGTAACTTTGACTAATATAATCAGTGACTTTGCACCTTCTAAATGATGACTTTACCAAAATTGTGTTTTATTTGTGATAATTTTTTAGGAAATTGGTGACTTCACCCTATTCTGTAAATGATGAATTTATCTTATGTCAAAAACATGAGATCTCCAAATGTGAAATATTTTTTTTTAGTAACCATTTTAAACAAACACAAGTGAATCCCCTAACACTTTTTGCAATAAAATAGGTCTAAAATAAAAAGTTTTAATCACTTTAAAAGTCATTCATACTTGTCTTTTTGGTGCTTAAAAATCACTTGCAAAATAACTTTACTTTTTATTTTTCAAAGTTATAAGTTCAAACACAAAGGGCCAAACTTCACTTCACATTTTGTTAAGTGCTTAAAAATAACAAAAACATTAGATTTAGTGCTCCTAATAGATTTTGATTTTTGCTTTCCTTTTTACAAAATTACTTAGTTTATTCTCTTAAATTTGTTATTTTTTAGCAAAAATTCATATGTATGCTCTCCCTCGTCCCTTTTAGGGAATTTGCGTGATCAAAAGTGAATCATTTTTGCTTGTTTTGTTGAGTTTTAGAAGTGAAGAAAAGTCACATATGCTCTCCCCAAGCTCTGAGTGACTTGGGTGACTTGGAAATGACCCTAAAGTTCTTCCATTTTTTTTTTTTGCATTGGTTTATGAACATGAGTTCATAACCTCCTCATGATTTATTTAGGAGGACTTTGAACTAGGGTTTCTTCTGTCATTACTATTTCAACCCCACTCTCTACTGGGGTATATGAATTGGGCATATTATTGGATAGGATAGTGGTGAGTAGTTAGCTAACCATCCCAATGGGTTCTTGGGCCATGTGGTAGCTAGACATTAGAATTCACTGATAAGTACACAAATGAATTTATTATGAAAAGGACTAGACCAATGCATAAAAATATAGGTAGTTTAAACTCATTTGATGTGATTTATTCCCTCATGTTAGACACACATATGGACCATCTTTAATGCATCAAATTTTTTGATTTAGCCCAACCCTACTTGTTTCAGAATATCTATCCAAATGCCAATTTTATTTGACACTCTAAGTTATTTCCATGTATCAATGCTCGAGAGATAGAGTTGGGCTTTAAAACTCTACCTAAATATGCTTTTAATTTTTTGGATTAATAATTAATTCTTTTTTAACATTGGTATATCAGTGGAAACTTTGGTGGAGACTATGTAACCTTATCAATTTTAGGGTAGGACGTGCACTTTGGTGCTTTTCTTATTCTTTTATTTGCATTTATTTTAGGGTCTACAATTGATTTTTGTGTCAAACCATATCTAAAATTAGTTAAAACTTCAAAATCAAAACACATGTTACTACCACCATTTTGATTTAATAAGTGTTACATTATCACAATCATTCAAAACATTTGCCTTTGGTTGACATTTTCAAAACCACTCTTATACACTTATTCAAAGAGATGTTATTATGTTGCCTGATTTATCTCAAGACATTTACCTTTATTCAAAACTAAGTCCAAAACCATTTGTGTATATTTATTCCAAAAAGTGTCATTATGTTTCCCATTTGAGTCTAGGCCATTATTCATTTGACAATTTGAGTCTTTTATATCAAGATCAAAATTCATATTTGAAGTTCAGATCCAAAATAGATTGGTCTACATTGAATTCTTGCCTAATTTGGGCTTGGGTGTTCACCTCTTACATTTTGATTGTGTAACTTGGATCAATTTCTCACTTGATTTAAATACCTTTGCCTAGATCTAGGGATGGTTTTATTTCACATGTCTTGAACTAATTTACTATCTCAAACTAAAGTCAAAACTCATTCTTCAAGTATATGTCTAAGCATAACTAATTTATATTTAAGCCTTCCTTATCACTTGGGCTTGAATGTTTACTCATTGCTTTTAATTTTCTACTTGATATTGACTTTCCCAATTAGTTTAAGACACGTGCTTGAAGTAAGTTCTTTGTGCTAAGGTCAAGTTTGTCTTAATTTCATATGTTGATATTAATCTATATTTTTAGATCAAGTGTTCCAATACCTTAGATCTAGATTGATTTCATGATTTTACATCAACCATTTCTTTTCCAAGTCTAGTTTTGTGACATTGGCTAAAGACCTATTATTGTTTTCATACTTTAGGACTAGTTTGTTCCTTTCCAAGTCTAGATTTATGATGTTAGCCAAATACCTAACATTATTTTCATGATTTAGACCTAGTTAATTCCCTTCTAAGTCTAACTCTGTGACATTTTCTAAATACCTAACACCTTTTGTTTCATTGTTAGACCTAGATTAAGTTTGTTTGAATCACCTTGCTAGAGACCAATTTCACGTTTTCCTTCCAATTTTCCTAACATAGATGTTTCATTTTAGGCCTTTTTCTCAAAAAGCTAAAGGTTATTTTCCAAAACCATGTTCATGATTAATATTTAGACCTATTTTAAAGAGTTAAGTGTGGTTTAGTGATAGTTTTTAGATCATTTTTTTGTCTTCCCAAAGTTGTTCTTTTTAAACCATGTTTTGTGAATTTATGATAATTAGACTTTTTTCTTATAGAGATGTTAGTTGTAGATTAAAATATGCCTCATTTTACACATAGTGTAACCATGTATAATCCTATTTATGAGAACATAGTTAAAAATTACCCCTTCATTCAAGAGTAATATGGTTATGATGTAGTTTGTGAGAGAGATCCATATCCCTCTTATGCTACTCAATATACAAAATAAGGACAAGACCCACTATCATAATACCTAGCTAATACACCTCTTTATCTGGGGAAAGAACAATAAAAAAAGTCCCAATACCTTGCTAATGTGTCACCCATCATCAAATAGGTCCAACAACAGTAGCCCTACTATGTATCCATGCCAACAAGTTATGACCTATACTTTTTATATCATCATTTACTTGAAAATAGTGATGATATTTTAGGTAGGGCCATAGAGGTAGGATCAAAATTTCCAATAGAATTTCCACATGAAAATATACCTAGGTTAGTTAGAGTGCCTAGAAATGCACCTCACATCAGATTAATTAAACAAACTCAAATTTGGCACTCGTGCCAATACCTAAACAATATATTAATGTGATTTCAAAAGGAAAGGGTCCAATCACTAAAAAACTCAAAAGTGTAGTAGTCATATCAGACCTATCTTAATTTAGTTATAATTTTAATTTTATGTTTGTTTCAAACACCCCACTTATAGAGTTAGTTCCTCCAATATGGGTGTAAATTGATTCTCAACCTGTACTAATCTAAACATAGACCCATTTATCCAAAATAAGTTTGTTGGTGACATGTTCAATGTATCAACCATTTAGTAAGTGACTATGGTTTCTACCCAAGACCATTTACAAAACATGGTGGATAACACGTAAGTATAACTTGATATGAACTAAGGTGGGTAGAGTACACAAAAAAATAATTCACAATAATAGGTGCCTCTTATCAATACCATGAATAGTTCACAACAATAGGGGAAATCATGCCTAATTACCAACCATAATAGACCATTACCACACCTCAATTATCAGTTTCCTCAAACACGCAGTAGGGGGAAAGTAGCCAAACACAAACCAACACTCTACCCCACCAAGTGGTGAACACTACCCTACCTCAATAAATGGAGAATAATATTACACAAAAATGGATATAAAATAATTTGACACCATAAAAAATGGTGATTTCATCACATATTTTGTTGTTATAGGCTTAATTTACACCCTTGGAGAGGGTTGTTCAAGCTCTCTCTAACTAAGTTATAATATTGGGACAACCCCCATCATGGGTATCCTATGATGGGATTGAACCTCTAGAGAAGGCTAGATTCCTCTTGATGTTCACCTAAAACTAATGTTAAACTAATGATTTTCAAGGAAAATGGGTTAGAAATAAGATAAGGGATCCTAAGAAGGCTAAAAGGGTGATGCACCAAAGTTAAATGGTCACTCATATAAACTTGAACACACACTAGATTAGCAAAAGACAACCATGACTTACTCAATCTCACTAATTGCATAAATATTTCATGGAAGAGATTTCAAAAAAAAAACACTATTCTAGACCTACAAGTTAGCTTTAAAACACCTTCAAAAGGAAATCAAAAGGACAACAAACTATGAAGAGTCTCCTTCAAAAATTTACCATACACAAGCATGTTAAACACTGATTAAAGATAAGAAACAGGCAAAGAGTTGATCCTATTACTTTAAAAGTTATTTCTTATAATATTTTGATAGGGTTTAACCTTATCAAATGAGCACACTTTTGCAAGAGTCTCGATGAGTGTCCTTATCTCAGAAAAGAAAATGTTGAATTCTAAAAGCTGAGAACCCCTTCAATGGGAATGAGACCAAGATATATAGGAGAAGAGAGAGAGGAAGAAAGTATGTGGGAACATGTTATCTCCAAAAGAATATTTTTTCATAGGTCATTAAATAAACTTGAGATGCCACCTTTTGCTCCTTAGCCAATGAAAACCTTGTCACCTTTTTTATCAAATAGGACATTGCCTGTGGCTTATTGAGTGAGAAAGTCTCCAAAGGTTCTATGGATGCATTGAATGCTCCTAGATGTAGTTACCAATACTAGACCCTTTTCTATTGACCCTTCACATCATCTCTTGCTTTAAGACAAAACCTCATGCTCATGGCTCTATGCATTTAGGTGGCTACTTGTCGAGACTATGACCATGTTGAAGGATGAAGACCTTTTGCATTAATCACCTATCTACTTCACTTTCATATCTGGATCATAGGTCTCATCTATACATGGAAAACTAATCTAAATACATTGGTTTTCCTATATTTGTCTATATTAAAAAATACCTATAGACCATATAGCACCTTCTTGACCCTACTTTATTTTTGTAAGAGCCAAGAATTCATTATACATGGATCCTTCTTTAACTCAGTAAACCAGTCTCAAGAATGAACCCTGTAAGCTATAGATTATCAAACTAGAGACTAATATTAGCTCCAATGGTAGTCCCTTTGGCTCTTTATATCATGCTACATTAGTTAGGCCACTTTGTGGCATTTGAAATAGCTCTAATGGCATTTGGAAAATCTTGTAAAAGCCTATGTTCATGGTCAAAAATAGCTTCCCAACCTCCATCAAGAATCCAAGGCCCATCTTTAATCCAATTGGTTATCAAAATTTGACTCAGCTCACTAACATGTTGACTCAACTTGTTCCATCAATTTAAATATATATGAATGCCCGTGGATCATTGATCTTCTTCCTGTTAAACATATCCTTGACACTTATTATGCACACATTTTCCCTTGAGATTCATTAACTCTTCGACCACCACTCACCATTAGATCTGAATGCTTGATCAAATGCCAGTTATTAATTTATTGGGACCCATTATTTGAAATCCAATGGCTAGTTCTTGATCTTAAAATTGACATCCTCACTCTTGTAAAATGACTTTAGAATGACTATCATCGATGTTTATGAGACTATAAAATTTAAGCTCAAAATGAATTGTTTTTTTTAGGTTAAAATTGATGTTAGCATGAACATCTCACTACATAGGTCCAAATTTTAAAGCTTCCAACTTGAGCTATAAGGCTTGAAAGGATCTAAATTTTTTTGAGGATGATCTTGACATGTAAATATATAATTTCACTTGATCTAATGGTCATGTAAGATCCCTTGAGTAATATATTAAAGTCACAAGTTGACTAGTCTATTTAATCTTGCATGATGTCTTGGTGATATTTGAGCTCATTTGGTTAACTTATTGAAACTAACTAAGAAGCCAAATTTGCACATGCATAACTCCATTTACAATTTGATAGAGGACCTAAGACTTAGTACATATAAACTAGGGACCAAGATAAATAAAATAATTTGACCAATTTTCCTTAACTCATCCACACGTGTGAGATATAACATCAACAAATTACCTACTAAACATTTTTACCATTAGACTCAGGATGCCTAAATGAACATAATGAAGAATCAAATGGATTCCTTGCATTTCCATACTTAACCCAAAAACTTTTGACATCCAATAGGGTCTTTTTGCAACTATAGACCTACCCCTTAGAAATTAGCAAGATACACTCTCAAGTAAGATAAAAGTGTTCTCAAAATCTCTAAACTTTGTAATATCCATTTGGATCATTAATTCATCTAGAAATTATATCCAAGCCTTTCTCCATACTTGATCCTCAAGAAACTACACTACATTTAGGCAAGTTTGGTATGTGGCCTAAAAATTTCCAACATCTTTGGTGACTCATAGGGAAGCATGCCTGCTATGCTTTGAAAACCTAGACCATTTATTTTATCTAATTCATTGGACATGGAGTCATTAACTTCTATAACTAAGCTAAACCTCTCCTAAAATAACAAGGATCAAAATAAGCAAAACACAACAAAATGCTCAAGGCACTTTGGAAAAGTAAAAAATAGAACAAAAAATAAAAATGCATAAGGCACGTAAAAGAAATCATAAAAAATACTCTAATATGTATAATATATTACAATGGATGTAATGCCATTCAATAACAGGGCTTTAAATTAATACCATTGACTGGGATGGGAAATACCTCTCCATCCAGTTGGGCAAGCTAAAAATCATTATGTTCTTTGAATCCACAAACCAAATAGGGACCACTCCACTTAATATCAAACTTGGTATGGTTTCCTGATTTGGCCTTATTTTAATCCCATTTGAGGACTAGGTCCCCTTATTAAAAGTTCCTTGTTGTATCTCTCTTATCAAAGGCCTTTTTTACTTGAGCTTGATGTTTTTCCAAAGTTTTCATAGAAAGGTCTTTGGTCTCTTCCAACTCCATGAGTTTTATCATTCTCAAATTATGGGCTTATCCTCCATCAACTCAAGATGATGGGCTAATTCCAACATAGGTAGCTCAAGGGAGATAGGTAATTTGGATTCCCTTCTATACACAAAAACATATGGAGAATTACCAATAGCAGTTTTAGGATTCACCCTATCAACCCACAAGGATGTATTTAGCTTGGTGTCCCATGTTCTCTGATTCTCTTCCATGGTCCTCTTGATGATCCTCAATAAATTCTTGTTTTTTGACTTTGCTAGTCTATTTCCTTAGGGATAGTAGGTGGAAGAGGTGTTAAGATAGATACCTAGCTTTAGATCCCACTCACTTATTTTCATACCAAGGAATGTCAATCCATTATCAAAAATTATGGTGGCTCAGATGGAAAACTTGGTTACAAGGTTGTCATAGAAATCCAAGATTTTACCTTCACTATCCTCCTTTGAAGAAATGGTTGCATTAGTGAGAAATTCATTCACCTTGCATGGTGGTTGATCTACAACATTGATCTTTAATAGTCCTTCTTGAAGGATGTCTACCTATTTAGACATAAATAGCATATCCCATATGGGCACACTCACATTTGACTTCTTCATTTGTTCAACAATGTTGATTGGTGAACCACCAACCTTTTTTTGTGTTTTGGGAGCCACCACTATTGTTTGTTGAATTTTTGATCCTTGGGGCACAAAAATATTCCCTTGGTTCTAACTTTTGGGAGGCACTAAAACCTTTAGAGTGACAATAGGTTCACTTGGATTTGTTAGTGAAGGAGTAATGGTAGGAATCTATTTGATTATTTCTTGATTACCATCCATGTTCCTTATTTTAAATCTTGTGTTTGTTGCCACTAAAATGTAGGCTTGGCTATAACTAGCATGTTGGTTAGATGTGCAACACTCTTCTTTTTCATAGTTTATCATTGTAGCATCTAGTTAATTTGGTCCTTGATCAGACTCTTAACCTTTTGGAGTCTCCTCTATCTTGGTCATCATAGTTAATTCTACATTTTGGTCCATGAGAGCTTGGTTGTATCTAAAATTAGTAGTTTGATGCCATTGATCATTGAAGGCCTAGGTAAGGTTAATTTTTGGGACTATATGTTGACCAAAGCACTGATTCCAAGGCATGGTACCTTTTACTTCCTTAGCCAAATTATTTTTAACTAGTACCAAGGTGTTGGAAGTGTTATCAAGATTAGGATTGTAGTTATTTTGCCTATTATAGCCATGTTTTAATATTTCTTTGTTTTGGCCTTGGCCCTAGCTTTGGAAGCTCCCTTTATATGGTGTCCTATTTTTTTGAAAGGCTTGTTGCTAAGGCTGATATGAAATTTTATAAGGCTTATTGAAATCTTGTTGCCTTTTGACATTTACTATCTCATTCCCTAAAGAATAAAACATGCTTTTGATCTCTTAAAAGTTATTTTACTCTAGTGAATCATTAGATCCATTAGTAGAAGATTTCTCTTATTTTGGTACAGGAATTACAACAATCACTGGTGTAGGAAGAATGACATCAAATAGAGGGATAAAAATAAGAGGTGGTCTGATTTTAGGAAATAAGGGCATTGGTGGTCTAGATGTAAGCTTTCCATCTTGAACCAAATAATTTTCTACTTTGATGGCCACCTCATAATCATCTAGAAGTACATTTCCTCCCACAGATTAGATCATTACTACTATATCACTATTTAAAGCCTTTAGATAATATATGAAAGTAAGTTAGGGGTTGGTATAACTATGATTGGGATTCTATCCCAAGTTTTTTGGAACTTTGTACTGAAATCTTGCATGACTTCATGAAGAGCTCTTCTAATGGTAGTTAGTTGTTCTGCAAGTGACAAATGGTCACTTTTGTCCTCAAATATTTTACACAAGGCTTCCCCTAATTCATCCCATGTTTGAATGGAGTTAGTAACAAGGCCTCTATACTAATCTAGGGCCTTTCCTTTGAAATAAGTAGCTAACAACCTAATAGTTATATTCTCCTCAATGACATATGGATATTGTAAAATTTGGCTATGTCCATGAGGTACTCAGAGGGTGCTATGTCTTAGTTTCTAGTGTACTAGGGAACACTTTTAAGGGATGAAAATAGGATAGGATCATAGTGAGCAAGGGATAGAGGACTTTGGCCATTAAAAGCTACAAGAACTCTAAGGGCTATCATGACTATGCAAGGGGGAATAAAGGGCTTCTTGTATGGGTAGGCCTTGGAAAAGACCTCTTTAATCTGACCTTGTTGTCACTTTTGGAATGAGATGAAGCTACTGATCTACATCAGAGTGTTGATTCTTCCATTTGAATTCACCAAATTCTTGTTGTTTAGGAGCTTAAACTACTTTAAATTTGATCAAACCAATATCAACTTTGATCAATCTTCCTTTTAAAATAAGTGGGTCTCACTAGGTATACTGAAAACTATTATAGGCTTAATTTTCACCCTTGGAGAGGGTTTTTTAGAATCTCTTCAACTAAGCTATAATATTGGGATAACCCCAGGTTTTGGGTATCCTATGATGGGGTTTAACCTCTAGATAAGGTTGACTTCCTCTTGATGCTAACCTAAAACTAATGTTAAACTAATGCTTTACAAGGAAAAGGGGTTAGAAAGAAGATAAGGGCTCATAAGAAGGCTAAAAGGGTGATGAAGAAAAGTTAAATGGTCAGTCATATAAGCTTGAATACACACTAGATTAGAAAAATACAACCATAACTTATTCAATCTCGCAATCTCACAAATTACATAAATATTTCATGGAAGAGGTTCCAAACAAAACACAAATCTAGACCTATAAGTTAGCTTGAAAACACCTTCAAAAGGCAAGCAAAAGGATAGGAAATTAGAAAGAGTCTTTTCATAAATTTAACATACACAAGCATGTTAAACACTAATTAAGATAAGATATAGGTAAATATTTTATCCTATTAATTTAAAAGGTAGTTATTACAATATTTTGATAGGGTTTAACCTTATCAAATGAGCACACTTTTGAAAGAGTATTGATGAGTGTCCTTATCTTAGAAAAGAAAATGATAAATTCTAAAAGCTGAGAACCCCTTCAATGGGAATGAGACTAGGATATATAGGAGAAGAGAGAGAGGAAGAAAATCATGTGGGAACATGCTAACTCCAAAAGAACACTTTGTCCTAGGTCATTAAATGAACTTGAGACACCACTTTTTACTCCTTATCCAATGGAAACATTTCCACCTTTTTGATAAATCAGGACACTACCTATGGTTTTTTGAGTGAGAAAGTCCCCAAAGGTTCTAAGTATGCATTGAATTATCCTAGCTATAGTTCCCAATACTAGACCTTTTTATATTAACCCTTCACACCATCTCTCACTTGAAGACAAAACCTCATGATCATGGCTCTGTACCTTTAAGTAGCTACTTGTCAAGACTATGGCCATGTTAAAGGACAAATAACTTATGAATTAATCACTTGTCTACTTCACTTTCATAACTAGATCATAGGTCTCATATATAGATGGAAAATCAATCTAAAAACATTGGTTTTCTTATAGTTATCTATATTAAAATAGACCTATAGACCATATAACACCTTATGGAGCCTAATTTATTTATGTAGGAGCCAAAAATTCATTATACATAGATCCTTCATTAACTTGACAAACCATTCTCAAGAATGAACCCTATAAGATCTAGCTTATTGAACCTAAAACTAATATTAGCTCCCACGATAGTCCCTTTGGATCTTTATATCTTATTACATTAGTTAGACCACTCCATGGTATTTTAAAAAACTCTAATGGCATAAATAAAACCTTATAAAACCCTATGTTCATAGTCAAAAATAGCTTCCCAACCTCCATTGAGAATCATGGGCTCATCTTTAATTTGATTAGTTCTCAAAATCTGATTCAGCTCACTAAAATGTTGAATCAACTCACTCTATTGATTTACATCTATACAAAGGCCCATGGATCATCGATCTTATACCTATTGAATGTGTCCTTAACACTTATCATGTACAAATTTTTCCTTGATATTTTTTGACTCTTTTACCATCACTCACTGTTAGATCTAAATGCTTGATCAAATGCTAGCCATTAATCTACTGGGACCTGCTATTTGAAATCTAATGACTAGTTCTTGATCTTAAAATTGACATCCTCACTCCTGTCAAATGACATTTGTATGAATATCATTAGCATTCATGAGACCATCAAATTTAATCTCAAAAGGACTTTTTTTATTTGAGCTTAAACTTGACATTAGCCTAAATGTCTTATTGCACAAATCCAACTTTAAAATCTTCTAACTCAATATAGAAGGCTCGTGAGGGTCTAATTTTTTTTTAGGATGATCCTAGATGTAAATATATAATTTCACTTGATCCAATGGTCATACAAGGTCTCTTGAGTAAGATATAAAATTCACAATTTGATTGGTCTATTTGATCTTGCATGATGTCTTGGCGATGGTCGATCTCATTTGGTTAACTTGGTGAACCTGACTGAGTATCCAACTTTGCACATATATAAATCTATTTGTGCTTTGGTGGAAGACCTAGGACTTACTGAGTATAAACTAGGGACCAAGATAAATAAACCCATGTGACCAATTTTCCTTGCCTCATCCACACACATGAGATATAACATCAGTAAACTACCCACTTGGAGTTTCTACCATTAGACCCATGATGCCTAGATTAATGTAATGAAGAACTAGATGGATTCCTTGCATTTACATACTTAACCAAAAAAAAATTGACATCCAATAGGGTCTTTTTACAACTATAGATGTGCACCTTAGAAATTGGCAAGATACACTCTTAAGTAAGCTCAAAGTGTTATCAAAATCTCTAAACTCTATAAGATCCCTTTGGTCCATTAAATCATCTAGAAATCTTATCCAAGCCTTTCACCATACTTGATCCTCAAGAAACTATATTGAATTTATGCAATATTGGTATGTGGCCCAAAAATGGCCAACAATTTTCTAATCAACAAAGTATTCATATTAGTTAGTAATAGATACCTAACATCCAATAAATGACCAATTCACAATAGGTGTTTACTCAATAAAGAGGTTCCAATTTACATCAAGTACCCATTAGGAAACAAGTGCCTTTTACCAAAATTATACCTCATATACAATAAGGACACAACATGCAACACATTAAATATTAGGGCTTTATCCAACAATGGGCACCACTTATACAGTAGGGTTCAATTAGTCAAAAACAAGTTTTTATTAAAACCCAATAAGCACATTACCTTTCACCAAGCCATATATCTCCAACACAACAATAGTTCCCTCTAAATCAAGGCCATATTTCAAACCCTAACTAGAATGTTTATCAATAATGCATACCATACTAGCTACCTAATCATTTTATAAATGTGTATTCATGTTCGATCCATATATCAAACCAACATTATATAGTACCCCATTTCCACATTGTACCTTAGTCAAGGTAATCCACTTTTGATCACCTTGACATAACCACAACTAGTTGTACCATATAGATTCTTATCTCAATAATTACAACAAATGAAGGATGCCACTACAACCATTTAAATAGGAAAGTAGACCAAGAAGTTCAAATTGGATGATGTGTACTTATCCATTTAACATGGAAAACCTTGAAATACAATTTCCTCCTAGATATGAGCCACTAAAGTTTGATAAATATAAGGGAAAAAGAGACCCTGGGGAGCATTTAAAAGATTTTTTTGTCTTGTTCCAACAAATATCCTATAGTGACATCTACATGTTTCTCTTTTCTTGAAGTTTAGTTGGATAAGCCTTGAAGTGTCTTCTTAAGTTATTGAATAATTTAGTATCTAATTTTGATGATCTTTTAGATAAATTTGTACAATGTTTATCCTACAATCTCAATCATGAAGTTTTGGTAGTTGATTTGAGTCAAGCTAAGCAAAATGTTGGTGAGAGATTTGTAAGCTACTTTTAACGGTGGAAAGCACTTGCTAGCTACTTTACCCATAATTTATGGAATAAATAATTGGCATTTATGTTTACCAAAAAATTACATAGTGAAATATCTTATCACCTAGAGCTTCAATGTGATTACACATTCAAAGAGATCATTAATAAAGGTATAGAAATTGAAAAGGCCTATTGGCTAAAATTGGCCTACATACGAAGATTTTGCCTAGATAGATCAGACCACTCTCCTAGACCATTCAGTGACCTTATTTAAGGTGATCTAAGGATGTTCTAAGATGCTCTTAAGAGGTTATAAGGTGATCCAAAGAGTTTATAAGTGCTCTAAATATGTTCTAAGATGCTTCAAAGAGGCTCTAAGGTGTTATGAAGATGTTATAAGGTGCTCCAAAGAGGTTTTAAGGTGATCTAAAGAGGTTCTAAGGTACTTAAAAGATGTTTTAAAGTGATCTAAAGATGTTATAAGGTTCTCTAAAGAGGTTCTAAGGTTATTTTAAAAGGTTCTAAAGTATTATGAATAGGTTCTAAGGTGCTTTAAATAGGTTGTAAGGTTCTTTAAAGTGCTTTGAGGATGCTTTGAAGATGCTCCAAAGATGCTCTAAAGAGCTCCAAAGATGATCCAAAGTGATTTGAAGATGATACAAAGATATTTTAAGATGTTCCAAGATGATCTAAATATGTTTTAGGATGGCTTCAAATATTCTTTGAAGAAGCTCCAAAGAAGATGCAGTCCTGGTGTAGTAGATGATCCAATGGTGGAAAGAGAAGACCAGCTTCATGACCCTACTCAGTATTCTCAACCTTATTGAGTGCATTCCCCATCCTCTTTTAGTCCTCTATAATATTTTTTTTATGAGAATACCCTCTCTAGGCAAAAATAACTAGTTTTTCTCTACTAGCTCAAAAACATCACTTACAACTAACTCAAGTGCCTTGAGGGGCAAGTGTGAGAGACATTAGATTATGAGGCAAGTATTTGGAAACCATGAAAGTGATGATGATATGTATAAGGTACATAATAATTTTTTAAATATTAGAAGATATAGGGATAGGAATTATCAATTTCACCTATAAGTAATACCCCAAATCTACACTTATAGCCATCCAAATGGTAATTTCATTGACTCATTCAATCATTTTCCCTAATGTGCAACTCAAGACATTTCCATTAAAGGTTAATATTGTAAGGTATAATTTTAAATTAAATTAAATAATGTACATATCCAATCATTCATAAATAAAACTTAAGCAATGCCGACTCATGAAGATGCAGTACACAATTAACTTTTGAAGTCAGTTTTGAAGTTTTTTAAATTTTTGGGGCACCTACACATGGATTCAAGACCTCAAATTTGTTACAGAGGGTCATTTTGACCTATTATATTACCATATGATTTTTATTTGGCATGAAAAATAAGGTATATACCTAATATATTGTTAAATACCTAAATCAATCTCTAAGTCATTCACACAGGCAACCTAGGCCAATCTTGGAGAAATTTGTGATTTTAGAGCATCTACAAAAGGAATTAGGTTCTAATTTTTGGTAAATATTATATTGGTGAGTATATAAATATTTATATTCCATATTTAAGACAAAATAAATATTATAATCATCTTTTGATTTGTTACAGACCTCTTGCAGTCATAAACAATCATAAAACCATGTATCCAACTAGCTTGTTTTAGAAAAAAATGAGTTTTGAGGCATCTAGAAGTACAATAAAGTTATAAATTTTCGTAAATTTTGTGTTCATGAGTGTTTTTATAAATTTATAATATTTTTTTGGTCACAATAATAGTTTAATTATCCTTTATTTTGTCATAGTCTTATGCATGTGTGTTGACAGTCAACATGGAGCTAGGTAAGCTTCTTGAAGGGGTTTAAGGCATGACAGATGGTTTAAACTTCATGTTAGTGTTTTTTAGTAAATTTATGGTTATTTTAAGTCTTATGAAACATGTTTATAGTGATAAAAATCATAATTTAAATTCAAAATGAAGAGAAATGCAAAATTGCAAAATTCAAAAATTTTGCATACAAGTGGGGACAGTCAGAAAAAACATTTTTAAGAGGTTTAAAGGGTTGGATTATGAAATATAATTATTTTATGATAAATTTTTATAGATATTATAGTATATAATTAAAAAATAATGAGGTATTAATAATTTATAAATCTCAATACATACCTTTTACTCTCTTCCTAGGTTTTTTGGTTCTCATTTTTTGAGTGTACAACAGGTCTAAATATGTGATTTTGGTTGGTTTTAATGGTTAATAATGGAAAAAAATTATTTAAATAGTTTTAATGGTCCATAAAGGTAATAATTAAAAAATAATTAGGTATTGGTATCTCATAAAACTCGATAAAATGCAATAACTCAAACCTACACACACTCAAAAATTTGATAAGGCAAGTTGAGGCAACCCCAAAAGGTGCATTTTTTGAGTTATCCTAAATGAAATGACTTGAAATTTTACATGGAGGTATATTTATATTCCCTTGAATTTTTAAAAGTGATATTATTCCTATACTATACTTCAAGAGAAAAACCTAGGTTTTCTCATCTCTATTAATGGAGTTTGTGCTCAGGACCAAGTCTAAAGGAACCTTTAGCAGAGGTCACAAGGAGGATTTGTGTATGTAAAATTTATTATAAATGTGTATAATATTAAATATAATGATTTTATTGAGTTGTAAAAGGCTAAAATTGACTCCAAGTGGCTCAAATTATCAAAAAGACCCTCCTAGACCTACCTAGTGAACACAATGTTGCAGACCTTCCCTAGCTAATTTAAA
The DNA here is from genome assembly GCA_037957365.1 of Torreya grandis. Lineage (NCBI taxonomy): Eukaryota > Viridiplantae > Streptophyta > Pinopsida > Cupressales > Taxaceae > Torreya > Torreya grandis. Next base: position 3,077,506 of record JARHVA010001662.1, read on the forward strand.
GAGTTTTCAAGTGAATCATAGGATGAGAATGGTATAAAATGAATTTTATTCCCCATAAAAATATTATTTAGTATAAAATAATCTCATTCAGGCTCCCAAGCATCATGGAAAGGCCTAAAACCATTGCAAGTTGCCAAAGAGCCTATTTTGACCAATTTTATGTTTTTGAGCTCATAAGCCCATGAAATGACTTGGATTCACTTATAGACCACATATAACGTGTATGGGAATATATAAAGATCATGTTTTACCTATTTTTTAGAATAAATTGTCACTTTTGGGTGCTTGGGAGGCCCAAAATGGCCTAAAATGCCCATTTTGGAAGTTTTCAATTAAAGACCTCCATAAATGGAGTCCACAAGATTTGAAGGTCCCATGGTGACTTTTTCAGGTCAAAGGATCAAGTTAATACAAAATAAAACATAAAATAAAACACCCAAGGTTAACCTTCAAGGTTAGTTGTAAGCATAAAGTGCCAAGATCACTAATTATGCTTCCTAGTTGCCAGCTCAAGCCAAGTGGAGATGGGGCGTAGAAGTCAAGTGGAGTAGATATGTGGAAAATTGATGGAGAATTTAAGGTAGTATCTAAATATTTTTATATTTTTTTCAAGAATTTATTGGAGCATTAAATAATATTTATATTCTTTGAAGAATTTTTTCAAAGCTAGTGGAGTGCAACATCATCTTCCTTAAAGGTTTTTTGTCATCTAGTACCTTTTTAAGCCAATGAGAAGGATTGAAGACCTTTTGGAATAATAGAGGTGATTTTTTGAGATAATATCAGTGCTTAATTAATTTTAAAAAAAATTGAGACTCCATGAAATTTGGTTGAGTTTTATTTATTGAATTCTGAGAGCTTGTTTCTTCTCTCTCTCTTCCCTTTTCTCCTATGTATCCCTTTTCTTTCCCATTTGTAAATATTCTCCTCATTTTGATATGTATTTTACATTCCCATTTTTGTAATAAAATCCTCTTGAATTAATATAACAAATTTTTTTACCTATCTATTTACTTGCAACTAGTGTTATGGCTAGTTTGTGCATGATTGCTTTGTGGGAAGGTGTTCTTCCTTGGTGATTGTCCTTATTTCTTTCATATTTGTAGGTATTCCACCATTATTTTAGGTCTAAAATTGTGCTTATTTGATCATTGATGATGGTATAGTGTGAGTTTTATACTCCTCCATACTTCATCTCTTGTCTAGTGGGCCTAGTTTTGGAAATATTTATTCAAAATGATCCAGTTGAGAGATTTTGTGAGTGAGTGTTATTTTTGAGCTTTCCTTAGTGTCAATTTAATGAAATTTGGAGTTTAAAAGCTTGGTGTATCACCCATTTTTATTTTAATTCATATCTTTCTCGTCTTTATAACCCTTTTCTTTGTCAATCAATAGTTTAGAGTATTTTACTAAGAGCATAATTGATACATCTAGGGAGCTAGCCCATAACCCAAAGGTTCACCTCCATTATAAGATACCCATATCCTAGAGGTATTCCCATTTTATATCCAAAAGTGAGAGAGCTTGAAAAAATCTCTCACAAGGTTAAAATTATATGCTAAAATATTTTATAGCATGCCTATTGGGAGCACATTTGAAGAAGATTGATTAAGATTGATGCCAGTCTTAATTCATCTACATCAGCTATTACATCCATGCTCTCAGAATTTGGTGACCTCGAGGAACACTCAACATTCTAGTGGAAGAATAGTACCTATCTTTCATGCCAAATGTGACTTTAAGATCATATTCTAGAGGTAGTCCTTTTTAATTTGTTTAATTACCTTTAAACTTAGAAATAAGATTGAGGTTTGCTAACATCTATCCATATTTGGGAAATTTTACTCCTAAAATAATTTCCAAGTTTACCTCTACAAGAAGATCTTTTTTAGGCCCTTTCACTACCATGGTTTCCCCTAGAGCCTTGCCTTTTGTGGATTTCAATGGTCAAAGTCCTTTGGATCTCAATCAGTATGACCCTATCCCATTGGAATCCCTTAAGAGTGTGCCTTACTTCACAGGATAAAATTCTACAACTTCTTCTAAACATGTCAAAGATATAGCCAACTTCTATAATATCCATGATATCAATTAATAAAATGTGTCTATCAATATTTTAGACATATCTTTCAAGGGCAAGGCCCTGGATTGGTATAAGAACCTTTTTCCTAACTCAATCAAAATATGTGACTAGTTAGGGTATGATTTTTTCAATAGGATTAAAGATAAAAGTGACCACTTATCACTAGCATTAGAGTTGACTACAATGAAGAGAACTCCTCATAAGGTTATGTAATATTTCAATAATAGATTTAAAAGGATGTGGGATACGATTACAATCTTTGTCAAGCCCACTCATATAATTATATCCTCTACTATCTAAGAGTTCTCAATAGTGACATTATAGTGATGATATAGTTTATGAGGGGAGACACACTACTAGGTGCTTATGAATTAGTAATCAGAGTAGAGAATAACCTAATACAATATGGAAAGCTCACACCTAGGCCACCTATGCCCTTATTTCCAAAGATTAATCCACCTCCTATCATCATTCCTACCCTTGGTTCCATTCTTCCTTTGCCAACACTTGCTTCCATACCTACACCAAAATAGGATAAGGCTTCAACTAGTCAGTCTCGTGACTCCCAAGAGCACAAAAACTTTCAAGAACTCAAGAATATGTTTCAAACTCAATATAATATTCCTTATCATCCCCCACATCAGCCCCAATAGTCTTATCAAGATAATAGGCCACCCTTCAAGGGAAATTTCCAAGGATAAGAACAAGGGCAGCCTAACTATGCTAGGCAAAAAAATTACAATCCTAATGCTACAAGTGCTTTCAATAACTTGGTTCCTATTCAAAATAAAATTTAAAAATAATTTTAAGTCTATATGCCTTGGAATCAATCATTCAATCAATCCATTATCCCAAACATGGATTTCAATCAAGATTTTAATGATCAATGGTAGTAGAGTGCTAGTTATGGTTTCAATCAAGCTCTCATGGATCAGAATATGGAAGTGCCTATGATGACTAAACTAGAAGATCCCCAAAAAGGAAAAGGGAAATTTTGAGGACCAAACTAGTTGGGTGATACAATAGTTAACTATGAATAAGAAGAGTGTTATGATTTCAATCAGCAACCTAGCTCCAGCCAAGTAAACATTCCAATGGCAACAATATAAGGTTCAAAAGAAGGAACATGAAGGCAAACCAAGAATTTTTAAATAATCCCTTACTCTTAGTCCATTACTATCAAGGAAAAATGAGCCTACTACTTCCACATAAGTTTCAATAACTCAAAAAAATTAGATCTAAAGAAACACCTTTGTACCCCAAAACTCACAAGTTCAAAGCATGGTTGTGTCTCCCAAAACACAAGTAAAGATTGGTGGTTTACATATCAATATTGTTGAGAAAATTAATAACTCCAACATGATTTTTCTACTGTGGGACATGATTTTTATGCTTGATCAAGTGGATATCCTTCAATAAGGCTTGTCAAAGATCAGTGTTTTAGATAAGCCACCAAGTAAGGAGAGTGTAGTTTTCACTAATATAACCAAAGGAAATGAAGGATAGTAAAAAAAAGTATTCAAAACTCCTTCCTTATACATTTTTGTAATCATTATAAACTCCTTGGTACTCAAATGAATGGTAGAAAGTGGAGTAAATACTTAAATGATGCCAAAGTCAATAACAAATTAGCTTGGTTTAAAGTATGAACCCCAATCTAAGGGGTTTTTTTAGCTTGAGGGATATTTTAACAAACTAGATGGTATTATCAGAGGTCTAAAATTGACTCTCAATGCTTTTCCTAGTGTTTCAATGGCTCAGGATGTGTTGGTTCTAGAGGTGCCTCCTCATTTTTCTCTATGCTTATCTATAGACTTCATATCTAAAATTGGGGGTTACCTAGCAGTAGATTGATCCTATATGGATTCTAAGATAAGGTATAGGGATAAGGTGTCTATCAATATTGAACCTATTACCCAATTTAACATTGAGAATTATGGGCCAAGTAGCCCAAACATCAATTGTACCATTCTAGATGAAGATGACCACTTAGTTGGTCAAGAACTAAACACTCATCCTAAGGGGATACCTGATATGTTCTTAGATGAGTTATGGAGTGATAATAAACTACTTAACCCTTTGGGAGGTGTTGAAAAAATAGACATGGGAGTATATTACCTGCATGAAGAGAATAATTTCATGCCATCCCTAACTAAGCCACAGAAGGATACTAGTGGATTATGGAAGATGTTCTTTGATGGCTCAAGGATCAAGCATGGAGTATGTGTAGTTGTAATTATAATATATCCCTCTAATGACAAATACTTTTCATCATACATGTTCTAATTTAGTTGATATTGAAATGCAATTGATTATGAGGGCCTTATCCATGGTCTTTAATGGGTGAGTGAGAGGGGAATAATGTAATTGTAGGTGTGTAGAGATAGTGAGCTGATAGTATATCAGGTGAGAGGTCAAAACACATCCAATAACCCCTTAATGAAGTCCTACAATCACAAATTATGGGACATACTTGAATACTTTGAAGCTTTCAATATCTAAGTAGTGCTAAGAGAGAGAAAATAGCATGATAATATGTTGGTAGCAATAGGGGCTCAATTTAATATTCCAATTGATTTGAAGAATTTTAAAAGATAGACACACGTCAAAGTGATAGTGAAGCCATTAGTTCTAGATAATGAAGCCCACTTGTAGGTATTTGATAGTGACAAGTAGATTGCTTGCTTCCTGCAACAAGAGGTAGAGTTTTATTCAATGAACCAAGATAAGTTTTAGTAATAGTATGAGGACAAAATTATTCAGCTAAAGTATGATAAACTTCCTAAAGGGCTAGTCACCCTTGAGGGTATTTTCCATGAAGGAGATCACATGAGGAAAGACAAGGTAATGATGTCTACTGATGAAGAAAACTATGAGATAATAATCATCTTCAAGGACAAGATTATAAAGGTTAGAAAGGTGATAAATGAGGCAAAAAAACATGCATTTGTTGACATTTGTAGGAAATAATCTAATATGTTTACTTGGGAATACAGTGATATAAAATGTTTTGACCCCAAGCTATCCCAACACACTATAGAGTTGGAGGTCAATGACAAGCTTGTTAGGTAGAATTAAAGGCCAATCAACCCAAAGATTAAAGAGTTAATGAGAAAAGAGTTAACCAAGTTGATTGAGTCTAATATCATTTTTCCCATTAAGCACTCCTCATGGGTAACTAACCTAGTGCCTATGAGAAAGAGGAATGGTAAGATCTAGTTATGTGTTGACTTCAAAGACTTTAATACGGTCTCTTTGAAAGATCATTACCCCTTACCATCCATGGATAAATTCATTCAAATGGTTTTTATTTTAGAACATTTATCTATTTTAGATGGGTACTCAAGGTACAACCAGGTGTTAGTTAGGGAGGAAGACCAATACAAGACTGCCTTCACCATAAAGTGGGTCACCTATGCTTATTATAAGATGAATTTTATCCTCTCAAATTTTGGATCTACCTTTCAAATAACCATGGACATGACTTTCCAAGGTTTTATAAATCAAATGGTGTTTATCTACTTGGATGACATAATAGTTTTCTCCAAGAAAGCTAGTGAACACTTGGACCACTTGAGGTTGATATTTGAAAGGTGTAGAGAATATGGGATCTCATTGAATCCTCAAAAGTGTGTGTTTTCTATTCATGAGAGCAAAATCTTGGGTCATATTATCTAAAATTAGGGATTAGCCATTAATCCTAATAGAATAAGTGTAATCTTGGCATTGTCTTTTCCCAAGCATAAGAAGGGACTTCAAAGTTTCCTTGGAAAGATAAACTTTGTGATAAGGTTTATACCTAGTTTTGAAAACTTGGTTAAATCTATCACTACTATGTTAAAGTATAATCATGTGTTCACTTGGACAAGAGAAGGTAAAACAAGATTTAAGGCTATCAAACAAGCCATTACTTAAGCACCTACACTCATGGATCCTAACTTCTTGAGATATTTCATCTTGTATGCCTTTCCCAAAATTGATAACATATCAGCTATGTTAATGCAAAATAATGGAGAAAGGTTTGAGAAACCAATTGTACTTTTTAGCCAAGGGCTTGAAGGGTATGAAGAAAGGTAAAATTTCATAAAAAATCAAGTCCTTATAGCTATGATAAGCCTAAAAAAGTTAAGCCTATGCTATCCAACAACAAAATATACCTTATGGTGTCCCTTCCTGGACTAAGAGACTTCTTTCTCAACAAGGACTCGAATGAGAAGATGGCTTGTTAGATTACAAGGGTCATGGAATATGATATAAATCAAATTCAGTAAGCTAGTAAGAGGTAAAGGTTTATGTAAACACATGGTTGTTGACCTCCATGAAGAAAAAGAGTTTGTCTCGGTGATAAAATATAACTTATAAATAATTACACCTCTACATCACACTAATTGGGTCCAAGATATGACAAAGTTATTGATAACAGGTGAGTGTCCTCAAGGTATGGATAGAACAAAGAAAAGATATTTAGACTTTAGTCCATACCTTATGCTTTGATTGATGATGTTCTCTTCAAAAAAGACCTTTATGGGGTGCTAATAAGATGCATAGATGATGATCAAGTGACTAGACTCTTGGAGTAATTCCATGATGGACCTATAAGAGGTCATTTTTTCCAAAGAAATACAACTACAAAAGTGATGAGGGATGGATATTATTGGCCTAGGATATTCAAAGATGCATATTCATGGGTGATGAAGTGCTAAAAGTGTGCTCTCTTTGTAGGTAAAAGGTTGGCAACCCTTCCTCTTAATCCCATTTAGGTAGATCAACCCTTTATCCAGTGGGGCCTAGAATTTATAGGAATGATCAATCCACCTTATAGTGGAGGATACAAGTGGGTAATCACTTATATTGATTACTTTACCAAGTGGGTAGAGTAAATTTCTCTAAAATAAGCCAATAAAACAATAGTATTGGACTTCTATGACAATATAGTGATAAGGTTTGGTGTATCATCAACAATTATTTTAGATAATACCTTAGAATTTGTTGGCATGAAGATGAGTGAATGGGCACTTTAGTTGAGCATCTACCTTAGAATATATTCCAATTACTACCCCCAAAGAAATGATCTTGTAGAGTCAATGAATAATAAATTGATTATAATAATCAAGAGGACTATGGAGGAGAACCAAAAATTGTGGCATTCAAAATGAAGGACAACATTATGGGATGATAGAGTGATCCAGTTACCATTGGAAACTCACCATTTGTCCAAGTATATGAGAGAGAAGACAAGTTACTCATCTCTCTTGAGCTGATGGAGAGTTAACCTATGAGTGTGAGGATGGAAGAGCTCATGGATCTTGAAGAAATAAGGGATCTTGCAATGAAGACAATGGAATCACATCAAGCTCAAGTCAAGAAAGAATTTGAAAAGATAACCATATTAAGAGACTTAAAAGAGTGTGACCTAATCCTCAAGTGGGATTCAAATCATTCCAATATAGGAAACCATACTAAGTTTGATAGCTTGTGGAGTGGACCTTATTTGATCCATAGATGCAAACAACATAATGCCTTTCAGCTTGCCAAGCTAGATGGAGAGGTATTACCAATCCCAATCAATGGAATTCATATAACTCCTTATTACTAAAATAAATATTCAGCCTTATACATATTAGAGTAGATTTTGTTATTTTACTCTAAGTGCCTTGTGCACTTTTCCCTTTCATTGTGTGTTTCCCTTCCCTAAGTTATTTAAGACATTATTGTTTTATTTTGGGTTGTCCTTACTATTTTGAGAGTTCCAATAAAAATATTTGTAGCCTTATGATCAATTAAAATTCAGTTGAGGAATACTTGTGCAACTCTATAGGCCCAATGGATAGACTAAAGCAACTATAATTTTTCATAGATAGACATGTAATCCTAGAAGGTCACCAGAATTGTTGGCCAAAATTGGCCTACATATGAAATATCTACCTAGATGGATCAGGTCATTCTCCTAGGCCATTTAGTGACCTTTTATAAGGTGATCTAAGGATGTTCTAAGGTGATTTTAAGAGGTTCTAAGGTGCTTCAAATATGTTCTAAGGTGATCCAAAGAGGCTCTAAGGTGCTCTGAATATGTTCTAAGGTACTCAAAAGAGGTTCTAAGGTGCTCTAAAGAGGTTTTAAGGTGCTCTAAAGATGTTATAAGGTAATCTAAAGATGTTCTAAGGTGATATAAATAGGTTATAATTTTATCTGAAGAAGTTATAAGGTGTTCCAAAGATGTTTTGAAGTGATTCTAAGATCTCTGAAGATGTTCTAAAGTGCTCTGAATATGATTTGAAGATGATCTGAAGATGCTCCAAAGTGCTCTAAAGATGCTCCAAAGTTATATAAAGATGCTCTAAAGATGCTTTAGATACTCCAAATATGATATTAATATGCTCCAAAGTTATCAATGCTCCAAAGATCTCAAAATATGTTCCAAGATTCTTCAAAGATGTTCCAAGATGGCTCTGAAGAAGAGGTAGTCCTAGTGCAGTGGCCTATGGTGGAAAGAGAATACCAAATTAATGATCCTACTCAATGTTCTCAACCTTATTGAGTGCCTTCCCCATCATCTTTTATGCCTCTACAATCATTTTTTGATGAGAAGACCCTCTCCAAGCAAAAATCAATGTTTTGGCTCTCCTAGCTCAAAAACATCACCTACAACCGACTCAAGTGCCTTGAGAGCCAAGTGTGAGAGACATTAGATTATGAGGAAATTATTTAGCACCATGAAATTGATGATGATATGGATAATTTAAATAATATTTTTTTAAATATTTTAATCTATGGAGAGAGGCATTTACCAATTTCACCTACAGCCAATACCCCAAATCTACACTTGCAACCATCCAAATGGTAATTTCATTGACTCATTTAATCATTTGCCTTAAAGTGAAACTCAAGAGAATTTTTTTAAAGGTTAATATTTTGAGGTATCATTTTCAATAAAATTATAAAATGGATATATCCAATCCTTTATCAAAACCTCTTAATCAATGCCAACTCATGAATATGCAGTACACAGTCAGTTTTTTAAGGCAATTTTGAAATGTTTTTTAAGTTATGAGGCATCTACACATGGATTCAAGACCTAAAATTTGGTAAAAGGGTAATTATGACATATTATATCCCAATTTTATTTATATTTGTTTATAAAAACAAGGTATATACCCATTTTTTTGTTACATACCTAAAACACTCTCCAAGTCATTCACACATGCAACCTAGGCCAATCTTGGAGAAATTTGTGATTTTAGAGCATCTACAAGAGGATTTAGTTCTAATTTTTGGTAAATATCACCATGGTGATTATATAAATATTTATATTCAATTATTAAGACAAAAAAAATAGTGTAAGCATCCACTATTTTCTTACAGACCTCCTGCAATCATAAATAGTCATAAAACCAGGCAACCAACTAGTTAGTTTTAGAAAAAATGAGTTTTGGGACATCTAGAGGTACAATAAAGTTATAAAATTAGGTATAGATAATTTTCATGAGTATTTTTATCTATTTATTATATTTTTTATCACAATAATAGTGTAATTATCCATTTTTTTGTCACAGTCCTATATCTGTTTGTTGACAATCGACATGGAGCTAGGCAAGCTTCTTGAAGGGGTTTAAGGTATGACAGATGGTTTGAGACTCATGTGAGTGTTTATGAGGAAATTTAGGGTTATTTTAATTATTAAAAAACCTATTTATATTTATCACAATCATAATTTCAATTTAAAATGAATAGAAATGCAAAATTGCAAAATTCAAGTTTTTTGCATACAAGTGGGGATAGTCAAAAATATATATTTTTAACAGGTTTAAATGGTTGGATTATGAAATATAATTATTGAATAATTTTTTTTAGATATTAAATTTTAAAATTAAAAAATAATTAGGTATTAATACCTTATAAATCTCAATATATATGTTTTTCTCTCTTCCTAGGTTTCTTGGTTCTCATTTTTCTAAGTGTGCATCAGGTCTAAATATGTAATTTAAGTTGGTTTTAATAGTTAATAATGGGAAAAAAAATAATAATATTTTTATATGTCCCTAAAGGTCATAATTATAAAATAATTAGGTCTTGGGACCTCCTAAAACTTAATAAAATTTAAGAACTCAGACCTACACACTCTCTAAAATTTGATAAGGCAGATTGAGACAACCCTAAAAGGTGTATTTTTTGAGTTATACTCAATGAAATGACTTGAAATTTTAAATGGATGTATATTATTGTTCCATTTAATTTTTTAAATTTATATCATGCCCCTAATATACTTAAATATAAAAAACCAAGTTTCATATCTCCATTAACGGAATCTGTACTTAGAACCAGGTCTAAAAGAACCTTTAGAAGAGGTAAAAATGAGGATTTATGTATGGAAAATTTTTCATGAATGTGTATAATATAAAAAAAATGTTTTTAGTGAGATTTAAAAGGCAAAAATTACTCCAAGTGGCTCCAATTAGAAAATAGACCCTCTTAGACCTACCTAGTGAACATAAGGTTGCAAACCTTTCCAAGTTAATTTAAAGAGTTTCTAGGTGAATCACAGGATGATAATGGTCTCAAAATAAGGTTAGGACCAATAAAAATATTAATATTTATAAAATAATCTCATTAAATATCCCAAGCATCATGGAAAGGCCTAAAACCATTGCAAGCTACCAAAGAGCCTGTTTTGACCTGTTTTGAGTTTTTGAGCTCATAAGCCCATGAAATGACTTGGAATCACTTGGAAACCACATGGAAAATGTAGGGGAATATATAAATATAATTTTTTAACTATTTTTAATAATAAATTCTCATGTTTGGGTGAATAGGATTCCCAAAATGACCTAAAATGCCCATTTTGTAGGTTTTTAATTAAAGACCTCCATTAATAGAGTCCACAAGATTTGCAAGTTCCATGGTCATGTGTGGGTGAAAAAGTGAAGACAAAATAAAAAATAAAATAAAACACCCAAGGTTAAACTTCAAGGTCATTTTCAAGCATAATGTACCAAGATCACTAATCATGTTGCCAAGTTGCCAGCTCAAGCCAAGTGGAGATGGGGCATAGAAGTCAAGTGAAGTAGATATTTAGAAATTAATGGAGCATTAATGGAGAATTTAAGGAATTCTATAGATATTTTTATATTTTTCTCAAGATAATTTATTGGATCATTAAATGAGATTTCTAGTCTTTGAAGACTTTTTTCAAAGCTAGTAGAGTGCGACATCATCTTCCTCAAAGGTTTTTTGTCTTCTAGTGCCTTTTTAGGCCAATGAAAAGGCTTGAATACCTTTAGGACCAATAGAGGTTAGTTTATTTAGAGAATATCAGTGATTAATTAATCCAAATATGGTTGATACTCCATGGAAGGTGGTTGAGCTTTATTTATTGGATTCTTAGAGCTTTATTTTCCTCTCTCTTCCCTTTTCTCCTATTTATCCCTTTTATTCCCTATTTTTAAATATGCTCCTCATTTTTTTATGGTATATACCTGACCATTTTTTTAATAACATACTTTTGAATAAATATAACAACTTATTTTTCCTATCTCTTTGCTTGCAACTAGTGTTATGGTTAGTTTGTGCATGATTGCTTTGTGGGGAGGTGTTCTTCCTTGGTGATTATCCTTATTTCTTGCCTATTTATAGGTATTCTACCATTTTTAAAATTTTAAAATTGAACTTATTTGATCACTAATGATGATATAGTGTGAGTTTTATACTCTTTTATACTTCATCTCTTGTCTAATGGCCCTAGTTTTGGAAATATTGATGCAAAATGTCCAGATTGAGAGATTGTGTGTGTGAGGGTTGTCTTTGGGCTTCCTTAGTGTCATTTTAATGCAATTTGAAGTGTCAAATGTTGGTTTATCACCAATTTTTGTTTTCATTCATTCCTTTTTCCTCTTTCTAACCATTTTCTTTGGCAATCAATAGTTTAGATTAGTCTGCTAAGAGCCTAATTGATACACCTAGGGAGTTATTCCATAACCCATAGGTTCACCTCCATTATAGGATACCCATAGCCTATAGGTGTTCCCATTTTGTATCCAAGAGTGAGAGAGCCTCAAAAACTCTCTCAAAAGGGTTAAATTATATGCTAAAACAAATCCCTTAATAACAAAGGGATTATCAAGTTATCTTTTTCAAACCAAAACCAGAGCTAAAACCAAAATGCAGGCCCAAGTCAGAACCCAAACCCAATCCAAAATCAAGCTTCTATGCTCTCTTAGGATAATAAATTTGAAAACCCTAAATTTTATAACTATAATAAGAATGTTTTCTATAATAGAGTTACTAAGTCACATTATGTCTAAATGGTGAAAACACCATCTACTCAACCTATTTAGTAAATGAAATTTATTTTATAAATGTATCTTATTCTAAAAATATAGCCTATTCCATAAATGAAATATATTCCATAACCATGACCAACTCCAAAAATTTAATTTACTTTGTGTATACAATTACCTCAACCACCACCTTTCTAAACCCCTCCTCCAATATGAATACCTAATGCTAGTGTCTTCAATGACCTTGGTGAGCCTACTAAAGTCATAGTTCACAAATTATCTACAACCAATATGATTATTTAGATTATTACAAAGTAATTTCCTAATGGTGTGCCTTACCCTAACTAGTATAAAGAGCATAATTTATATGAATACCATCATGTTCATGGTCATTTGATATGTTGATGTATGCAGTTGAATCATCTCATTGAGAACATGTTGAAAAATGGAGAGATCCATTTGGATAATGGGGCTTCTACTTCCAATCAAGAACTTGGGTATTTACCGATGTAAACACTCATTTTTTGACACTTTCATGTCTAAACTTAGTATCAGATTGATTTCTAGTAAATAATGTAATTTAAGCCTAGAAGTCACTGGATTTACCAAATTTGGTTTTACAAGGGATATAACGGCCCAAAATCATGTTGAGGCTTGCTTATTTGAGGTATTACCTTGTATGTATTGATAACCTATCTTGGATTCAACCCTAATAAAATTATGACCTTGAAAATTGAAATTATTGGCCTCTTGACCTATTAATGAAAAACATTAAAAATAATTCACAAATTCCAAAAACCCAAAGTATGATTAATTAAAATGAAAACTTCAATTATCTACCTAAGTAAAAAATCCAAGCTAAATTAGGGAATTACATTTTCTAAAAAGGAAATTTTTCAATAAAGATGAGGTCAAAGTCAAGGGAGCTAATAATATATTTTATTAATTCCTAAAATTTAAATAAAATATGAGTCACAACTTCATAAATATCCTTTATGAGTTTTAATGGTATTTAATATCTTTTATGAGTTTTTAAGACTTCATAATTACTTCGACCCAAACCATGGTTAACCTAAAATTAACCAAGGATACTTTAAACTCAACCAAGGCTTAAAATAAGCCTAACAACCCTATGGTTAGAGTTAGTTTTAAGACCTATAAATAAAATTACCCTCACTCTCTTCAAGGAAGATTTTGTGTGTAAGGTTATTCTATAGGAATACTTTCAATAAGCCACTAAAATAATGTTATAATTCTAAATGGATTGAAGAAGCTTCACACCAATCCAATCGAATCAAAGCAAAGCCACGTGTGGTCTTAGAAAAATGCTGCAAATATGGAAAATGCATTGACCAAAGTCTCTATTTACCACAAGCTGAGTAATAACATCCTCTATGCCAACAAGTGAACACTAGGTTTAATAAGGGAGGTAATATAGTTTAATGTTTTTATCTTCTATTTGTAGTTTTATTCATTATGTTAAGCTAACCTCGTACTCAAGCCAAAGTGGTTTAGTTTCCATTGCATTATTTGGTTTGAATCTTTTTTCATTTAGTAAAAAAGAACTAATGAATTTGTTGCTCCTAAAGTTACATAATGGCATGGTCAATGAGACCACGCACCCTGTATGGACCAAAGGAATGATGTGGATATTAAGCACGAGATATACTAAGAGGGGGGGTGAATCAATATATATATCTTATAAAACTTTCCCTTAATTAAACATTCAAGATATGCAATAAAACTCAAATAATAAACATCACACAAGTAAGAGAGAGAGACCAGATATAACATGGAAACCCAATGTGGGAAAAACCACAGAGAAAAATCTCAAGTATATTAGTGCAAACAAACCCACAAGAGCACCATACCCCTTTTCCAAGTAATAACCTCATCTATAATTCATGATCACCACCCCACAGGAGCTTCAAACCCCTTTGTCGAGCACCAACCCAGCTGTCATTCGTGAGCACCAATCCACATGAGCATCATCCACTTTGTGTAAACCACACACCTATCTCTCAATGTTGCTAAATCAAAAAATGATAGTTCATTACAACATCTCTTTCCTCTCTCTCACCTTTGCTCTTCTAAGCTAGATAATACAATATCAAATTAACCTCTCACACACATATTACAAATTACTACTCAAGCCTTTATTTATAGCTTTCCAATTGACCTTTGGCCTTCCCCCTTTATGACCTTTCAATTCTCATGAAAAATGGTGCCAATCTTGGATGACCCTTCATATCCAAGCATTTGAAAAGACATGTGGTGACCTTTCATGACCAAAAACGTCTTTCCCACTTTTGTCCTTATCTTTGGTGACTTTTCGTATTCCTTTAAGTGTCCCTTCATGAGAAATTCGCCCATACTCTTTTGTCTTCACTTGGTGACTCTTGGTATTCCTCAAAATGACTCTTCATGGGAAAATGCATCCCATCCTTCTTTTGTCTTTATCCCGTGACTCTTCGTCTTTTCCATGGGCCCTTAATTTGTCTCATATGCAACCAAAAATATATTCGTTAATATTAAATAAATATTAACTCATATTAGCCAAGATAAACAATATTAAATGCAATGGGGCCTTTATCACCAATAATACTAAACCTTTGACACCAATGACAATATTTCCAATAATCTCCCCCTTTGTCATTGATGGCAACCTTCCTGAAACTGCCACATCTTGTCACCTGCACATACTATCATCTGAAAGCATATAGTAACTCCCCCTTACTGTAGCAATTTGTACCTATTTCCTGTACCTATTTTTTTGCACCTATACTTATACCTATTATTCTCCCCCTTTGACATCAATGGCAAAGGGCCTACCTAAAGCTAACACTTAGCTCCCCCTCACTTGATGCTGAACCTTAATGGTAAGAAGTAAGGGAAGTTACTCCCAACTTCTCTCACAGATACTCAAATGTGTCTTTTGGTAGTGCCTTTATGAAAATATCTGCAATCTACTCTTTAGTACTAATATATTCCAACTTAACCTATTGATTTGCAACCTGCTCTCTCAAAAAGTGATATCTAATGGGAATATGTTTTTTTCTTGAATGCATCACTAGATTTTTTGAAATATTTATGGCACTTGTGTTATCACAAAAAATGGAAATAGGTTCATCATACTTTACCTTGATATCTTCCAAAGTTTGCTTCATCCAAAGCACTTGAGTATAACACAATACTACTGCAATATATTCTACTTCAGCTGTAGAAAGTGATACTGAGTTCTGCTTCTTGCTTAGCCATGATACTAATCTATCACCAAGGAAGAAAGCTCCTCCACTTGTACTCTTTCTGTCATCTAAGCACCCTACCCAATCTGAATCTGTATAAGCAACTAAAGTGAAATCTTTACCTGTGGGATACCATAATCCATAATCCAATGTCCCTTTGATATATCTAAATATTCTTTTCACCAACTAAACATGACTATCTCTTGGAGATGACTGATATCTTGCAACCATACCTACTGCATGCATGATGTCTGGTCTCGATGCTGTCAAATATAAAAGACTACCAATCATAGATCTATACAAAGATTGATCTATAATAGGTGAATCTTCATCCTTGCTCACCTTATTTCCTGTACACATAGGTGTGCCAACTGGTACACAATTCTCAAAACCAAATTTATTCAACATTTCCTTAGCATATTTACTTTGAGATATAAAAATTCCTTTATTTGATTGAAATATTTGTAATCCTAAGAAAAATGATAATTCTCTAAGCATAGACATCTCAAATTCTTTTTGCATTCTATCAAAAAATTCTTTTGTCATCTTTTCAATGTTTCCTCCAAAAATGATATCATCAACATAAACCACAATAATCAATTGATGCTCACCTTCTGTTTTGATGTAAAGATTACTATCAGCAAATCCTCTCTTGAATCCTTGATCTTGCAGGTACTTATCAAGTCTTGCATACCAAGCTCTGGGAGCTTGTTTTAATCCATACAATGCTTTCTTCAATCTGCATACATGATTACTAATATTTGAGAGAATAAACCCCTCAGGCTGTTCAATGTAGACTTCTTCAAGATTCCCATTTAGGAAGGTAAATTTGACATCCATCTGAAATACTTTGAAATTTTTAATATTGCATATGCAAGAAACATTCTAATAGCCTCTAACCCTGCTACTGGTGCAAAAGTTTCTTCAAAATCTATTCTCTCAATTTGAGCATATCCTTTACATACTAATCTTGCTTTATTTCTGGTTACTTCTCCATTTTCATTCAGCTTATTTCTATAAACCCATTTTGTTCCTATCACATTATGATCTTTTGGTCTAGGCACTAATTCCCAAGTATCATTCATTTCTATTTGATCTAATTCTTCATCCATAGCCTTAACCCAATGCTCATCATGTCTGGCTTCTAAAAAATTTCTAGGCTGAATTTTAGATAACAAAGAGAAATTAACTTGTTCAGATTCACTTACCATCATTCTTCTGGTGCGAATTCCTTCTTTTATATCCCTGATGATGTCACTTTCATTATGATTTTTCTGAACATATTTGGATGGAGTCTTGGTGCCCTTTTTCTCCTTTTCCTCATCTTCATCTGATTCTTCAAAGCCTTCTTCTTCAATGATTTTAGGAATGTCTACTGGATCACTGATCTTTTGTGTTCCATCTTCTTCTATCCTGACACTTGCACTTTCAACAATTTTCTTGGTTCTTTTGTTATCACATTTATAAGCTTTACTTTTACAAGAATAACCAAGAAATATACCTTCATCTGCTCTGGATTCAAACTTACCAAGTTTTTCATCAGTTCTCTTTATGAAGCATTTGCTACTGAAAACTCTGAAATAATCCATTGTTGCTGGTTTGTCTTTCCATAGCTCATAAGGAGTTTTGTCATTGTTGACTCTTAATAGAGCTCTATTCTAAATATGCACTATTGTACCAACTACCTCTCTCCAATATTTATTTGCTATCTTGGATTTATTTAACATTGTCCTCACCATCTCTTGAACTGTTGTATTTTTCCGTTCAACTACTCCATTTTGTTGTGGAGTTCTTGCTGCTGAATACTGTCTCTTTATTCCATGATCTTAACAAAACTCAATAAATTGATCTGACATGAATTCTCCTCCTCGATATAATCTTAGACACTTAATCTTCATATTAGTTTCATTCTCAACTAATGCTTTGAATGCTTTGAATTGTCTAAAAGCTTCTAATTTTTTCTTTAAAAACATTATCCAAGTCATACGTGAAAAATCATCAATAAGTAACATGAAATATTTATCACCTTGAGTACTTTGAGTCCTCATGGGTCCACATAGATCAGTGTGAACAAGCTCTAGCATCTGAGTGGTAGAGTACTCTTTTGTTTTGAACCGCCTTCTAGCCTACTTCCCATGCTGACAAGGTCCATAAAGGGTATTAGATGGCTTTGTGATCATTGGAAGATTCCTAACAGCTTGCTTTTTGCAAATTTTGACAAGATTGTCAAAATTTATGTGCCCCATTCTCCTGTGCCATAGCCAACTTTCTTCAATCTGACTCAAACAACATTTTTGACCTTTGATGTCTAATAGCATATATAAGTTATTACCTGTTCTCTGAGCATCTGCAATTAATACATCTAAATCTTTTCTTCTAATTTCATAACCTTCTGTATAAAATTTTAGTGTGTGCCCCTGATCACACATTTGACTTACACTCAAAATATTATGCTTAAGACCTTCTACATATAAAACATTTTCAGTTTTAGTTCTACCATTATCTAAACTTAGTGTACCTTTTCCAGCAATTTTGGTAGTAGTATTGTCCCCAAATTTCACTATGCCACCATTGATCTTTTTTAGGGTTATGAATTTGCTCTTGTCTCCTATCATGTGCCTCGAACATCCGCTATCAATAAACCATGGCTTTTCTTCATTTCTTGCATGCAAAGCTGTCTGGACCAACATAGAACCTTTAAATTGTTTCTTCTGCCATGTCTAAACTTTTTTCTTGATGAATGGAGCCCTAAAACTCTGGTCCTTCTTGACTGACTCGAACACGCTTCTACAATACCGAGCTGTGTATGAAGTTGTTACACTTGTAACAAATTATGGTCTCTTCATCAAAGCTTAATAGAGGAGAAAAAGAGTTATAGCTTCTGCTTGACTCTACATGACCTTCCTTTTCCTTATTTTTGAGATTGTTAGCTCTTTTTATACATTCTAATTTCTTATGACCATATCCATTACAATAAAAATAGTAACCATAAAAATAAGACCTATTTGTGAATCTCTGACCTGATTGCCATTTATAGCTTTGTTCTTTCTAGCCTTCTTTGTCCTTTGTATTATCCATTCCTTCCCTTCTTGTTTCTTTATTTGTAAGAGCTTCAACATAGCTCTTCTTCTTTTTAGAACTGATACCTGTCTTATCTGATATTGCCTTTTGGATTTCTAATATCTTATTCAGCATATTAGTGCTATTCTCAAATTTTGAATCATTGACTATTTTAATATTGACTGCTTTCTCAATCTCTTCTTTTAAAGAGGCAATTTTAGTAACATACCTTTCACATTCTTTTCTTGATATTTCCAACTGTGCCATTAGATCTTCAATTATCTCCTTTGACTCCTTGTCATTTTTCTTGATTTGATACTTTCATCTTCAATTTTTCTTTTCAACAATTTTCAACTCTTCTAAGGCACACATGAGTTCTCCTTCCATATTCACTTCTGCTTCATCCTCTTCTTCTTCTTGATCAACTATTCTTTTGCTTGCAGAGGCACCTTTATGTATGGCCATCTTGTGCTTTCCTGATCTACCTTCAAGCTGTAAAACTTTTCAAAAAGGAACCTGCTCTGATACCAATTGTTAAGCATGAGATATACTGAGAGGGGGGGAGTGAATCAGTATATATATCTTATAAAACTTTCCCTTAATTAAACATTCAAGATATGCAATAAAACTCAAATAATAAACATCACACAAGAAAGAGAGAGACACCAGATATAACATGGAAACCCAATGTGGCAAAAACCACAGAGAACAATCTCAAGTATATTAGTGAGAACAAACCCACAGGAGCACCATACCCCTTTGCCAAGTAACAACCTCAGCTACAATTCATGAACACCACCCCACAGGAGCTTCAAACCCCTTTGTCGAGCACCAACCCAGCTGTCATTCATGAGCACCAACCCACATGAGCATCATCTACTTTGTGTAAACCACACACCTATCTCTCAATGTTGCTAAATCAACAAATGATAGTTCAATACAACATCTCTTTCCTCTCTCTCACCTTTGCTCTTCTAAGCTAGATAATACAATATCAAATTAACCTCTCACACACATATTACAAGTGGCTACTCAAGCCTTTATTTATATCTTTCCAAATGACCTTTGGCCTTCCCCTTTTGTGACCTTTCAATTCTCATGAAAAATGGCACCAATCTTGGATGACCCTTCATATCCAAGCATTTGAAAAGTCATGTGGTGACCCTTCATGACCAAAAACGTCTTTCCCACTTTTGTCCTTATCTTTGGTGACTTTTCGTATTCCTCTAAGTGTCCCTTCATGATAAATTCACCCATACTCTTTTGTCTTCAATTGGTGACTCTTGGTATTCCTCAAAATGACTCTTCATGGGAAAATGTGTCCCATCCTTCTTTTGTCTTTATCCCGTGACTCTTCATCTTCTCCATGGGCCCTTATTTTGTCTCATATGCAACCAAAAATATATTCGTTAATATTAAATAAATATTAACTCATATTAGCCAAGATAAACAATATTAAATGCAATGGGGCCTTTATCACCAATAATACTAAACCTTTGACATCAATGACAATATTTCCAATAGTGGATCATTTAAATTCAAAAAAATATCACTCACATCTCCAAGTTTTCATTTTCATGATCAAAATTCACTTCATTTTATTTAGTCACTAATCGGTGACTTCACCATGATAAATAGTGACTTTGCCTATTTTATCCTCTATTTCATGATCATTTGTTTTGCAAAAAATGGAAGCATTACTCTATGGTGAAATTGATGGCATTGACCTATGTTTAACCATCCTCTATGTAAATGATGACATTGACAAACAAAAATAGTGATTTTGATCTTACATTTTGTTGGCTTTGATGGGTAAATTTACTTATGAATTTGATGACTTTACCTTATTTTAACCCTAATAATTGACTTTGCCTAGACTAATCAGTGACTTCATGCCTATCTAATGGTGAATTAATCAGATATTATTTTTTACCTATAATGTTCCATAAATAAATCAATGACTTCATAAAAATCAATGACTTCACTCTATATAAAAAATGGTGACTTTATTCTGTGTAAAACAAAACTCAAAATTTAAAAGTGAAAATTTGTTTGTTGGTCAGGTTTTTAGCATAAAAACAAGAGAAACCACTTATATTTTTATAATAAACTAAGTGAAGAAAGGGAGGTTTCAACACTTCAAATTTTCATACACACTTATGTTTTAGTGCTTAAAATTTACCTAACACAACTTGTCTTTTTGCATTTTAGTTTTTACAAGAGCAAACAAAGCCAACGAGCTAAAACTTCATTCACACTTGTTTGGTGATTTTAAAATGAACAATCACTTTGGATTAGGGATATTAAGGTATTTTTATTTTTGTTTGTTTATTGTTTGTTAATTAGTTTCAAAGTTCTTAGATTAATTATTTGTGGTAAAATGAACTTTATATGTATGCTCTCCCCCATCCCCTTTAAGGAACTCAAGTGATCAAAAGCACCTTGTTTATTGCATTTTTTAAGCCTAGAATAGAATAAAAGTTGTGTATGTTCTCCCCAAGATTTGAGTGATTTGGGTGAGCCATAAAAAACCTAAATTTCTTCCAATTTCTATTTATTTATTTTTACACATTGAATTATGGGAAGGAGTTCATCACCTCCTCACAAGTTCTTTAGGGATGTGATGACCTGGGGTTTCATCTCCTAGCATTATACCAACCCCACTCCATATTAGGGTATATAAATTTGGCACATGATACTAGGATTTAATATTGGATGAATGGATAGCCTAAATATCCTAATGAAAACCTAGATCAGTTTATGCTAAACATCAAACTTTACTACGCAGTACATGGTTGAAGTCATTATGCAAATGACTAGACCTTTTCATATAAAATTCATGAGTTTGAATCCAATTGATGTGATTCACCCTTGTGTTATCCACACTTGGGACCATTTATATAGTTTCAAAACTTATATATTTTAGTAAACCCCACTTTGCTGTAGAATATCTTGCCAAATGTTGAGTGCTTTGCATTCTTTGTTCGTGCCACATACCAATGCTTGAGAGATAGAGGGGGGATTAAAAACTCTACCTACATGCACTCTTTAATTTTTGTATTAACACTTAATTCCTTTTGAGAATAAATATATCGATTGAAACTTTGGTAGAAGCTAGAGACACCTTGTCAATTTTAGGAATAGGACATGCACTCAGTGTTTTTTCTATTTTATTTTACTAGCATGTATCTTTGGGTCTAAAATTATTTGTGTCAAATTTCAAAATGAGTCCAAAAATTCATGTATTACACACCAATTTGAACCAAGAGGTATTACACTACCAATTTTGTTTTAAACATTTCCCTTGGAGTTTTTCCAAAACCATTTTTATACCATTTGTTCTAAGGAGCATCATTACACTGCTCATTTTATTTCAAGACACTTGCCTTGTTTGAAGCCATGTTAGAAAGAATATTCATACCTTTATTTTTAGAACACATAGTTACACTACTCATTTTAGTCTAGCCTATTTTTATTTATAAAATATAAGTCTTTTTTATTAAATTTGAAATTCAATCTTTCAAATTTTAAATCCTAAACTAATCAGGTCTACACCAAAGCCTCACCTAATTTGGGCTTAGATAGTTTACCTCTTATGTTTTGATTGTGCAACTTGAGTTGATTTCTCATTTAGTTTAGAGAAATTTTCCTAGACTTAGGGATGTCTTTGCTATCATGTGCCTTTTTTAGATTCCTTTGTATTGATTTCCAAAATGTCATAAGTTCATTTGCCAAAAGTCTTTTGTGATCCAATTACCAAGTGTATTGTGAGTCAATTATCAAGTTTTTTGAGCCAATTACCAAGTGTTTTTAGAGCCAATTACCTTAGAATTAGATTGTTTTGTGAGCTAATTACCAAGTGTCATGAGCCAATTACCAAGTTTCATGAGCCAATTACCAAGTCTTTTCTGAGCCAAATACCTTAGATTTAGTTTTATTTCAAGTTATTATTTAGACCACCATGTTTCCATGTCTATTTTAGTGACTTTTGACCAGGGACCTAGCAATTTCTTTTTGGTATTTCAGACTTAGTTTAGAATTCTATATTTGTGTCATTTGACCAAATACATAACACTCTTCTTTTTACCTTTGACTTAGACCTAGATTAGACATTTTACCTTTGGACCTATTTTAAATAACTAAAGGTTGTTTGCATCAAAACTTGGTAGTTTGCCACATTTGACCTCTTATTTTTTGAGAGACCTAGTCATACATGTGAACATGCCTTGTTATACATGTAGTGGGACCATGTAAAATCTAGATTATGAGAACTTTCCACTAGTGACCCCTTTATTCAAGAACATTATGATGATGTAGTGTATGATACATATATATATATCCCTTTTATAATAATCCATATGTAAAACAAAGCCAGGACTCATTAACATAATACTTGGTTAATTCACCTTCCTATCTAGGAGAAGATCAAGAATAAATAGCATAATACCTTCCTCAAATAACACTTATTATTAAACAAAGCCAACAATAACAACCCTACTATGTAAAAATTCCAAAAATTTATGACCCATACTTTTTTTTATCATCATATGCTAGAAAACAAAGATGAAATTATAGTTAGGGTGGTATAATTAGGAGCCAAATTCCTACCATAATTTCCACATAAAATTTTTTCTAGTTTGATTAGAAAACCTAGTAATGTGCCTCATAACCAATAGTTTGAACAGGCTTCAACTAGTTAAAATCAAGCTTCAGTACCAATACCTCAATAGGGCCAAAATATGCTTACAAAAGGGAAATGTCTAATGGATTATTAATTAGAATAGGTATAACAAGCATACCAAACATACCTTAACCTAACTCAGAACTTTAATGCCATGGTTATTTCAAACACTCCACTTAAAGAGATAGCTCCTTCAACATGGACACAAACTGATTATTTAGGCTATATAAATTATAAAATAGACCACTTTACCTAAACAGTATTGGTAAGAGACATGTATAATGTCCCAATTATGATACAATAAATTACAAATCATATGGAAGACCTCACATAAAACATAGCAGATAACATGAAAGTGAATCCCAATTTAAACTAAATTGGGTCTAGTGTACCATAAAGCAACACATAGTAGGTTACTTTAAACAATACCTCCAGTAGTTTGAAATAATAGGGGAGGTATGCTTGGTTCCCAAACACAACAAAAAACTTCCACTCCTCAACTAGCAACTTCTTTAAGAATGCAACATGCAGCAACTACCCAAAAATAAACCACCATTCCACCTCAATAATTGATAAACACTACACTTCCTCAATAGGTAATAGCTAATGTTTCACAAACATAAGCATAAACTAATATACCACAAACATCACAAATGTTTCCTATTCAACAATGTGTTTCTATTGGTCAACAAAGAGTGTTTGTTGGTAAACAATAAATATTAAACCTCTAACAAGTGTCCAATAAATAATAGGTATTTACCCAACAATAAGGTTTCAATGTATAGTAGGTACCAATTAGGAAATAATTTCCTTTTACCCAATAGACTACACATACAATAGGGATCTAACTTATAACACCTTTAACAATAGGGTTTTATCTAACAATATTTACCCTTTATATAGCATGGTTCGATGAGTAGATAATAAGTTCCAACACAAACCAAGCAATACCAGTACATCCCACCTAATCAAATTCCTTATTGCAACCATAGTTTATGAACCAAAGTCATGTTTTCAACATTATCCAAAAATTTTACTAACAACAACATATACCATACCAATAATATAATCCTAATGCATGGATATGTATTCCTAATTGGTCAGTAAATCAAATAAACATTCCCTAATATGTCATTCCTCCATTATACCCAAGTCAAATTAATCCACCTTTGATTGCTCAACCCTGACTACAACATGACATACCATCCAACTTCTTAGCCCAAGATCTAAAGTAAATGAAGGATACAATTCAAGCCATTCAAACTGGGAAGAAAATAAATAAGTTCAAATTAGATGAGATATGCTCATATCCATTAAATATGGATTACCATCAAATACATTTTCCTCTAGATTATGGGCCACCCAAATTTGATAAATATAAGGGCAAAGGTGCTTTTTTTCTCCTCTTTCTAAGAAATTTAGTTTGACAAGCCTTAAAATAGCTTCCTAAAATGCCAAATAAATTATTTCCAAATTTTTATAACCTTTCAGAGAATGTTATAAAACATTTTTCATATAATATCAAACATGAGATTATATTTGTAGATTTATGTTAGGCAAAATAGAAAAATAGTGAAATCTTTGTTGGTTACTTCCAATGGTGGAGGGTACTTACTAGCTGGTTCACTAATAATTTAATAGACAAACAATTGGCTGCAATATTTAGCTAGAACCTACACCATGAGATATCCTATCATCTTAAACTATAATGTGCTTACATGTTTGAATAAGTTATTGAGAAAGGGACATAGATTAAAAAGGCCCTTGTCAACAAATGGATCATAAAATTATGTTCTTCCAATCAAAACTAGAGACAAAACTAGAATTAAAGCCAACATAACCAAAACCAAAGCCATAATTAGAACCAAAACCTATCTAAATACTAGCTTCAATTCCAACTCAAGCCAACACTTTTGAAATACCAAAAGCCTACAATCATAATAAAAATGTTTTTGGTAATGGGGCCACTGAATTGTTACATGTCCAAATGGTGAAAACACTTACTATTCATTTACCTCCACCCATTCAACAATCACCTCCATTCATTCAGCATATACCTCCACAAAACCTTCCATAAAATCCTTCACAGTTGTAAACACCTTCTCCAAGGAGAAGACCACAGTGACCTCAAAGAATCCATTGAGTTTGTATTCCTCAAGTTGGTTCAATCCAATATGATTATTTGCACTATGCCAAATCCTTTTCCTAAAAGAATTCTTTTTCCCAATTGATACAAAGTGTATGAATTTTGTGAGTATCATCATGTCAAAGAACATTATATATGTTGTTGCATATAGTTGAGGTATTTAATAAAGAACATGCTTAAGAATGGAGAGATAGATAATGATACCCATACTCCTACATCTAATTTTAACTTGATTATATATCAAAATACTTTTCCTCAATATAACAACCAACAATAGAAACATGAACAACAACATCAAAAAACATCACCAAAACAACAACAACAATAATAGAATAGATAAAACCAAGGACAAACTAATCAATCAAACCAAGGAGGCCATCATAACATTACATATACCTAAAACAATGTTGTACGACATGTCAAAAGTGGCCATGTTTCCACCATTACCATTAACCCTCAGCTAAATACCAATCGACCTAGACTAGTGCCAAATAATTCCTACTAACCAACCTCCTTATGTTGGTAATCCTTCTTTGTATTGTGTTAGTAGACAAACTCAAAACCACCTAAAAATTACCATTCCAAGCCATTTTACCTCTTCATCTAATTACAAAGGCCTAGTACTTGATCAAGATTGTGTAATCACAACTCGACAAGTTAAGATTACTATGAAAGGCTCATAACCAAATTCCATAAATGAACCCATTCAAACCTCCATGCCTATAAAAAAACATACTAATTTTGAACACTAAAGAGAAAATATATGACATTTTGGAGTATCTAAAAAGACACCTACACAAATATACATCATTAATTTGTTGCACACATCTAGCATTTATAAGAATATACTCAATGAATACCTGAGCCAATCCCTTGTACCTAATGACATTATTTTTGATAAATTTCAAACTATGGTCAGACATTTGGCCCCTAGTCAATGACGTACCTTTGATCAAAGTAATATGTCTTCGCTAGACCTATTGCATTACAAACCTTTATACATCGAAGTCAATAAAACCAAACATATAGTTAAATGTCCTTGTAGATAATGGTTTGGTTTTAAACATTGTGTCTCTAAGTTGGTGAAGCATATTGGATACACAATGGTTGACCTTTAGTTAGATACCATTGTCACCAAAGTGTATGATAATGAAGAATAACAATCATAAGGATCTATCAATTTGTTAGTGGTCATTGGGCCTTTGATCTATGACACTCTTTTAAATGTGCTTGACCTAGATTTATCATACAACTTGCTCTTAGGTTGGCCCTAGATTAATGAAATTTTGGTCATACCTTCCATGTTACATCAATGTATTAAATTTTCCCATTCATGAATATAAGTAAACATACCATCTAATCTCTAGTCTTACTTTCATTTCAAACATCTTGAGGTGGAGTGCAAGAGCTATAATTACCATTTTGGTTTGAATCTTATGCCTAAAAATACTAGAGAAAAAGCCATTGATTTAGGACCTAAAGCCAATGAAATTCACCTAAAATCCTAGATTCAACTACATCTACACATACACTAGAGATATCTGACCATTTTTACATATCTGACAAAGGTATAAGAGAGTACAATACTCATGAATTCTTTCACATAGCCAAATTGCCTCAGAACCCAAAAGCCTATGGGAGACTAAAATCCTAGAATACTTGCATGGAATTACATTCTAAGGGAAAATATCATCTAACCAAACCCATTATTTTCAAACCAAACTCTAGCCTAGAATATGACCCTTTGGCCAAAGATGATTCATGGTTTTATGTTGATGATTTAATTGATTGTTTCCAAAGTGCCAAGTATCTTATCCCTAACCAGATTATGGGTAATCAAGATTATGAAGGTAGAGACCTAGGGGCACATCAACAAGGAACAATCTATCTAATATCCATGACCAAGTACAAAGGAATAAATGGTATTGGATTTAAAATACTTAGGGGTGACCTTGCTACCTTATTTGAGTTATTACACCATTGACTAGCGAAGATAATGTCAACAATGATGTAGGGTTTAATTATAACACCTAAAATGACCTTACCAATATTAATTTATTTAACCCTTATGTTGTATGTACCATTAATCTTGTTTTTTACCCTTTTCCACTTACCTTTTATCACCCCTAATTGATAGATTGGGACTAATAAGAGTTGAAAATGCCACTGGATGAGTTTGAGAATGATGACACGATTTAAAAATTGCTAGGTTTGAGAGAAAATATTCCTATAGGAGATCACAAATAGGGATTATCTACTATATTGGATTATACTGCCTATTTTTGAGAGTGGGTGAACTTCCTTGGCCAAAAGCAAAAAAAAAATCAAACATTGAGGTCTAAAAGTAAAAACCTCTTTGAGGTAATTTTAGACCAAGGAAAAATAAATAAAAAGGCAATTATCTTGGTGAAAACCTATTTCATGTGTCATTAAAATGGGATGTTCACCCGTCTTCACATGAAGCATAGGAGACCACTAGTCCAAGGTTGATATATGGGTCTAAAATCAGTAATGAAGAGTGACAATATTTTGAGTAGATCATGCAATAATGCCATGACGTATTTTTTACATGTCCTTTACCACCATTGGGTGATTATAATTCATCCTATTTAGGAGAATTAGATGAACCAATCCATTTAGAATATTGTATTATTACTAGCCAATTTAAATCTTTTCCAACTCGTTTAGAAGATAGTTTTACACTCCTTGTGGAGGACACTTCTGAGGTCAAAATTAGGACTCCAAAGGACTAAAAGTGGATTAAATTAGGCATGTCCCTCACTAAGTAAGAATGTGAAGTATTTAAATCCATTGTGAGGTAATTTTTTGATATATTTTCATGGGCCTATTCAAATATTCTAGGTGTGGACCTTGCCTTAGTTGTACATCATCTTGTTGTACACCCTAATGCTAAACTGGTTAAATAAAAGCTAAAAAAATGCATCTTCATATTATTATATCAGTCAAGAAAGAGTTGGATAAAATATTAGATGCAATATTCATTCAAACTATTAATTACTCAAAATATATTTCTAATATAGTACCAATAGGCAAGAAGCTAGAGGGTATCAGATTATGCAGTAATTTTTGGGATATTAACAAATCCTACCCAAAGGATGACTTTCCTCTTCCAAACATTGAAATAATTGTTGACTCCATGATTAGATATGAAATTCTTTCCCATATGGATAGTTTTTAGGATATATCTAAATCATAATTGCACCATAACACCAAAAGAAGATAGCATTCAACATTCCATGGGGAATGTTTTATTATTAGGTGATGTCATTCAGACTCAATAATGTAGGATACACATACCAATGAGACATGATAGTGATTTTACATTATATGATGCATGACATTGTCATGGATTATGTCTATGACATCCTAGGTAGATCTAAAACCCATGTTAACCATCCATCTATATTTCAAGGAATTTTTGAGATACTTTGAGATTATAAAGGTAGGCCAACCCAAAAAATTGTGTATTTAGTGTAACTTCTGTCAAGTTGTTAAGTTTCATTATCTCTTGCAGGGGCATTGAATTTGATCCTACCAAGGTTCAAGCCATTATCAAGATACCATCGCCATTTATGTTGAATCATCTCCATAATTTACAATGTAAAATATAGTCAATAAGACACTTCATTTCATATCTAGATGAAAAATGTCATCCCTTTACACACTTACTAAAGAAGGGCACCACTCTCCCATGGAATGAATATTTCTAGAAATTATTTGGCCTTCTCAAAGAATACTTTGCCAATCCATCTATTTTACTACTGCCTATGCTAAACAATCCATTACTACTTTACCTATTAGTAACTAAAAATGCCTTAGAGGCACTTTTGGCACAACATGATGAACAGGGAAAAGAGCATGTCTTATACTACCTCAACCAAACATTGGTTACGTATGAACTTAGTTATATATTAATTAAAAAATCCTATTTAGCTATGGTTTTTTCAGCCCAAAAGTTATGTCACTACATGTTGTATAACAATACTATTGTAATTTCTAAAATAGATTCGCTCAAGTATCTACATTATAAAATATATTTACATGTCCACATCGTGAAGTGGATCATCCTCTTGAGTGAATTTGAGATTGAGTATGCCAATAAAAAATGCATTAAAGTATAGGTATTGGTAAATCATCTTGTATAAGCTCTTCTTCTTGATACTCAACCTCTTATATTTGGGTTTATAAATGAAACCATCATGATTGCAACAAAAGCACATCCTAAAGTATACAAATGGATAATTTACTTTGATGATTCCTTCATAGCACATGGATCAGGGACTAACATATTATTTATCACACTACAATGGGATATTATTCCTAAGTCCTTTCACATTGGTTTTCCATATACTAATAATATGGCTAAATATGAAGCACTCATTGTAGGGCTTTGCCAAGAAATACAGTGGAATATCCATCATTTAATAGTTCATGATGATTTAAAAATTATAATCAATTAGGTTACAGACCAATATCATAGCAAGGATGATAAGTTGATACCTTATAATGGTATGGTGGACACTCTTAAGGAATAAATTGCCAATCTTTAGTTTAAACAAATACCTAGGGCTAGTAACATAATAGTTGATGCCATGACCACAATTGGATCTATGATTCAAATTATAGATAGATCCATGGACTATCAATTTCTTATGGAACATCTCCTAACACCATCACATGAATAATCATCCATCAGTATGATTTGTGATATTTCTAGTCCTATGTGTACTTGGTATTCTAACATATATGCCTACCTCCACAACCAATTCATTCCCATAGACCTTTCCCATAAAATACAAAAAGAGTTCTTCCATAAAGCTTCATGTTAACCTTGCTTGGAATTATCTTGTATCATAAAAGCTATGATGGTACCTTACTTCATTATTTATCTTCGACATAATTTGGATTAGTATTAAGTGAAGTTCATGAAGGAGTGTATAGGGTCCACACTATTGGGGATATCCTTACTAATAAATTACTATGTACTATATATTATTGGTTGACTATGGAAATTGATGCAACTACCTATGTGAAGAAGTGTGTGAAGTGTCAAAATCATGCTAATTTAATCCATGCTCTAGCCAAAACACTTAAACCACTGACAACACCATGGCCATTTTCAATGTGGGGAATTGACCTCATAGACAAGATAAATCCTACATCTATAAATGGCCACAAACATGTCCTTACTACTTTAGATTATTTCACTAAGTGGGTGGAAGCCATTCCCCTCACTTACATGACTGGTAAGCAGATTTATAAATATAGCTTTAACCATCTCATTTTATGCTATGGTATACCTTTTGATAATATATATGATAATGGTGGTTCATTTAAAAATAAGGATGTCAAAACCCTTTATGCCCAATACCATATCAAACAACAATTTTCCACCACCTATTACTCATAATGAAATGGTGAAGTTGAGGCATCTAACAAAACCATTGTCAATATTTTGAAGAAGATTGCCAATGATGTTGGTCATAATTATCACTTACATCTATTTAATGTCCTAGTATATCATTACAACACTATACAATAGGTACATTAGTGTTATAATTAGCACTTACAATAGTTCAAGTCACTCAATCATAAATATGTTTGAGGTGCATTATGTTCATTGGTTCATCAAGTTTATCTCCTTATGGATTGACGAGTCTATATGCTCTAGAACCATAATTAACAATAACCACATAAGGTCCTAGCTAGTTCGGTTGAAATTTTAATTTCTTTTTAGTCTCGATATTGATGTTTTATTTTATTCTAGTATTGGGCTACCAAGATTGAATTCTCTATGTTTCACTCAATGATTGTATTGGCCACATAATTTGTTCTAATAATCTTGAAGGTTATTCAAGTTTAACATGTAATTTCCATCTAGTAAATATATCTCTTGCAAATGAGCTACTCTGTAGTCCTCATCATCAATGATGTGTTGCAACAAAATATAGAGAGAAGGTAATTCTACGTTGACAAGATGAATGGACTTAGTGTTTTAAATAAGGGAATATGGGGTAGCTCTTGTTGGAGTATGGAAATTGGTATGGTAAGTGGATCATTGAAGTTATGCCATAATATATCATTATTCATACTATACCTATATACCTTTCCCACCATACCTTAGTAACTTGTCAACTAGTTATTTTCACATTACCCTATCACTTTTGGCCTTGGTTTTGATTCGTTTGTACTTCAAAAACTTTCAATGGTTGATATTAGATGTAGTTCATATAGTTGGTTTAGATTCAAAATTTTAAATGATAGTCTATGAAAGCATTATGTAGTGGTCCTAGAAATTTTATCCTTTAGTTGTTGTTACATTCTATTTCATTACTCATTTTACTAATTATAACTTCCTTTGGTAAAATTAGTATCACTAAACCTTGCCATTGTTTCCTAATTATAACCATCTTTGGGAAAACTAGGAACAACTCCTCTACCATGCATTACCACGTCATTGTTTCATACCTTTCCATTTGCATATTCATGAACTTGTTACTTAAGAGAATACTTCATTGTAGGGGGAACTATAGTGGCTTGAGGTCCATTTGGACTATGTAGGCAATGCTCAATGTTTTCTGAGGTCATCTCGGTTACCTTTATTTGAATGTTCTCATTGTTTTGAGATAAATTTGAGTTGAATGCTCTCATCATTTTATGAGCAATTTCAGTTGAACACTCTCACCATTTTATGAATAATTTTAATTAAATGCACTCATTATTTTTTGAATAATTTAAGTTTGAATGTTCTCACCATTATGAGAGCACCTTAAGCCATAGACTCCCCATTTTATGAGTGGTATCTTGTTAATATATGATAATTTAAAATACCCCCAAATTTCCAAAAATATTTGAAACATTTAAAAACCCCTAAACATTTGAACGGACCTAGGAAAATCCTAAAAATAAAAAAACATGAAAATTGGCTTAGAATTTCCATGCAAGATATAAAGACTTCAAATTTTTTTAGGATGAACTATCTTACCTATCCAACTTTATTTGTATCCCCCTTTGCCATTTTCATCCCATTTCTATGAGAACACCATCGACCTAAGGTTCACATAGACTATGTAGGTAGTACTTAGATACATAGGGTATCTCGAGTTATCTTGGCCATGATCACTTATTCATCACTTTATTGTCTTTCACCATTTCCTTTTATCTCCTTTTTCTTAAGTATTTTGGGTCTCAGTTATTTCACAAGTAACCACTTATCCTTTAGTTTCCCCATTTTTATTATCTTTGAACACTCTCACCATTTTTTGAGCAATTTAAATTTGAACATTCTCGCCAATTTTTTATCTATCTTAACCAATGATCTTGCCATTTTGTAAGAAACCTTAGCCAACAGTCTCACCATGTTATGAGAAACCTTATCCAATGCTCTCACCATTTCTTGAGTAACCTTAGTCAATGTTCTCACCATTTTGTGAGAAACCTTAGCCAATGGTCTCACCATTTTGAAAGATCATTTTTATTCTAAGCCATAAATGTACTAAACACTATGAATTACCAATTAAGTTCATTAGTGGATTCTTGCCTCTTTCATTTTAGTGTGGGTTTAGCTTAAACCATGCTCTTGTGCTTGTATGAATTTTATGTGTTTGACACTTTCATGATTGTGAATGTTACCCCCCTCTTTACACTACACACTCACCATTTTATGAGACCATTCCTATATTCCTCTATAATAATCCTCTTTTCATTATCATACATTTTATTCTATCCCATATCTTGGGAGAACTACATTTGACCTAAATTTTACATTAGACCTAGTGTCTATGAGACTATGTAGGTAACATCCACTTTCTTAACACATATGGAATGAGATCAGCTACCCCTTCATATTTATTCTATTCCCCATATTTGTTTTTGTGTTGTTATCCCCTATAACCTAGGGGTACCATTTTCCATCTTGTTTGTGTTGTTGCTTCCTATAGCCTAGGGGCAACCTTTTATCATTGTACCCTTTTTATTGTTGTTCCTATAGCCTAGGGGAACCTTGTGATATTTTTTATTTTATTATTTTACCTGTATCATTATTAGCTATACTAGGGGCAACCCTATCTCTAAGCGTAACACCTCTATTTCACATGCACAAACAATTCATTATTTTCTTGTATTTTGTTTGTTTCTACAATTATTACTAACTATGTTTGTCTGGTTTGTTTGTTTGTTTTGTTTATTTTGTTAAGTGTATTTATTTTTTTAGTAAAGTTTGTTTATTTATTTTATTTTTATTTTTATATTTATTTATTTATTTTGTTTGTTTTTTTGTTTAGTTTATTTATTTTGTTAAGTGTATTTGGTTTTTAAGTAAAGTTTGTTTATTTATTTTATTTTTATTTTTATGTTTGTTTGTTTTGTTTGTTTTTTTAGTTTGTTTATTTATTTGTTTTGTTTATTTGGTTAATTTCTTTGTTTATCTAATTTTTTTGTTTATTTGTTTTAAATGTTTATTTCCTTTTTTTATGTCTTTCTCAGTTGTCATAGGTCTATTACATTTTAATGAAACTTGATTCTTAATTATCCATATATTATACTTAGGTTCTTAATGTTTGTATATAGTCTTACACTTAGTTTATTTATCTTATATTTTACACTTGGGATTTGATTGTTCATATATTATTCCTAGGTTGTTTATATTTGTATCTAAACTAATTTTTCCATGCTTAGGATCTATATTTTTATTAGATTTTTTCATAACTATGATGCATAATATCACAAGATATAACAAACATCAAGCTAATATATCTATCAATCAATGCAGTGGGTAGTAGTTCTCTAAGATCACCAACTTAGCCAAATCTAAAACATAGTCTAAACCAATGAATAACTAGTTCAATATGATTCTATTATGTGCTAATATAGATTTGCATCTACGAATGAGCATATATATATGACATACAACATAAGCAGATAAAATAGTGGAACATCTCATATAAATGGAAATATGGTTAATGAAAGAGAATACATGTTTAAATGAAAATAAACATCCATAATGCTAAACAAGAGATAAGAATGAGATCAACATGACAATAATAGCGCATCACATATATCAAAGAATAAGAGTCCATGTACACAGGCCTCTAAGGACCCAATATGAATGTCAATGTATCTCACAATACTATCATATACACTGATAATATATACATATCATGGTGTCAAAAATATAACAATATTTCAAAGAGTTATCAAGAATTAGCTCTAACTCTATATATCCATAGGCCCTATAGCAGAAGGTGGCCCTAGTGACCTTGGTGGTCCTAGAGGCATAGGTGGTTGTGGATATTGCACATACTAAACTGAGGCTATTATACATTAGTCATGGTCCTAAACTGATCTAATCTATTAACATCCCTCTGTGCATCCCACACCTTAAATGCAATTATCTATTGATCTTTGAGGATTATGGTCTCACATGCCCTATGATAATACAAGGCCTCATCCTTAGCCTAGAGGCTCTCAAGTATCATATACAAGAATAATGAATGTGTGATGGCTCTCTAAGATTAATCCCACTCATGATATAACCTCTAAACATATAATAAAGTCTGATCTCTATCTTATATAATTTGGTGACATTGCCTATATCTCTACCTAAATCTAGACCATCCAATCCACCTCTAACTTTAGTCAGGTAATCTTTGACTGAAGGTGAGTCATGTCTTCATCTATGATATCCATTTTATCCTATAAGTATTCCACCCACCTCTCCAAACTTGTGATCTCACCTACCCTAGTCTTAATCTCCTACTCTAGCATAGTACTATCCCTACCTACTCTCATTGTGCTTAATAGCCCTACTTAGATTGAATCCATAAAATAACATGTTCTACCTATAATTATTGGATCTAAAACCATCATATCATAAGTGTCACCTCCTCTATCATCCCATTTTTGATCCCCTCTATCATCTCCTTCATCATCATCCTCCCCTTCTCCATTGTTGTGCCATCTATTGTCACTATCGCTAGTCCCACTACTAGTCTTAGCCTCTACCTCATCAATATCCATTAGCACATGACCACCTACATAACCACTTGATTATCTTAGAATACTAAGCCTCAATGGTCACACCTATACCCACTAGTGTACATACTCTAGAGTGACCCCTACACCCTACATCTTCTAAAACCCATGCATAATCCCATGCCATCCATGGAATGCTAACATAACTATCCATAGCTACACTCTTCCAAATAACTAGGGTGGCATGGTTGATATCTCTAGTCATGTGAGAAAACCACCTAGGATCCTTTGGAACATGTTAAACCATGTCAAACTACCAAAGTACCTAAACAATTTGGTACTCCTTAATGATATGAGACTGCCTCACTATGATGAAACATATATATGTTATAAATGTATTGTACAAAGCATCCCTAGGCCAATAGAGCTGATAAAGAAGATAAGGCCTAAAGATAAATAATATCATATCATCAAACATGCACTAGTAAAATTATATCTCCATATAATTTTCTCTCTATATTGTACTAGTCTACACCTAACCATATGACAACATCTCTTATGGGTCCCTAACCCATCTCTAGCCCACTAGGTGTTCTATTGAGATGTGTTCCCATTCCCAAACCATGAGTAATTTGGATGCTCCAATTCTATAGACTCTTTGATAGGACACCATATATAGGTCCCTATATAGCTAAACCAATACTACTAGCCCCTATAAAATCTAGTAACTTGCTTCATCATGCTTTGCATCAATTCCCTTTGCTAATTTGCCTAGATGTGATACATTATTTTCTAACTAATCAACAAACTATTTTGCATACCTAGGGGAAACCCAATTTTAGTCATGTAATTAAATGTGAAAATGATTATAACTACCTTTGTAAAAATTGTTCTTTCTTAGCCCAATTTCCCTACTAGGTAAAATGCATGTACTAATGATTATAACCACCTTTGGGAAAATCATTATTTTTCACTCTACCAGTGCCATTGATTATAACTACCATTGGGAAAATTAGTGTCTCAGCCTCTATTACTAATTATAACCACCTTTGGTAAAATTAGTGTTTCATCCTATGTTGCCTCTAAATCATGTCATTTTCTTCATTTCAAGGAAATGTTCAACAACTCTATTTTTCACCCAATCCCTCAAAGGGGAATTCAAGGCTAATCAACTACATTTTAGGGCATAAACCTTTTGTATTAATATATTTTGCATTTTTTTAAAATATTTTATTGTGCCTATGTCTTACAACACCTTCTCAAATAAGGGAAAATATAGACACTCATTTTTTGCTACTTTTGTGTCTAAATCATATACTAGATTTATTTCTAGAAAAGAATGTAATTTAAGCCTATAAGTCACTAGATTTCCTAAATTCATCCACACAAGGGATATAACAACCTATAATCATGTTGAGACTTGTTTATTTGGGGTATTACTCTGTATGCATTAATAACCTAGTTTGGATTCAACCCTAGTAAAATTACAACCTAACAAATTGTCATTATTAACCTATTGATCTTATTAATGCAAAACATTAAAAAAAATTCATAAATACCAAAAACCCTGAGCAAAATTAATTAAAAATCAAACTTTAATTAGTTACTTAAGTAAAAATTCTAAGTTAAATTAAAGAATTACATTTTCTAAAAAAGGAAATTTTTAATAAAGATGAGTTTAAAGTCAAGGAAGCTAATAATATATTTTATTAATTCCTAAAATTCAATGAAAAGGTGAGTCATAACTTCATAAATATCTTCTATGAGTTGTCAAGCCTTCATAATTATTTTGACCCAACCCAAGGTTAACCTAAACCTGACCAAGGTTACTTTAAACTTAACTAAGGCTAAAACTAAACCTAACCACCTAACCACCCTAGGGTGCCCTCAATATATTCAAGGAAGCTTTTGGGTGTAAGTTTATTCTATA
Organism: Torreya grandis; assembly: GCA_037957365.1. Lineage (NCBI taxonomy): Eukaryota > Viridiplantae > Streptophyta > Pinopsida > Cupressales > Taxaceae > Torreya > Torreya grandis. The sequence goes on from JARHVA010001662.1 coordinate 3,114,918, forward strand.
GGAATACTTTCAAGAATCCTCTTAAGTAATATTATAATGCCAAATTAATTTAAGAATCTTCACACCAAGTCAATCCAATCCAAGCAAAGCCACATGTGGTCTTATAGAAGTGTTGCCAAGATGGAAAATGCATTGATCAAAAAATTTATTTCCCATAAGCTGAAAAAGAACATCCTCTATGCTAATAAGTGAACACTAGTTTTGACAAGGGAGGTAACAAAGTTTTATTTTTGTATCTTCTATTTTTAGTTTTATTCATTGTTTTAAGCTCAACCTAGTACTTAGGCAAGAGTGGTTTAGTTTCCATTGCATTGTTTGGTTTGAATTCTCTTTTGATTCACTAACAAGGAAATAATGAATTTTTTTCTCTTTAGATTCCTAACATTACAACCAAGACCTATTTATACAACATAGTAATACCAATCAAAACCAACAATAAAAAATGCCACTACCACAATAATAACAACAACAAAAATAACAATAATAACATCATCAATATCAATAAAAAAATAGTAATAGTAGTAAAAACAACAATGCCAACCCCAAAAAGGATGGAATCAAGGCTAGAGTGACCCTAATCACCAATAGACTTATCACATAGTTGCACACAACTACAATAGAGTTTTAGGTCACATTCTAGGTGGGCATGTATCCATAAATACCATCAAACCTAGACCAAATGCTAATAGACCAAGGCCATTACCTAACAATATCTATTAGCCTCCCTATGTTGGTAATCCTTCCTTGACCTATGACCATAGCCAAGTGTAACAACAACCAAGGATTACCATCTTAGGTCCCTATTCTGGTAAACCTTCCTTGACCTATAACCACAACCAAGTACATTGATAATCAAGAATTATCATCTCAATCCCTTCTCCATATTATTCCAGTTACAATGGTCCTTTACCTAATCTAAATTTTGCAATCATAACATGATAGACTAAAGTTACCATTCTAGGCCCATAACAACCTTCTACCAATGAACCCATTAAATCACCCATATCATTTAGGAATAAACCAAATACCATTGTTAAGAAAAAATGTATGATATTATGAAATAACTACAAAATAATCCCACACAAGTCTCTATCCTATATTTTTTTGCACATCTACCATCCAAAAAAGTATCCTTACTAAACTCATAATCCAGTCCCAAGTACCCAATAATATTATGATAGACAATTTTCAAACTTTGGTTGGACACCTAGCCCCAGACCAGTAATTGACCTTTGACCAAAATGATATGTCATCCCTAAGCCCTATCCATAATAACCCATTGTATATTAAATTTGTCATAGCATGGCATACAGTTAAATTTATCCTCATAGATAATGGATTAGGCCTTAATATTGTGTCTCTAAAGTTCATCAAGCATTTAGGATATATAGCAATAGACCTTCAGCTAGAGACCATTATCATCAATGCCTATGATAATGAAAAATGGGAATCATAAAGAACCATCTATTTGCTAATTTTCATTGGGTCTTTGACCCATGACACACTTTTCCACATCCTAGACTTATATTTATCATACAAATTAATTTTTGGTAGACCATGGATACACAAAATCCATGCAATACCTTCAACCTTGTACCAGTGTATCAAGTTTCCTCATTCTAGCATGGAGGTAACTATTCATGGAGACTTATAGACATATCAGTACTACAAGCATTTGGAGGTCAAGTATGAGATCTATAAGTATTGTTTTTGCCTAGACCCAAGACCAAATAATGATAAAGACACATATATATTTGTTGAATTGCTAGAGTTGAATTTCATAGACCCTGATAGTCTTGCCTCAACTTCATATACACTTCTTATTGAACTTGTTATTCATTTTACTATGTTAGACAATGGACCCATAATACCTTATATATATTAAATATTACTCAAAACCCCAAGACTTATTAAAGGCCTAAATCCAAGACAATTTGCATGGAATGGTAATAAACGGGAAAAGGAAAACTTCATAGACTAGTGCCTATTATTTTCACATTGGCCACTATCCAAGAATAATACTTGCTTACCGAAGATAATTCCCTATTATATAATGATGATTTATCTAATTTCTACCAAATTAAAAATCATCCCATCCCTAACATGATTATGGACAACCAAGCTTATAAAGACAAAGACCTGGGGGAAAGTTAATAGGGTACTATTGAGCCTATTTCTATAACCAAGTATAAAGGAAATCACAATATTGTATTTAAACCACCTTATGGTGACCCCACCTATCTTATCCATGTTCTTACATCAACAACAAGTGTTGATGTGTTGGTAGTGAAGTAGAGTCTAATCATAGTATATATGAAGACCTAGTCAATACTAACTTATTTAACCCTTACACCATTTGTACCATCATGCCAATAATTTGACATTCCCCACTTGTCCTTTATTACCATCAACTCATAGACTAAGACCAACAATAATCCATAGTACCTCTAGATAAGTTTGATAATGATGAGTTTTTTTATGATTTCATGGGCCTGAGAGATAATGTTCCTTTGGGAGATCTATTATATCTCAGATTTTCACCCTTGAGAGGGTGATTTAATCCCTCTTCCTCTTACTAGCTTAGTGGCTTTGATCTCAACATGATACTACATCACCTTATTTATCCATTTAACTCTTTTATTATTCTATTAGTATTCAAGAGGAAGTCTCTTATGCTTGGATGAGCTACCATGATATGTGTTTTGTCATTAGACACCATATGCTTAAATTTTTGGAGACTTCTTATAACTACCAATACTTGTTTCTCAACATAGGTTTACCTATCTTCATATAATTCTAGTACTTAACTAAAAAAATATATAGGTTTCTCAATTCCTTCATTATTATACTGCATTAACATAAAATAGATGGTGTTAATCTTTGTAAAAGCATACAATAAAAATTCCTTAGAAAAATTAGGGTTGATTAGTATAGGTTTTTGGGAAATAGCTTGTTTGATGTCCTCAAAACTAGCCTTCCCTTCCTTGGTCCAAACAAATGCTTGATGATTCTTTAACAAATTGATCTTCCCAAGAAAACATTACAAGGATTTCTTATGTCTGGGCAATGATAATGCTAGTATGGCACTCATTCTATCAAGGTCTATAGCAAACCCATATTTATAAATAATATGACCAAGTAACTTACCTTCATGAATAGAAAAAACACACTTCTTGTGGTTGATGGAAACCCCATATTGCCTGGACCTTTCAAATATTAGCCTTAAATGATTCAATTGGTCACTAACATCTTTAAATAAAATGGTTTTGTCATCAAGGTATACTAGTACCATATCATTGATCAAACCTTAGAAATCCATATCCATGGCCCTTTGGAATGTGTCACTTGCATTGGATAACCTAAATGACATTCTATTGTAGGAATATGTCCCCTATTTGGTAGTGAAGGCTATCTTATGTTGGTCCTTTTCTTTCACCAACACTTGGTTGTATCTTGAATAGCCATCCAAAAGTGAGAAACATTGAGAACCTACCAGTACTTGAAGGATATCCTCTATTGAAGGTAGAGGATAGTGATCCCCAAATTATACCCTATTCAAGTCTCTAAAATCCACACATAACCTGATTTCACCATTCTTCTTTCTCACAAGATCTAGGTTGTCAACCCATAGAGTGTTTGATAGGAAAGATAATTCTTGACTCTATCAACTTGGGGAGTTTTTTCCTCATGAGTGCCTCCACTTTAGGATTGATGGGCCTTTTCATTTATTTTATATGCTTAGAATTGGGATCAATTTATATAGTGTGTTGGTTCAATGAGGTATCAAACCCCTTGATGTCACTATACTCCCAAGTAAAGACATCAAAAAATTCTCTACATAAATCAATGAATGTAGCCTTTTCTTGTGGAGTACATACCTTTCCAATTTTTATGATTTTATATTTGAAGATAGACACCTTTTCATGATGTTCTTCCTTTATATGCATGCTTATCTTATCTATCCTCATTTGATCACTTTCATTGAATATACCTTCAAGAGTAACCAACCCTTTCGAAAGCTTATTAGACCTTAGTTTCAAAATTTGGCCCCCATATTGGTGTTGTAACTTAGCCTAGTTTTTGCAATAGAAATTAGTTTCATGTTGGAAAAACTTGTTATTTATTTATCCTTTCAAGCACTTGACAATTCACATCATTGTCCAGTATTAAAGGCCTTACAACTACCATGATGTGTGGCTAAGTTTTGGGATTCTTGACATTATTGGAGATGTCAAATTGTGATCTAAATGATGTTAACATATCAACATGTTGGTTCTCTTCCCTTGGGACTAATTTGATGTCAAAAACCTCAAAATTATCAATAAATTCCCACACTCTATTCTTGTATGACTTCAACAATGTGTTATTGGATGCACTCTTACCTCTAATTTGGTGTAAAACTAGTTCACTATCTCCAATGGGTTGAACTTATTTGAATCCTTTCTTCTTTTCCCATTAAATCCCATGTACAAGAGATTCATATCCAGTTGCATTGTAAGAACAAATAAACTAAAACCTAATGGCTAAATATTACCTTTCATTTGATGGAGAAATAAGAATCATCCTTGTACCTACTCTAATCTTGTTTCTTGAGCCATCAAAAAATAGCTTCCACAAACCATCACTATCCTCATGAGGCTTTGAAAGAGAATATATGGTTTTACATTCTTCGTGTAAGGAATAGACCCCAAGAATAGCCTCTTTAATCCCTTTATATAGATCAAACTCATGATTTTCTACCCCCCATTCATCAAGGAAGAGATCTAAAATGTCTTCAAGAGGAACAATTAGTTCTTGGTCACCAAGCTGATCTTCCTCATTAATGATAACACAATTAACATTAGTAACATTTGGTTTGTATGTCTCAATTTGAAACCTTGAAATAGGTTCTAATCTTATAGTAACTTTGGTTCCATATCTTGTCCTAAAAGCCATGTAGGACCAATCTAATTACAAATAACCACTAATATTTGCCATGAAATCCCTTGAAAATCAAAGGGAAAAATATGGTGGAAAGTCAACAACAACCACATCCTAAGAAATAGATAAATTAGGACAAGCATGAATAGTTATATTTAAACCCTTGATAACACCAATTATCTTAGTGGCTAATCCATCTAGTTGTATCACACCTTTAGCATGAGGTTCATATTTGAGGCCTAGTTTATCCTCTATTTTCTTTGTCATGACTGAGTTTCTATCCCCATTGTCTATCATACAATTATGAACCAAACCATCACAAATTATCACTAAAACATAGAAGGGGGGAGGCTTGTTCACTTTACCTTATTGTGACTCACTAGGATTAGATGTCCTCTTGTAGCATATCCCTTTATCTTGAAATAGATAAAGTGTCCCACATAGTCATACTTATATGAATATTTTTCACTTGATCCACTATGTTGAGAGAATAATCACCAATATTTGGCTGCCATCTAGGATTCATGACATCACTTTGGGCCTACTTGTTTTGGTGTTAAAAGGTACTCTTGTCATTTTGATTTATTTTAGATTATTGATCCTTAAGAGGTACATTATACTCTCTTATTCCTTTAGTCATGGATTAAATTACATCTTAAACTTTTCCACTCTCTTGTACCTCTTTAATAGCCCTTCTTTTAGACCTAGTACTGGCTGTAATTGAACTATCTACCACCCTACTTGAGCTGCCCACTTGATTCACTACAACAGTCCTATTTTTATAAGTTTACAAGTGTAGTAATTAATTGACCTTACTCTTCAATATCCATAACCTTATTATAAACTTCATCTTGTGTTAGATAATGAAAAGTTAATTCTTGTGCCACATAAGATTGATTTAACCCTCCATCTTATTTATTAGATTGATTCCATTGAGGAGGTCATTCTTGTTATTACATTAGATTATGTTGAGTGGGAACCAAGGATCTTTAAGTGGAGGTTGAATTTGGGTTGAAACTTGTGTATGGTCTAAAATTTGTGATATTACCTTAGCCTTACACATTTTCTTAGAAGGGTGGCCTATTTGATTTCTAGAACTGAGAAGATTAGTTCTATTGAGAGTGCATATGAAACTAATTTTCTTGCCTCTCGATTGCCATGATTTTTTTTTCAATATTCTTAAGTATACCTTCTACATCATTTTTTTTGCTTACTGGAGTAGGGTTAGCCAACTCATTACCAGTTATGGTAGGAATTAGAGCAAGATTTAGGGTAGGAGGTTAAATTTCAAAAAACAAAGGCATAGGAGGCCTTAGATCAAGTTTTATAAGTTATATTAGATTTTTCTCAACCCTAATAGTAATATAAAAATCATTAGGTAAGGTATTCCCACCCATAGATTGAATCATAACTACTATATCACTATTCAAAGACTTAAGGTAGTATAGGAATGCATATTTTGGATTGGGTCTTACAATAATTGGGATCATATCCCATGTCTTTTAGAAACTAGAATTTAAATATTTTATGAGTTCTTGAGGATCTCTTTTTATGGTGGTCAATTTCTCAATGAAGGACAAATGGTCACTCTTATCTTCAAATATTTTTCTCAATTGCTCTCCCAATTCATCCCATGAGTCAATGGAATTGGGGGCTAAGGTTCTATACCAATAAAAACCCTTAACTTAAAAACTGATTTCCAATAACATGATTTCCATATTATCTTATGTGATGTTATGGATGTTACAAAAGTTTTCCATGTCCCTAATATGCTCAATAGGAGTAAGAGTAGTTTCTCCACTAAAATAAGGGACACTCTTGAGGGAAGCCACTAGTATGTCATCATATTATTTAAGGTTTAAATAATAACCACCAATAAAAGAAACAAAAGGTATATTTATATCCATCTGATCAGCTTTAGGAGTACTTGAAAAGAAGGGAATAAAGAACTTCCTTCTAGGTGACTTGGTATAAGGGAGAGTGTGAGGGAACCTCTTCCTTTTGTATGAATATAAATATAATTTAATAAATTCAAAGGGAATACATTTCATTTTTGATCTTATAGTTATTGGAGTTGTTGCCAAAATCTGGATAATGTGAGTGCAATGGAGACGTGATCACACAAGATGAAGCAAGTGCACACCACATAGATGCTAAAGCAATTTGAAAATAACACAAGAAGATAAATTTCACAAGACAAAATGGAGAAAACCAAAATCTGGTTAACATGAGATGGCCAAAGTGAGGACTACAAATAGGAGAGTACGTAAGTAACTCCTCCACAAAAGGTGGATAAGGCACCCTAAGAATAGACTGTAACTCCTCCATGAAAGGTGGTGACAAGGTGCTAAGAATAGAGAAGTAACTCCCATCAAGGGAGTTACTTATGACATTCTTATGACACCTATGACACATCTATGACACACACCACCACATAAGCTAGCCTATCCCACAGATGTAGGAAAACTCCATGTATGCACAAGAAATACAATTTCCCTAATTAAAAAATAGGAAAAAATAAAAACCTACACTAATACCCCCCCATAAGCACAACTTAGGTGGGTAGTGTGGAAATATAAAATGGGTCTCGAAAACTAGGCCTGATGAGGTACCCATGTACAAATGCAATCTCCCATAAGATAGAGAAAAGGAGAAAACCCATAGGAAAAAAACTCCCCCCCAAAAGAGAGACATAAAAGAAACAAGGGGCTAGTGGGCCCCTCTTGAAGATGATGTTGCTGTAGATGTGGACCACACCCCAAGAAGAGCTCATAGATGAATGAACTTGCTCTCAGTGAAAGGTTTGGTGAAGATGTCTACAACCTACTCCAAAGACTGGAAAAATATCAAGTCAATGACCTGACTATGAATAAGCTCTCGAATGAAATGCACATGAATCTCTATGTGCTTGGTTCGCTGGTACTGAACTGGATTCTTGCAAATCTGAATGGTACTCTAGTTGTCACAATAAATTATGGTGGGCTACCTGATAGGAATGCTAAACTTAGACAGAATCCCCTGAAGCCAAATAACCTTAGTAGCTGCATTAACAGCTCCCATGTACTCTACCTCTATGGATGATATAGCAATAGCCTTCTGCTTCTTGCTAGACTAACTGATAGGACCAAAACCTAGAGAGAAACTGTAACTAGAAGTGGACTTGCAAGTCTATGAATTGCCAGCCCAATCTAAATCTGTATATCCAACCAAGTTAACCTCTATGCCAAATTTGTAATGAATATCATATTTATGTGAACCCTGTATGTAATGCAAGATCCTCTTAGCTACTTTCCAATGTAGCTCATGAGGTTCTTGCATGAATCTGGAGATAAGTCCCATTGTATATGATATGTCGGGCCTGGTGTGAGTCAAGTAGATGAGACTACCAACAAGTTGTCGATACTGAGTGGCATCAACCAATGATGAAGAAAAATTAGCCTCAAGCTTGACTCCTGATAGAAAGGGAGTCAGAGATGGCTTGCAATCAGCCATGTGAAACTGAGCCAATAAGTCAAGAGCATACTTAGGCTATGTAAGAGAAATCCCTGAATCTGACTGTGAGATCTCGATGCCAAGGAAGTAGTGCAACAAACCTAAGTCTATCATATCAAATCTATCCTAGAGAGATGCCTTCACCACTACAATAGCTGATCAAGAACTCCTAGTGATCAAAAGGTCATCAACATATAGAACCAAAATCAAGATTGAATCATCCTGCCACAAGAAGTAGACATTGGGATCAGAATGGCACCTAGTGAAACCCATTGTGAGAAGGAAGGAATCCATCTTGGCATACCAAGCTTAAGGGGCCTGTTTGAGGCCATAGATATATTTCCTAAGTCTGCATACTAAGGAAGAATCTTGAACAAATCCTGGTGGCTACTCCATGTAGATCTCCTCCTCTAGGTCTCTATGAAGAAAGTCACTCTTCACATCCATCTGGTACACATCCCAACCATATGCTATGGCAATGGCCAAGGTGATTCGAATAGAAGTCATCTTTGCAATGGGTGTAAGGGTCTCTAAGTAGTTAATGCTTGCCACCTATGAGAAACCCTTGGTGACCAATCACGCCTTGTACTTATCAACCAACCCATTAGCTACAAACTTGATCCGATATATCCACCTACATCAAACCATCTTTCTTCCCTTAGGAAGTGAAGTCAAATCCCAAGTGTTATTTTTGATTAAGGAAGAATATTCTTCCTCCACAACATTATCCCACTCAAGTACCCCCGATGCCTCTCAAAAATTCTATGGATCCAAAACTGAAGCAAAGAAGGCATGTGGATCTCTCTAAAAATCCCCCCTAGTACGTCTATCATCTGTGGGATCTCTTACCCAAGTGTCATCACTCTCAAGTGTCTGTTTGGTCCAAAGTGGCCTAGAAGTGGGTGAGTCAGGTGCTAACTCCTCATCCTCTGACTGACTAGAGGTAATGACTCTACATCACTATCCTCACTGTCTGAACTCAAAGAAGAAGATGTCTCTGGCTAAAGAACCTATTGTGGTTGATCTGAATCTAACAAGGAATCATCATGAAGAAGTAAATCCAATGAGGGAGAATAAGTGTCAAGTGTTGAGTCTCTAGGACTCTCCTAAAAATGGACACTTCTCTTGATGAACAACTCATGAGTGACTGGATCTAGAAGGTGATATCCCTTAATACCATCTAGATATCCTAAAAGATGCAAAGATTGGACTGATGTTCCATAGCTTTACATTTCTTCTTTAGAATGTGGGCCATGGCTGGGGATCCAAAAACTCTAAGTTGCTCAACATTAGGTTTCCTTTTATGCCAAGCTTCAAAGGGTGTTATCCCTTTCAAAGATTTATGAGGAACCCTATTTTGAATGTAGAAAGCACAATTTATGGCTTTAGCCCAGTACTGTGGTGCTAAGGATTTGGAGTGAATCATACAGCTACCCATCTCTTTCAGGAACCTATTCTTGCATTCTACAACCCCATTCTGTGAAGGACTGTAAGTGACTATGCACTGCAAATCAATCCCATCTATGGTGTAAAATTGCTCAAACCTGATGCTGACATACTCCCCTCCATTATCAGTTCAAAGAACCTTGATGGATTTTTCAATCTATTTCTCAACAAGAGCCTTGAAGTCTAGAAAATTTTCAAACACTCCAAACTTTTGTTTGAGAAAATATATCCAAGTGTACCTAGAGAAATCATCAATGAAAGTGAGGATGTACTTGGCCCTTGTGAAAGATGGTTTGGGAAAGGGTCCTGATACATCGTTGTGGACTAACTCCAAATGTTGTGAAGCCCTCCAAGCTTTGCCTTTATCAAATTTTGATTTAGGATGCTTCCCAAGGGAGCACCCCTCATAAATTCCTTTTAAGAATTGAACACGAGGCAAGCCAATGACCATGTCATGTTTGCAAATTTGCTCAAGGTAGCGGTAGTTAAGGTGGACAAACCACTCATGCCACAATTTTCTAACTCCATCTGAATGAGTCAACAATTCTATTGGAGAAGAATCTGGTGCAAAATGTGAGAAGGTGTATAACCTTGTTTGGTGATCTGCCCTACCCACTACCATTGTAGTATCACTATGCAACTCCCTAATAGCCATTGAATCTGGTGAAAACTCAACTCTCATACCTTGACCAATGTGAGTGATTTGGTACACTAATAGGAGATTGGTTGAAAGAGAAGGAACACTTAAAACATTATTGAATGTTCCTCCTTCCATTTCAACTAACCCTCTCCCTACAACAAAAATTGATGTGTCATCCCCCAAACTAATTAAAGTCATGCTACAAGGCTCTAAAGATCAAAACTCAACTAGTGAAGAGCCCTTGTGGTGAGAAGCACCCAAATCAATGACCCATGATGATGTAGAAGCTATAGTAGTTACAAGGGCCTTGCCCTTTTCTTTCTCCTTACCCTTACCTTTTGCCTTAGTAGAATCTTGGGTAGATGAATTCTGCTTGATGGACTCAGGAACACCTATGTTGTTCTTCTCTAGAAGATGAGTTAGGTGATCTATTTGTTTCTTCATGCATTTGAGTTCATCATGCCTTGTCTTTTTACAATAGGCACACTTAACCTTCTCCTTCTTATGTTTAGCATTGGAAGAGGAAGTCTCAGTGTTGTTTTTGGCAGGATTGTTGTTTTCTTTCTTCTTTTCCTACTCATTCTTTTTCTTCTTCTCATTTGTTGAAATCTTATCCTTACCATTTCTAGATATCAAATCTTGGGGTTGAGTAGACTTCATTGTGCCCATTTGAATTAGATTATCTTGCTCCCTAGTCAAGTCGGTAATGAATGAATCCAAAGAAGGCATTTTCCATGTAGTGCCAAGGGCACTTTTTGTGGCATGGAAAGTGGAGACAAAGACTGAATAGCTTGGATCTAACTTTGAGAGAATATAAATAATGAGTTGATCATATTTCTTCTCTATCTCACATTCTTTCAATTATAATCTAAGGGCCTTAAACTTAGTGAAGAAGTCCTATAGGGTGTCAAAGTTGCTAGGACTTAGAATTATGAGTTCATTTTCGAGCTCATGACCTCTCATCTCATCAAGCTTCCCAAATAAGTTTTATAAGGTGTCACATATGTCATTGGGAGTCTTGGAGGATTTATAAATGGATCCATAGGCTTCATCACTAATCCATAGGCTTCATCACTATAATTGTACCACTTGATCTTTTCAACATCAGTGTTGGGTTCTACTTCAGTACCCATGGTGATCATATACAACCCTTTGCTTCTAAGAATGATTAACATTTTAACCTTCTATTCATGATATTTGAAGGGTGTTAGGGGTTTAAGTTGAAAATAATCCATTTCTAAGCTAAATTTGGGTGAAGTTGTGTTGATTGCAAGTTGTGAAATTATGCAGAAAGGAAAATGAAAGCAAAGATTCGCAAGTTGTGAAAATCAATCACACCCCCCTGGAATGTTGAGCCCCCCCCCCCCCAAAATATGCAAGTGCATGCTCAAAAGATGTTGGGATCAGCTGAGAATGCATCTTAGAGCAATCAATGTAAGACTAAAGCAAACAGGACGTCAGACTAGGCCAAAAATGCGTCTCAGGAGACCCTAATTTTAGGCACTTTATAAAATAGTGTGTTTTTAACAAATAACAAGCCTAAGATGTGGAGAATTGAATTACAAATACTTTTGAAAAAAATGGCACCCAAAATTTGAGCTACCATTTGCAAGATATTAAAGGTTCAATTTTCTAGTAAACTAGTGTTTTTGCAAAAAAAATCACTAAAACATTAAAAAAATGCCTGCTATGAAAGAGAAAGTAGACTTCTAACCACTCAATGGATTCGGCACAAAACGAGGAATCCAAAGGAGGTTTGTGTGAGGGGGAATTGGCCTCCCACCAACCTGGGCCTCACCCTTCATCTTCGACAGGCAAAGATACAAGTTTTAAATGAAAACCCCCAAATTACAAAACTGTCTAAAAAACTAAATATTTAGTCAAATTGACTGATTTTTGTTTTAAAAGTCAAATTTTAACTAAAAATAATGAAGCATAGATAGAATGAAGGATTTCCAAGTGTCTAAGGGGTGCCACATGGGATGCCAAGTAAGGAAGGGGCGCCAAAATATCACAGTCCAAAATTTAACTCAAAAAAGACAAAAAAATAAATGCAGACCTATGCTGGACATCATACGGCCTGATGACATGGCATAATTGAAGACCAGAAGCTAGGTGCAAAAGCTTGGCATTGCTGAAGGCACCTTGCTAGAAGGATAATAGCAAACCTGGCAAAAAGGATGCGCCATCAGAAAATCTATGCCATAGCAAGTTGGACGACGTACAATTGATGGCATGGCTATAGAAGGATGCTGGGAGTTGCAAAAAGTTGGCATGTTGTTTTGGGCTAGAAGGATTGTTGCTTGAAGTTGTTGTTCCTCCCTCTACTCCCTCTATTTAATAATGGTGCCCAAGCTAACTACTGAACCAACCCTTGAAGTGAAGATAGCCAAGACACCCAAAGGCCAAGGATTGCCAAGAAAATGATACCAGAAATGATATATTTTTTTAAATTTTAGATCAGATCTAGAAAATTAAAAAAACAAAGAGAACTCCACTCCTCTTGATTTCAAAATGAACTAAAAGCATAACCAGACACGTGATTACCGTTGTTGCTCTGATACCATATCGGACTTGTTGCCAGAATCTGGATAATGTGAGTGCAATGGAGACGTGATCACACAAGATGAAGCAAGTGCACACCACATAGATGGTAAAGCAATTTGAAAATAAAATAAAAAGATAAATTGCACAAGACAAAATAGAGAAAACCAAAATCTGATTAACATGAGATGGCTAAAGCGAGGACTACAAATAGGAGAGTACATAATTAATTCCTCCATAAAAAGTGGACAAGGCACCCCAAGAATAGACTGTAACTCCTCCATGAAAGGTGGTGACAAGGTGCTAAGAATAGAGAAGTAACTCCCATCAAGGGAGTTACTTATGACATTCTTATGACACCTATGACACATCTATGACACACACCTCCACATAAGCTAGCCTATCCCACAAATGTAGGAAAACTCCATGTATGCACAAGAAATACAATTTCCCTAATTAAAAAATAGGGAAAAATAAAAACCTACACTAATAATAGTCACCTTTGGCATGAAAATTGGCTCACTAGCCAACTACCAAGAGTTTAAATCTTGTTCAAGTCACCAGATATTGCATTAAGAAAGCTATTATAACTACATTCTTGCCAAGACCAACATCAATCTTGGGTAACCTCTTTATCTTTGAGTCCCACCAAGTGTGACATAGCTGTTATAGCTCAAATTTGAACCCTTTAGAGGGTGATTTAAGCCCTCTCAAATTGAGCTATGCAATAGGATTGATCTAAGGTTGTGGTTGACCTTTCAAAGGAATCAAACCTCTATATTTTGGGCTAGCTTCCATGTACAACACCTACACTAATAACTATAATACCAATAAATAAACTAAAACTAAAACTAAAACTAATAAATAAACTTAGAGGTGATGCACCAAACATGAGTTCCTTAGTTTTTTATGAATTGACTATGAAATACTAATTTACAATTTGATTATGCTACTCCAAAACAATCCATATCACGCTAGTGCTTCAACATGAAGCTTATGAAGATTGAAAGAGCTTATGATGATCAGCCAAGAGGTTATAAAAACAAACATTAATGGTTTATTAGTTATATAACTAAGCAAACTATGTATAGTACTTCATATGACCTATGAGAGGAAACAAACTTACGTAGAGGCATGAACATGAAGGACAAATGCAAGGAAACACATACACTATCACTAAACATTCATCAAAACAACACACTCAAGATCAAATTTTGCATGGTGAAGATAGAATATCCATCTTGAATTTATTCTAATAGGAAATTAAAAAAATTAATATTGGTAGGGCTTCACCATAACCAATGTGAAGATCCTTTGCAATTCCATACAAGGCTGCATATATAAGAAAATGTGAGAAAGAGAGAGAGAAAGATAAGGGGCATAGAATATCATGTAAAAGTTTCATCCATCATGGATGTATTATCAATATAAGAAATTGAGAAATAAAATATTCTTAAAGGTTCTCATCAACATGTGTACACTTGCTGAATGATTCTCTTCTTGAAATTGGCATAGGAGGTTACTTAGGTAACTTTTGATTTTTTGAATCTAACTTGTCTCTCTTGAAGAAAAACCTTTATACCTAAAATTACATTTAAAATATGTTTGATTGAAATTTGTCATGAATTATAGGTTTCTATGCAATTTTCTTGTGATTGTTTTAACCTCTCATTCACTCTTTATTAGCATGTAATCTTCACTAACCCTTTTTGGGGCTCAAATGCTTCAATTTTGGTTTTCAAACTCATGACTACAAAATAACTTCATGAAAAAACCCTAATTTCCTTATAAATTATTTCAACCCATCTTAGTGCCTCATATGCTTTCTATTATTCTATTCAATACCCAAACCTCTCACTTGCCTTCATTTCCTTGTAGCCCTCAAAATAGATAAATCTCCTTGTGTAGGATAGTTTATAGATGATCTTGAAAAACTAATAATATATTTGAGTACCTAGTATGTTGTTACATCTTTTTACCAAATTTCATGATCATAATTTGTGTGGAAGTGTACTTATTTCACCTTTTCTCTCTCTAATTAGGCCTCTAGGCCTAGAAAAATGAGATTTTGCTTGATTGACCTACCACATGTTTGAAGCCTCCATTAAACATTTTATTCACTTTATATACCCTAAACCATTATCCATGTCAAATTTTAGGTTTTTTAACCTTGTACGGATGGGTGGACTAAGAAATGGTCAAAACCCTAGCTTAGAAACATGCTCATGCTTAGGAAATAACTTGACTAGTTTTCTAAGGAATTGGTAGGTTCTAATATCTAATTGTTATTTTTTGGTGCTTGAAACATAATAAGGAAACTCATATGTTATAATAAATCCCTCAAAGAGTACTTCATAGAACTATAATAGAGCATCTTACTTAGCAAAATGGTACATTTACTCTTATAATCCCATATTGTTTACTTGAAAGGTACAAAGACTACTTTCAAGAGACATATATATGTATTTTTGAGATAATTATATCTCTTTCTAGGAATACCAAGCCTCTCTAATTGATTTTGTGCTCAATACCACTTTGAATACTCACAAATAAGGCTATAAATGGGCTTATTTAGCTTATTTTATACAATGTACCTTTCAAATGTACTATCAAGTGTGTTATTAAGGTTTCCTTGGGATTTTTGAGTGTCATTTAGATCATTTCCAATCCATAATAGTCCATCTAAATTCACTAAAACCATCCTTTATCTCATCAAGTCTTTTAGGAGGGTTTAATATGGGTTTTAGGTGTTTACAATCTTAACAAAGGTTCATAAAGCACAAGGGCTTAATCCTAAAAAAAATACTATAAAGTGGGATTAAGGATACCCCTATAACATCCCCTATGAACCTAAGTTCTCATTAAAACTATTATTACACTTATAATCAAAATAAGATCACCTTTGAGCTCTTTCTCAAGACAAAAATAGGGTTTGGTGAGACTTCTAGCCTTAGGGATGATTTATAAAATTATGGGAGTGGTAGATCAAAAAAATTCCAAGGAAATAAATTTATATACCCTCTATATCACCTCAAATTACCTTTTTTCACCATGAAACTCCTATAAGGACTTCTGAGCAATCAAAAATAGACTCTCAGGCTAGTTAACTATATGAGGATTGAGGGTAGGGTTTGGTGACAACAAGACCACTTAGACTGTAAAATTTGATTTCAACCACTTTCATGGTGTTTGGAACACCCTTACAAACATTTTTATATGTTTTATTTCACATCTATGTGTCAATGTGCTTAGGTTTTGATCTCATTGACCATATCAAGACTTTAAGGGTTTTACGTGTTATATCTCTTAAGCCCTCACTATTGAGTTTTGAGTTTTGATATTTCATTATAGACTCCACTTGAAGTGAGAATATTTCCATATCTTATACCACCTATAATGGTAATCCTAACTCTCATTCACTTATGAATTGGTTTTTTTCAAGTGTGTCCTCAAGCAGACCTATAAGTCCATGCCTAGGTATCCTAACTATAGCTTTAGAATGGGCCTTCACCTGTTTGTTCTTTTAGCACCTTGAAAGTTTCAAAAAATTCTATATGTCTATCTTTATCTCTTTATTACCATCCTAAAATACCATTGGCCTCTCATGGCATCTACAAGATTTTGTCCTTCTTATTTTTATACATAGGCCTATGTATGCAAGTTTGAGCTTATGTCTATTTAGTGACATCAATCATCTCAATGCTCTTTATATTATCATATATCATAGGTGTTTATATTGATTTATGTTTTCTTTCATACCTATATTTCATCATGTTTTATTCACATGTTCTTATTCATATGAAAATTAACTTTTGCCTCAAAATGAGGACTTACAGGTATGGAACCTATAGGTCTACTTTTGGTTGAATTAGTTGTTAGGAACCAATTTATTGAGTCTTTACCACTCTATGATTTCATTAACTCATGTACCTTAATTTTTAATTCCTTAAATAGACCTATGAACATCCTACTAAATACCATGCGATTTAGATCTTACTCAATTTGTACATTCAGGCCTATGGCTGAGGTCACTTCATACGCAAGGAACATGTATGAAGGTTGGAGCTCATGTATTCACTCATGTTCTCTAAACTAGTTTATTGAGATCTACCAAGGTCATATGAATGTTTATATGCCCACACTAGGTCTTTTCCCTACTTTTACATCTTTAATATGGGGTTTATGATCCATGAATGACCACCTACAGGTCTACAGACTTGTGGGTGGATAAGAATTATCCCAGTCTTTATTTGAGAGTATATTTGAATCCTAATCTCATTCCCTTAGACCTCAAATTTTTTAAATTTTATTCTCACATGATATTATTAACTTTTTCATTGCTATTTATGGCCAAGTTTAGCAATCAAGCCTATAGGAAACTACATATATTGCACCATGAATCTAAAGAGTAAGAACCATGCCACCATTTGAAGGATTATCTATAAATAAACCAATTTTCAAAGATAAAGGCATGAATAATTTAATAATGAGATGTTTTCCATGACTAATGATGTACTTTAGAATTTTTTAGAATGAAAACACTCAAAACCAACTAAAATGTTTGTAGTTGGGGTGGTGATGTTTAAACATGCTTAAGGCACCAGTTTCTTTACTAAAGACATCTCATATATTTGTTTTGCTTAATTATTATAACATTAAAATGACCCATTTTGTCACTAAAATCATATTACAAAATCCATTTTCTTCCATAAAACTTAGAAGTGAAGAAACAAAGGCAAATATAGACCCTACTTGGGTGAACAAGATATAATGACCTCCTTACACTCTTAATGATTGTTCATAAATGAGGTGACACCAATATTATGACTATGGCCATGTATTTTAATGTAATTAGTAATTCCTTCTCTGGTAAAAATCTCAAATCCCAACTCTCCTTGTGTTGTATGGAATAAGCATCTAAAATTGGCCTCTGTGAGCTTGCCAAGGGATCGATGGAGGTTCTAATGAAAATTTTGGAATATCAGGACTTATGCAAGATTTTTATCCATTTATATGGCATGGAAAAGGTAAATATATTATCTTAAACTATTTTCACCTAAAAATGGATCTCCCAAGTTTGTACAAGTGCCTATAACTACCTACAAAGGAGTGATTCTCTCAATTTGGATGTTGAACCTAAAAAATTGGTATAATATGACATTCCTGACATGTATGCAAGTTATATAACTACCTCAAAATCTTTTAAAAGTATATTTTATCTTTTTTGTCCTTGTTTGCATTGATCTTGACTATATGCACTTTTCCCTTGTATGACACTTTACCTTAAACTTCACAAAAGAACCTTAACTTATCCAAACAAATTTAAAATGTTTATACAAGATGGTAAAATCATGATATGAATTTTAAATAAAATTTTTAACCTATGATGCCTTTTGTATTAACCTCTTCATGTTCACTTTATGAATAGACTAGCACAAGATAAATACAACCATTACCTTAATCTTGTCAAAATAAACTTAACTTTTACTAATAAAACCTTAACTAGACCATTTTAAGACCACACAAGGCATGGAATGGGTATGGAAAATGTTATAAAACATGACAAGTCAATTTTTTGATTAACTTGGTCTTTGGTAGCCAAAATTTGGATAAAAAGATCATAAGCAAGGATTCTCTATCAAATTGGACCCCACTGCCTATTGCAGACAGAAGATGAACACCCTTAGCCAAAAACAAAAAAAATAAAACATTGAGGTCCCAAAGTGAAAACCTCTTTGAGGTGATTTTGGACCAAGGATAAATTAAATAAAAAGGCTAGTCTCTTGGTGAAAACATGTTTTAGGAACCACTAGACAGGGATGTTCACCCTTCCTCAAATGAAGCTCAAGAAACCACCAATAACGAACTTGGATTTGGGTATAAACTCAGTATAGAGGATAACATTATATTAATAAAATTATCTAAGAGTGTCCTAAAGTATTTTTTATGTGGCCTTTACCACCATTAAGAGATTCAGATTCATCTTGTTTGGGGGAACTTGAAGAACCATACTGACTAATGGATTTTGCCATTTCCAACCATTTTACATCTTTGTCAACTATTCTAGAAGATGAATATACTCTCTTGTAGAGGATACTTTATAAGTCAACATTGGGAATCTAGATGATCCCAAGTGGATAAAATTAGGTGCATCTTAATTGAGGAGTAACATGAAGTTTATATAGATATTCTAAGAGATATCATAGACATTTTTCATGGGTTTATTGTGATATGTCAGGTTTAGATCCATCATTGATTCTACACCATCTTATATTTTGTCTAGAGGCTAATATGGTTTAGTAAAAAATAAAAAATATTCATCCTTGCATTTCCATCTTGGTCTAGAAAAAAATGGAAAAACTCTTAAATGTAGGATGTATTAGACCTATTTATTATTTGGAGTGGATGTCCAATATTGTGCCAGTCAGCAAAAAGCTAGAAGTTATTAGATTATGCACTAGTTTTTGAGACATTAACAATGATTACCCAAAGGATGAATTTATTCTATTTAATATTTACATGATTTTTGACTCCATAAATGGGTATGAAACACTTTCCCTCATGGATGGATTTTCAAGATATAATCATTTCAAGATTGCACTTGAAGACCAACACAAGACAACATTCACTAGTCCTTGGGGAAAATTTTACTATCAGGTCATGCCTTTTTGCCTCAATAATGTAGGGTAAACATACCAAAGGGATATGATATTATATTCCATGATATGATACATGATATTGTCAAAGATTATGTTAATGAAATATTGGGTAAATCTAAGACCATCCAGTTGTACTAAAAATAATCTTTGAAAGACTTCATGAGTACAAGGTTTAGCTTAATTCCAAAAAGTGTGTCTTCAATCTTACTTCAAGAAAAAAATTTAGGCTTTATTGTCTTTCACGGAGGCATTGAATTTTATCCTTCCAAGGTTTAGGCCATTACTGAGATGTCACCAGCTTTTACTTTGAAGTAACTCTATAGTTTTTAGGGAAAATATAGTCTATTAAATGCTTTATTTCACATTTGTGTTATTTAGTCTAAAATATAGTTATGAAATACCCATGAGATTGGGTATTCCAAAAGAGGAAGATGGGAATAATGATGGACTTTCATCTTCCATTTTAAGATTGATTTGGGATTATCCCAAGGAATGGCTATAGGTATTTGACTTCATTATGGATTCTACATGAAATAACATCCAAGAGATGTAGTGCCACCACCATAAGCTCAATATGAGATTCTTGGATAAAGGTCTAATTATCTACATTTTTTATTGATGCTCACATGTTATGCTACTCTACTTTCCAAACACAAAGGGAAAGGGTAGTTCAATATTTAAAAATAAACACAAAAGAATAAGGGAGAGTAAGGAAAGAAAGAGTGCCTCTATATTTAGAATGAAATCAATGTCTTGATCATCAAACCAAGTGTAGTTACAATAATTATACCACTATGGACTAAGTTTCACCAAAATTTATACCTACACAAACACAATGGGAAGAGTATAAAGAAATAGGGGAGTATAACTCAACTATGAACCCTCACTAATTATCATTAATATAAGTTTATATTAGATCACACATAAACCTCCAAGGAAACTTTTAGACTAGCACACAAAATATCAGTATTGTGAAAATAAAAACAAAAGAGTTCACAAAGGGATTATAATAAACAATCACATTATAACCTTAGCATACATTTAATGGCAAGGTATTAGTCTGAATAATCTAACATTAACAATCATTTAGAATGGAGATGAAAGATAATTTGAATATATAGCAAGCATTTTTCATAAAATTGAAATTACATTCATTAAAATATAAGTGTTGTTATAACAATATCGACCATGGCCAACTTTTACATTCCAAAGGGGTGAAGTAAAAAGTAGGTGAAATCTTGGTTTAAATTCAACAACACTTTCGATCAAAATATAGTCATCCCTTTAATTAAAATATGGCTACAACTTTTATAGATAAGGATGGGATTCACCTCTAAATAGCATGAAATTCCCATCTTGGGCCATGATGGCCACTCCTAGTAGTTACACCTATATGATTAAAAAAATCCTCCTAAGCCATCAAAAAGATCTATGGAGGACCACTCAATTGATATATGATGATGACTTCGAGGATTCAGTTCCCAACTAATTTGACCTTGAATACATAGATTTCAACATGGCTACCATGATTTCAATCTCTTGATCAATCTTAACAAGGTTCATCAGGGGTTATCTTAAAATTATCTTGGCCTAGGTCACCAATTTTCATTACACCTTAAAGGGAGCCTCCATCGACACCTAGACCTCATACACCTAGTTGATACTCATCATGGACTACATTAAAAGATCAAGAACCTCCTAAATCTTTTCCTTATTTATCTTAGGGACCTTCTTCCTCTTAACCTAGTTAAAGTGACCCAAGTCGATTCCAAACTCTCCCTTGTCTATTAGGGTGTTGTCCAAGTGGAACAACAAAAATATATTAACTTCCTTGAAGTATGTCAATATATTTTTCATACCATATTTCAAGGGTCATGTCATGGTTCAAGCTATAAACAACCACTCCTCCATAGTCATTTTCATGTTTTCAGCATATATTTGATACAACTAGTCTAAGGTGAGAATAAATTTTAACTCTAGGAACATGCCTTTATTAACTATCACCAAGAGCTCCCTATATTTCCCATCAATCTTTATGATCCTCTTTAAATAAGCATGAGTTTATTGGATGAACACTTTTGTCTCCGCCATAGTTTCCACCACCTTACCAAAACTAATAAGAGTGGTAAGAGGGTATCCTTGACCTACCCAATTAGCCCATTGTGGAAAGACCTCTTTACTTGGGACTCTAGGGTCTAGAGTTGATTTTACATATCCTCAAGGAGCTTCTCTAACATGTCATGGGCCACCTAGAGAATGGAGAGTGGGTCCTTAGATACCTTTTCCTCCCTGGTGGAGGCCCTCACTTTGTTTAGGGAGAATAAATCATGTTGGGTATGCTAGACCACTAAGTTTGAATCTTGGATGAATTTCTACATGAGGATCATCTTCATACTCCTAGTGCCATAATCTAAACTCCATTGTGTGTCTAGGTTACCTTAGAGTGTCATCTCTGATGCTTACAATATTGGGACCATCCCCTAGGTTCTAGGAGGTGTTGGAGAGGTAAATATAGTGGTGATGATTAGAGGATGAAGTGGAGGGGATATGGAGGAAGCAAAATATGTGAATGAGGAAAGCAATGGAGGAGGAGGGTGCATGGGAGTGAAGGGAGGAAAGATGAATGGGAAGGCCCATGGGAACATTTGTGCCCACCACTGATCTTGGGCCATGCCTACCTGAGGGGAAATTATTCTTTGGAGAGATCTATTCATCAAAAGGGAAGAGATTGGTTGGTTGAAACCAAATCCCTAGGCACTTAGGGTGATGGAAATATGGGGCCAAAGAGAAATGCAAATATCTATCATGGTTGGTTCTATAAGAACTATGGAGGATGGTGGAGGAGGTTGGGATTGGATGGAAGGTATCTAGATTGAATCATGGAAGGTAGAGGGGCTACTTGAGAATGATCATAACTCAAATCACCATGTCTTCCTAGAAGTACCAGTAATCACAAATGGCTTCAAGAGAGTCTCTGATTTCTTGTAATAAATGTTGCATTAGGGCCTTATGTATTGTGTTGTACACCACCAGGTAGAAGTACTAGTAGATATCTTAAATATGGTTCATGTACTAGTGTCTATATAACTTATAAAAGACTACATAGACTATCGAGCCCCCTAAAAACCATGAAATAAAATCATATGGCTTAAATTTGAGCATCTTGTAGACTGCATCTATGAGATAATTCATCATATAAAAGTTCCCACCTCCTTAGGCATCTATTATGGCATTGGCCACATTATGTTGATAAACCCTCCTATGTTTGGGACTTTATAACTAGTGAGAATAATGGGAAGAAATGGTACCCATAATTCACTGACATGTAAGCAATTTGGGGCCCTAAACAATTTGTTCATTAAAATCATACCCACCTAAACCTCCTCTCAAAAATTGTAGACTATGTATGTATTTATGTATTCTTTGCTTACCCACTTGGAATCTAGATTCTTAGCCTAGTCTTGGAGGACCTCATAAATTTAGAAAGTGTCAATCCATTTTTGCACTATCATTCTATCATATGAAAATGTGAAATATAAGAGAGAGTAATATACTTTGTAGGTAGTCCCAAAAATGTCAAAAATCTAGTGTTAGGAGTTGGCTAAGCAGACCCAATCATGGACACCATCCTATAATTGCCTAGAAGTGAGGAGCAAGTTGTCGAACAAGTCAGAAAAGGGGAATATTTTATGTTTGGTTTTAACCCTATGAAGACCACAACTCTTATAATCCTAAAGGACATATTCAAACTTAGGCTAGTCATCATTATTAGAGCTTGAGTCCTTAGGTGACTATTCCATAGATTTAAACACCTCATTATAATGCTTGAATTGAGTCAATCCTTTTAGTAACAATGTATCTTTATATTCTAGTTTAGCTTTGGGGTTTGAGGAGGACATAACCACTGTAGTAAGGTGAAATCCAATAGAAAATTATTGAGTACAGGTGAAAAACATAGGTGTAGATGATAAGAATCAAAAACCAAGGAGTTGATTTTATTCTAAGGATATAAAATAATAATTATTAGCTATCCTTATTTGGGATATTTATAAAATCATACATTCATTCCCCTACATTAATGGCATTTGGTGGCTCACTTGTTGTGGATTCAAATTTGGGTTGGTGGTATGATCTCTTCTCTTTATTTCCCAATTTAGAGTTAAATTCAAAACTCATGATCTTACTCCACTAACCAAATTTAGCAAGGGTGATGTGACACTTTAAAACTATCTAATTGAATCTAGCTTTTTATTTTGTTAATGTCTAGTATGTGGTATACACATAGTCACATCTCCTTGAGGCCTCCCAAGTAACTCCTACCTTACACCACATGTCATTCACCTATTTCTTCTCATGTCAATGGTCAACACCTGATCATAGCCTTATAATTCATTGTCATATCCTTAGGAGGGGTGAGGTGTTATTTAGTCATGGGTGGCATCCTTTGATTAGTCCTTAGGCTCCATCTATACTTCATTCTAACCATCTTGAAGACTTATGGGGCCACCTACTCATATGCCTGGTTGTGCTACATGGTAAGTTATGAGTGGGTCAAGGTCCCCTAGAATATGACATCTCTGATAGGACTAGGAGATTGGTCACTCTAACATCATGATATATGGCATGCTTTGAATGGGCTAAGTTCCCCCAAGATCTAACATCTCTAAACATATCAAGAGATTGGTTTCTTTGACATTGAATTACATGGCACACTCTAACTAGGTCAGGCTACCTTAGGATATGACATCTATATAGGATTAAGATACTGGGCAATCTAACATCAGTCTACATGGAATGCTCTAATTGGGCTAATCTCCCCCAAGCTCTGATATCTCTTATAGGACTTGGATACTAGCTTATTTGACATCGGTTTACATGGCATACTTTGACTAGGTCAGGCTTCCTCAAGATCTGGCATCTCTTAAAATACTGAGATACTGGTCAATCTAACATTGAGCTACATGGCATGCTCTAAGTAGTCTAGGCTACCTCAAGCTCTGACATCTCCAATAAGATCAAGAGACTAACCAATCTGGCACCTTTGACAATTGTTACTTGAATTTTTTCCATTGGTCTATTTATTCCTATGAAACCCACAAAAAATTCTAAGTGAAAACAAAAATACGTGTAACCAATTAATAACTTATTCAACTAACATTCAGTCTTTAATTTTTTGCACAAGAAATTAGGTCTATCACTCTGATAAAGGATCAATACTCTAGGAACTTCTTTTAAAATGTGACCTACAAGGTTGGCACTCTAAGTCCTCAAAACAAGAAAGCTTATCTTAGTCATAAAATAAACAAGGTTTAACATTTTTGGGTAATTTGGGGAAATACATGATTTCAAGAGCCTGGTTCTGGTGAAGTCGGTTAGAATGGGGGAATAGATATGGGAAATCTAGTTATGATGTTTTAAGGAGGGGTCCCCCATTTCTAATAAAAGGGGGCATGTTAGCCACAATAAATTGGTCAATAAATGTCAACCATTCACTCATTTATTGAATAAAGGCACTACCTTTTCATGGAATGAAGACTGCCAAAAGTCCTTTGAGAACCTAAAAGAATACATAGCCAATCCACATATTTTTCTACCACCTACATCAGGAAATCCATTCTTAGTT
The DNA here is from genome assembly GCA_037957365.1 of Torreya grandis. Taxonomy (NCBI): domain Eukaryota; kingdom Viridiplantae; phylum Streptophyta; class Pinopsida; order Cupressales; family Taxaceae; genus Torreya; species Torreya grandis. The sequence continues at coordinate 3,140,242 of JARHVA010001662.1, forward strand.
TACCTATCTCCCATTAAAAATTCCCTAGGGGCACTCTTGGCCCAACATGATGAGCACATGAAAGAAAATGTAGTGTTTTAAGTCATACATTGGTAACATATGAACATAATTATACACCAATTTAGAAAGTTTTTCATCTATGGTCTTTACAGTCTAAAAGCTATGTCATTACATGCTCAACAACAAGACCATATTAATCACCAAATAAGATATACTCAATTATCTACTATCAAAAATAGATTTACAAGGCTATATGGATAAATGGATCATGATTTTGAATGAATTTGAGATTGAGTATGTCAACTAAAGGGACATTAAAGAATAAATACTTATAGATAACTTGTTAAAACTCCCATATCAAATACACAACCACTTACTTTTTCCTTTCCAAATGAGTTTATCATGGTCATATCAGAAACACCTCCTAAATATCAATAATGGAAATTTTATTTTGACGGTTCCTTCACATCTCATGGGTGAGGAGCAAGATTGTTGTTTACAACACCATAGGGAGATATCATTCCCAAATCATTCTAAATTAGCTTTCCTTGTACCAATAACATGGTTAAATATGAATCACTCATTATGGGGATTCACCTATCAATACAATATAACATTCAACATCTATTACTTTATGGTGATTCATAGCTTATCATTAATCATGTTACATACCAATTCAAAACCAAAGATGACAAGTTGTTATTTTGTAAATCCATGGTGAACACTCTCAAGCAATAGATTCCTTACATTTATTTTAAACACATAACTTAGGCCACTAACCAGATGGAAAATGCCATGGCTATAATTGGTTCTTTAATCCTGAACACAAATAAGGAGAGATACTATCAGTTCCTTGTTGATCATATTCTATCACCTGCTCATGAACCCTTGACCATTGCAATGATCTTTATTATTATTGTTCCTAATTCTATCTGGTATTATAAACTATATAATTACCTCCATGACCAAGTCTTACCACCAAATTTTTCCAACAAGAAACAAAAGGCCTTCACACACCAAGCCTCTTTCTATACCTTACATGGACCTACACTTTATCTAGAATCTTTGATGGAACTCTGCTTCATTATTTAACTTTGATAGAATCTATATTAGAATTGAGGGAAGTTCATGGATTCTATGGGGCTCATACCAATAGATCCATCCTTGATAAAATCATCCTATGTACTAGTTATTATTGGCTAACCATGGAATTAGGTGTAATTTATTATCTTAAAATATTTAAACAACGTTAGAGGCATGAAAATTTGATCCATGCTCTAACACAAAATCTCAAGTTGATGAACACACCATGGTCATTTTAATGTGGGGACTCCATCTAGTAGGGAATATTAACACTACCTCCTTAAATAGCCATAAGCATATCCTTACCACCACCAAGTACTTCAGTAAGTGGGTTGAATCCATTCCCCTCACATGATAGGCAAGAAAATTTCTAAATTCATCTTCAACCACCTCATTTGTCATTATGGTATTCCATCTGACATTATATTTGATAATGGTGGTTCATTTAAGAATAAGGATGTCAAATCAATTTGTGTTGAGTTTAACATTACCCAACATTTTTCCACTACATATTACTTGCAAGGTAATGGCTAAACAGAGGCATCTAACAAGACCATTATTAATATTCTTAAGAAGATCATCAATGATGTTGGATGTGATTAGCTCTTACAAATATTACATACCCTTTGAGCCTACCATACTAATTTTTTCACTCCAATAAAAGCCACACTTTATTCATATAAAATGTCCAAATTGGTAGCTTGAGTGTGGCTTGTAACACCCAACCCATAAGACCTTCTTGCATGCTCTCATAACCCTTTTAGACACCTTTTTGCTTATAACCTGTCATCCATAGACTTTTGAGATCTAATTCCAACTCAGTTACTCTCTATTTCCCATGCTAATTCCATACCCTAGGTCTCGATCCTATAGGATAGGAGTGTTGGGGTTGGACAATAGTGTCAAACCCTAAGGTGTCCCATTTTTGGCACTCCTATTTAATTACATTTTGAGCCCAAATGATCATTTCCTTCCAATTCTTATTCTTCATTATGTCAACCTATAATGAATAAATTTAACCCATGACTAATATATCTCTATAAAATCCCATTCAAAGTTCATTTAGAAGGGGTTGGCAAATACTACAAAGTAAGAAAGAATACAAGCAAAACCATAGAGGTAAATTTCCCTATTCTCTACATATAACCATCCACTATAGCTACAAGCATACTCAAATCCTCACACCTGTCCCCTCAAGCACTCTTAGTTTGGTATTTTTACATCTATATATCACTATTACACAAAACACATCAAGTGGGAGAACTACATATGGATTGATCCCTCTTCAGAGTATTGGTATGTAGGTAGTGTGCCCATAGAAGGGGTGTGGATACACATTTAGTTCATCTTACACACCCTAAACCCCCCTCTTTCTCAAGTTTTATTCAAGCATAATGAAGTTCTAGCGTTAGAGATTAAATCAACTTTATAAGGAGTTCCATCAACATTCAAGATTTAAAATTTCAAAGGCAAGCTCACATAGGGACAACAGACAAAACCTAAAAAACTTAGATAGCCATGACTAGTTTGGATCATAGAAATAGGACCTAAACTATAGAATTAGACCCTAAAGTGTCCTATTTTCAATGATCTTATCCTTTCATCGAATGAAATATAGATCTAGATTCATGACACTGTCCCATTCTTGTACAACTAGTTTTAGCCTTTGTCTTAGCCATCTCAATCCAATTTTAAGCGAAGTTATATTTCTCCTTATTTATTGTTATTTTTATAAAGGTTTAAAAGGCACAGTAAATTATACAAATTAGTACTTTAATTATTGCAATATTATTTACTAATTTATTTATTCTAGACCCTTAACTAAATTAGGAATAAAACTCCATTATTCCCAAAATTGTTAAATCATTTGGTGAGCTCGACTTACTTTGTTTGTGCACAAAAACCCTAGAAACCCTACGAAAAATTTCCTTCTAATTTTTATAGCATTTTTCAAATTTTTCTTAAATATTTAAATTAGAATTCTACATTTAAATTTTTAAATTTACCATAGTAATTTTAAAAATAATTTCATTCAAACCCTAATTGCCTATACTAAGTCTCGATATTTTTCCAAAAATTTTTATTTTTCATATATATTTAAATAAAAAATTCACATTTAATTTTTTTAAATTCACCATAGTAATTTTAAAAATAATTTCTTCCAAACCCTAGTTTCTTATGCTAGGTCCTGGTATTTTTTTAGTATTTTTTTAATTTTTTCTACATATTTAAATCAAAATTTCCTAGTTAATTTTTAAAAAAAATTGCCATAGTAATTTTTAAAAAATTATCTCTCAAAACCCTATTTGTATATACTAGGTCCCATTACTTTTGAGGTATCACCTTACATGTTTCTAAACTTTGTATCCTTTTTATGCATATTCTAGTTCATTGTTTAGATTATATTTGTTTAATTTTTTCTTTCATTATTCTATTAGTGTAGGTTTTTATTTTTCCCTATTATTTAATTAAGAAAATTATATATTTGTGCATACCTAGAGTTTTCCTACATTCGTGGGATAGGCTAACTTATGTGGAGATGTGTGTCATAGATGTGTCATAGGTGTCACAAGAATGTCATAAGTAACTCCTTTGACCAGCTACTCCGGGTATGGGAGTTACTTCTCTATTCTTAGCACCCTGTCACCACCTTTCATGGAGGAGTTACAGTCTATTCTTGGGGTGCCTTGACCACCTTTTGTAGAGGAGTTACTTACGTGCTCTCCTATATGTATTATTCAATTTGGCCATCTTATGTTAATGGAATATTGGCTTTTCTCCAAATTGTCTATGCAATTGTCTCTTGTTTGATTTCATTTAATTTAGCATTTTGTGGTATTCACTTGCTTCGTCTCGTGCAACCACGATTCGTGCATCCTCGTTATTCGGATCTTGGTGAATCCTCTGATATGGTATCAGAGCCACCCCGGTAACTGGTTGTCTAATTTGCTATTGCTTTCATTAAAATCTAGAGCTTTGTTAATGCATTTTTTTTTGTGAAATTTAAAAATTTTTAGAAGATATTCCTAGTTCTTCGTACTCTTGTTCCTTCCATGGCTTGTTTGGTCTCTCCATATACATGCAGGCGGGATTTTGCAAGATCCTATAATCTCGTTTATGTCAATTGGCTTGTATATTTTGTATTTTAATTAAAATTTTAGGTTGTCACATGCCTTTGAAATCTCTTGGTAGCTGATTCTACCTTTGCATGCCATTTTTTGGTTGTTGGGGTCATTTTTTCTGGCTAAAGGCATATATTTTACACTAGATCTGCATCTTCTGTACATCAGCAAGAAAAATGCCTTCTAGGTTTTGTTCGCAGACCAAAAAAACCATTTGGGTATCTTTTAATTTTTACATACATTTTGTATAATTTTTAGAAACGTCCTTAAAAAGCTACATTATGACCCCTCTCCGTTGGCAGTTGCAATTTTGAAGGCAATTTTCAAATGGTCCGTTCTTGCTCATACAGACTCCTTTTTCCATGATTTTTTTTTTTATTTTAGCTATTTTTTCATGATCTATGCACTAGTGTAGACCTTTTTTGATTTTGATGCTAAGATTTTTTCAGAAATAGTAGATTCTCAATCGTGACATTGCACAGTTCTCATTTTGAGAACTTCGGAGGATCATAACTTTCACATAAGACCTCGTATCGAGATGATTCTTGTTTTTAAAGTGCATGATTTTTTGAGTAGATCACAGTGGTGCTATTTATTTCTTTGGATATTATGCCAAAGTTGTATTTTCAGCGTATGCTCTTCATGAGGGTTTTGTAATGCATTGAAATCAAGACCACTTAGTATTTCTTACTAGTGGCAGTTATAAACACACTAATATAAAGTGTCAAATCATATTTTTTAGGGGGGTTCTTTGATTGAGCAATATTTGAGTTTTTCTAAAGCTTGTATATTTGATTGTCAAAGACGAAGGGTGAGGCTCAGGTTGGCAAGAGGCCAATTCTCCCTCACAAAGACTTCATTTGAATTCTTCACTCCATTTCAAGTCTAATGAGTGGTTGGAAGGCTACTTTCTCTCTCAAAATAGGCATTTTAAAAATATTTTAGTGTTATTTTTTTGTAAAAACACTAGTTTACGGGAAATTAAATCTTTAATATCTTACAAATGGTAGCTCAGATTTGGGTGCCATTTTTTAAAAAAGTGTTTGTATTTCAATTCTCCATAGTGTAGGATTTTTATTTGTTAAAAATGCACTAGTTTATAAAGTACCTAAAATTTGGGTCTCTCGGGACGCATTTTCGGCTGAGTCCGACATCTTGTTTGCTTAAAGTCTTGCATTGATTGATCTAAAACACATTCTTGGCTGAGTTCGATGTCTTTTGAGCATGCACTTAAATATTTGGGGGGGCTCAACATTTAGGGAGGGTGTGATTGCTTTGCAGCACTTGCAATCTTTGCTTTAATTCTCCTTTCTGCATAATTTCACAACTTGCAATCAACACAACTTCACCTAAATTTAGATTAAAATAGATTATTTTAAACTTAAACCCATAACACCCTTCAACTATCATGAATGAAAGGTTAAAATGTCAATCATTCTTAGAAGCAAAGGGTTGTATAGGATCACCATGGGTACTGAAGTAGAACCCAACACTGATGTTGAAAAGGTCAAGTGGTACAACCGTAGTGATGAAGCCTATGAATTACTAAGGTCAAGTGGTACATCTCGAAGCAAAATTTGACAAAAGCAAAGCTTGAAGGGCTTCACAACCTTTAGAGTTAGTCCACAGTGATGTATCGGGACTCTTTCCCAAACCATCTTTCACAAGGGCCAAGTACATCATCACTTTCATTGATGATTTTTCTAGGTACACTTGGATATATTTTCTCAAACAAAAGTCTGAAGTGTTTGAAAATTTTCTAGACTTCAAGGCTCTTGTTGAGAAACAGAGTGAGAAATCCATCAAATTTCTTTGAACTGATAATGGAGGGGAGTATGTCAGCAACAGGTTTGAGCAATTTTTCACCATAGAGGGGATTGATTTGTAGCGCACAGTCACTTACAGTCCTTCACAGAATGGGGTTGTAGAACACAAAAATAGGTTCTTGAAAGAGATGGGTAGCTATATGATTCACTCCAAATCCTTAGCACCACAGTACTAGTCCAAATCCATCAATTGTGCTTGCTACATTCAAAATAGGGTTCCTCACAAAGCTTTGAAAGGGATAACACCCTTTGAAGCTTGGCATAAAATGAAACCTAATGTTGAGCACCTTAGGGTTTTCAGATCCCCAGCCATGGCCTACATACTGAGGAAAAAATGTGAAGCTATGGAACATCATTCCAAGCCTTGCATCTTTGTAAGATATCTGGATGGTATTAAGGGGTATCACCTTATAGATTCGACCACTCATGAGTTATTCATTGAGAGAAGTGTCCACTTTCAAGAAAGTCCTAGAGACTCATCACTTGGCACTTCTCTCTCATCGAATCTACTTCTTCATGATGATTCCTCAAATTCAGATCAGTCACAGCAGGTTTTTAAGCCAGAGACAACTTCTTCTTTGAGTTCAGATAGTGAGGACAATGATGCAGAGTCATCCACCTCTAGTCAGTTAGAGGATGAGGAGTTAGCACCTGACTCACCCACTTTTGGGCCACTTTAGGCCAAACAAACACTTGAGAGTGCTGGCACTTGGGCAGGAGATCCCACAGATGACATATGTACTAGGGGGATTTTCAGAGAGATCCACATGCCTTCTTTACTTCAGTTTTGGATCCACAAACTTTTTGAGAGGCATCAGGGGTACCTGAGTGGGATAGTGCTATGGAGGAAGAATATTCTTCCTTAATCAAAAATCACACTTGGGATTTTACTTCACTTCCTAAGGGAAGGAAGATGGTTCGATGTAGGTGGATATATCGAACCAAGTTTGCAGCAGATAGGTCGATTGATAAGTACAAGGCGCAATTGGTTGCCAAAGGTTTCTCACATGTGGCAGGCATTAACTACTCATAGACCTTTGCAATCATTGCAAATATGACTTCTATCTGACTCACCTTAGCTATTGCCGCATCACATGGTTGGGATGTGCACCAGATGGATGTGAAGAGTGCATTTCTTCATGGAGACCTAGAGGAGGAGATCTACATGAAGCAGCCGTCAGGATTTGTTTAGGATTCTTTCTTAGTATGCAGACTTAGAAAATCTATCTATCACTTCAAACAGGCCCCTCAAGCATGGTACGCCAAAATGGATTCTTTCCTTCTCACAATGGGTTTCACTAGGTGCCATTTTGATCCTAATGTCTAATTTTTGTGGTAGGATGACTCGCTCTTGATTCTGGTTCTTTATGTTAATGACCTTTTGATCACCAAGAATTTTTCATTGGCTATTGCAACAATGAAGGTATCTCTCCAGGATAGATTTGACATGACAGACTTGGGTTTGTTGCACTACTTCCTTGGCATCGAGATCTCACAGTCAGATTCAAGGATTTCTCTTGCACAGCCTAAGTATGCTCTTGACTTATTGGCTCAGTTTCACATGGCTGATTGCAAGCCATCTCTGACTCCCTTTCTATCAGGAGTAAAGCTTGAGGCTGACTATTCTTCACCATTGGTTGATGCCACTCGATATCGACAACTTGTTGGCAGTCTCATCTACTTGACTCGCACCAGGCCCAACATATCATATACAGTGGGACTTGTCTCCAGATTTATATAGGAACCTCATGAGCTGCATTGGAAAGTAGCTAAGAGGATCTTACATTACATGCAGGGTTCACATAGATACAAAATTTATTATAGATTTGGCATAGAGGTTGACTTGGTTAGATATACAGATTCAGATTGGGCTGGCGATTCTCATACTTGCAAGTTCACTTTTGGTTACAGTTTTTCTCTAGGTTCTGGTCCTATCAATTGGTCTAGCAAGAAGCAAAATTCTATTGCTATATCATCCATAGAGGCAGAGTACAAGGGAGATGTTAATGTAGCTACTGAGGCTATTTGGCATTAGAGGATACTTTTTGAGTTTGGCATTCCTATCAGGCAGCCCACCATCATTTATTGTGACAACCAAATTACCATTCAGATTTGTAAAAATCTGGTTCAACACCAGTGAACCAAGCACATAGAGATTCACATGAATTTCATTTGGGAGCTTATTCATAGTCAGGTCATTGACTTGATATTTCTCCAGTCTTTAGAGTAGGTTGTAGACATTTTCACCAAACCTTTCACCCAGAGCAAGTTCATTCATCTATGAGCTCTTTTTGGGGTGTGGTCTACATTTGTAGTAGCATCATCTTCAAGGGGGGCCTTCTAGCCTCTTCATTTCTTTTATGTCTCTCTTTTGGGGGGGGAGTTTTTTTCCTATGGGTTTCCTCTTTTTCTCTATCTTATGGGAGATTGCATTTGTACATGGGTACCTCATCAGGCCTAGTTGTCGGGACCCATTTTATATTTCTACACTGCCCACCTAAGTTGCACTTATGGGGGGGTATTAGTGTAGGTTTTTATTTTTATCTATTATTTAATTAGGGAGATTATATATATGTGCATACATGGAGTTTTCTTACATTCATTGGATAGGCTAGCTTATGTGGAGATGTGTGTCATAGATGTGTCATAGATGTAATAAGAATGTCATAAGTAACTCCTTTGACTGACTATTCTGGGTATGGGAGTTACTTCTCTATTCTTAGCACCCTGTCACCACCTTTCATGGAGGAGTTACATTCTATTCTTGGGGTGCCTTGGCCACCTTTTGTGGAGGAGTTACGTGCTCTCCTATATGTATCCTTCACTTTGGCCATCTTATGTTAATGGAATATTGGCTTTTCTCCAAATTGTCTATGTAATTATCTCTTATTTTATTTCATTTACTTTAGCATTTTGTGGTATTCACTTGCTTCATCCCGTGCAACAATGACTCGTGCATCCTCATTATTCGGATCTTGGTGAATCCTTTGATATATTCAAGTTATTTTCCTTATGCCACCTAAGCTCTTTGCATCTCTTCCTTTGAAACAAAGTGTAAGACTTAGTGGAAACCCTCCTGAATTCACTTAGATTCCTTCAACCTATTCATATACCATGGATAAACAATTAGCTCAGCTTCTTGCTATAGATCTTACATATCCAGATTACACCAATTTTCATGAAGATAATTGCAATAATGAGCAATATGATAATAACAATGATGATACAAACACTAATGTTCATGACCCATCACATCAAGTTCTTGATCCACTTCTACCTATTATTGATAATGATGTTGTACTCAACAAAGACTTGAATTTACAAAGTTTTATAGAAAGACTCAAGGAACAGCCCTGAGATCATACTCTTATCTTACAATCTATCATGGAAATCATAAAGGCTAAACAAGTTGAATCTCATTCTCACAAAGTAACCAATTACAAATGACACTATGGGGGAAACTATGTTTCAATAACCCCCTATAGTATCCCAACCTTCCTCTATGCCACCACCAACTACAACTAGTATATCTTTGTCTCCTGATGTGGTTGCCCTTGTGCAAGAGATAAAATATCTTTAATCTAAGGTGTTACATCTTAAGCAAGGTGATTTTAGATCAAAGCAGGCTTTAGATTATTTTTCTCTACTTCATACACCATTGGCACATCATATTGCTTCTACACCCTTGCCACTAGGTTTTGTTCAACCCAAGCTCACTCTATATGATGGCAAAGGTGATCCAAAGACACACTTGAGAGCTTTTCACACAACATACTTGGACTATTTCTAAATGATTGGCTATTAACCAAACTATTTCTAAAAAGTCTAAAGGATTATGTTTTATAATGGTTCTATAGTCTACCGAATCAATAAATTAATGCATTTAATCCTTTAGCTATCATGTTCCTATCTCATTTCAACATTAACATTGGTGATAAGGTTTCCTATGCCCAAGTTTCACAACAAAAACAAAGGTCAAATGAGCATCTCATAAGTTATGTTATTTGATATAAGACTATCTTGGCTAAGATGACTAGTCCCATGGTTGATCAAGAGTTATAATATCTCTTCAAATAGAGTCTTTTACTTGCTTTGCATGAATAAATAATGTTCAAAATATTATCTTCCTTCACTGAGTTATGTCATACACTAAAGGAAAGGGAAGTCAAACTAATTTCAATGGGTAAACTCAAGTACATGAGCATATCCAAAATAACAAACAAGAGTAACAATAAAGTCCCATTTAAAGTAAAAGATAATGATAGCAAAAGTCAAAATCAACCAATAGTTAATGCAGCTTTAGAGCCCCCTCAGTGAGTGGTTTCATTTGTGCCTCCTCGACAAACTTTTTCCAATCTACTAGTATCTCTAGCTAGAATTTTATAACAAATTTTGGAATGTAATATTATATATCTCCCTCCTATTTAGGAATTTGATCGAATAAATCCTCTTCCATAGGGATATGATCAAAATGCATTTTGTGATTTTCATAGGGCACCAAGCCACACAACAAATCGATGCATCAGTTTGAAACACAAGATACATCACTTGATAGATGGAAATGTTATTGATCTTGACACTCCAATTAAGCCTCCTAAAGCAAAGAAAACATAGGATAAAGCTTTGAAATTTTTATCAAATCCTTTCCCACAACATTCTAAACAAGAGAGAAGGGATACATTAGGTGTTCACCATACATATCATACACATCCTCCACCAGCTACATATCAGGCACCTTCACATGATTCATATCCTTTGAGAAATATAATTGGTGTGTATGATTCAGATTACCATGCACTCTTTATTAGAGCTTACATTAATCATCATACCATTCATAATGTTCTCATGGATAACAGATCTAGTATGAACTTGTGCACTATGACATTACTATAGCATTTGGGATATTTAGAGTATGATATTACCCTGATGAACATAGTTATCAATGAATTTAGTGGGCACATATAGATTTCATTGGGTGAGATCGTACTTCCTCTAAAGGTTGGTCTAATACATGTGGCCACACTATTTACTATTATTCCAAGTTCAGGAGCTTTTGATATGTTTCTTGGTCGACCATGGATTCAAAAACTTTAGGTAGTACCTTCTATAGTTCACTAATGCATAAAATTCATTCACGTTAATCAAGTTATTACAATTGGTGGAGTTTTATATGAGTTACCACTCCCCACTTCAAATCCATCTTCTACATTATAGTCACCAGTTTCATCTTCTTCACCAGTTATAGTTCTTCCTCTAGTTCAAATTTAGACACAATTGAGGCTTTCCTCACCATCAAAGAGAGTTCATACACCTCCATGAAGGCCTATTTTAGAGCAACCATAATTTTAGGACTTTAGATAGTTTCTAGCTATAGTATTCATACCCAAGGTAGTATCATTGAGGTCTCATGACTCTACACATAGAGCACATGTTCAAAGGGATTCTCCTAATAACATATGGGTTCTTAAGATCCCTATAGTTTCATCCACTTCTCAGAGTCATAGGGGTACCCCAGAGTCATTTTTTACTATAGATATTTTAGAGCATTTATAACATACACAATTTTTAGAGCCACAGTCTTAACCCTTTCATCATGTTTCATGATCACGCATGATCCCTTTTCTTGATACAGGATACCATGATAGGGAGTATTATTGAGTGTGGATCCCTTTGGGGCTATCACATGACCATGGGGATATATTTTTGGGGCCTAGAGAGCTCCACAAAAGTGGGGAGCATAGTTTTCCCTACTCCACCTTTTGTGGAACCTTGCTCCACATGTGAGTGGAATATTTCTTGTATTATCTAATTTTTATGTTTCCATGTTTTATGGAGTTGGTTGATAGATGTCATTTCCCATGTTGAATTCCTTGATCTTAGGGATCTAGTTGTTTATTAGAAAAGGGGATGCCTTCCTTGTTTCTAGGAGTTGGTTGTGATCACATGTTATTGAAAAATGTGCCTTAAAATGTGGATACTCTATCTTGGTGTGTTCCTTCTTGGATGGGCTTTTGGATGAGCTTGATGAGGTGGAATTGAGGTTTCTTGAGTAGATGATGCTTATCTTGGATAATCATGGCATAATTTCTCCTCATTTTGTAGATGTTCCTTCATTTTCTATATATATAGGGTGTGTTGTGGCCTTTAGAGGTTGATGATTTATTTTTAGGGTGTGGCTTTGAGGATTAGAGTCAAAGTGTAGATGTTTTTGCAAAGTGCAAGTGTTTATTGTAAGGTGTAGTATAACAACTTATGAGATACAATATTATGTAGGTGCAAGTGAAATTATAGCATTTATTTATGCAATGTTTTCTATAAGAGATTTTCTATCTTTGTGAGAGTTCATTGTAATCTTATTTTTTAGATTACTATTTTATTTGAGAACTTTCTTGGTGGATGTAACCCACATTAGGTGAACCATGGTAGATTTGTGTTATGTGTGTTTTTATATTTTTCTCTCCATTTATGCTTTCATAATAACTATGATTTGAGGAATTTTTTTGTGATGCATGCTATTGCATAATTTAGCTCTGATTTATGGTCATATTAAATCTAGTTTAAAGTTTTAATTCATAACAACTGGTATCAAAGCCATTGGTTATGTGTTTTTTTAAAGTGGTAAATCATAGGAAAGGTTATTAGTTTGAGTGAGAGCCATGGGAGAAGAGATAAAATTTAGAGTTGAGAAGTTTGATGGTAAAAATTTTGGTTTGTGGAAAATGTAGATGGAGGATTACCTATATTAGGAGTTACATCTCCCCTTGGAGGGGAAAGTAGAATAACCTATAAGTATGAGTGATGCAGATTGGTCATTACTTGATAGGAAGACATTAGAAGCCATTCGGTTATGACTTGCATCTTATATTGCATTTAATATTTATGATGAGTAAACCACCAAATATCTCATGGATAAACTTAGAAATTTATACGAGAAACCCTTTGCTTCTAGTAAATATTTTTGTATGAAAAGATTGTTTAACATGAAAATGTCTAAGAATAGTTTAATAGCTAATAATATAAATGATTTTAATATAGTTTTAAATATGTTCACTTCAATTGGAATTATGTTTGATGATGAATTTAGAGATTTTCTAATCTTATGTTATTTTCCTAATAGTTGGGATAGTTTGGTTATGGCTATGAGTAATGCAGTCCCTGCCAAGGGAAGCTTAAATTTTGAGGATGTTGTAGGTGTGATTCATAGGAGGAGATATGAAGGAAATCAATAGTGAATCATCTTTAGTTAAATATTTTTTCATTGATACTAGAGGGAGGCAAAAGGATAAGAGCAAAAAAAACTAAGGAAATTCAAAAGGTAGATCTAAGTTTAGATCTAGATCCAAGATGATATGCTGACATTGTGGGAAGAGTGGACACTCAAAGAAGGATTGTTGGTCACTTTGGGATAAGAATGAAAATAAGGAGGAAATAATTGAGGTAAATATGACATCAGGTAAATCTTGACAGGATGCCTTAATTCTTTCTATGGATAGTTTTTCTTAGTCTTAGGTATTAGATTTAGGGGCTTCTTTTCATGCCATCCCACATAGGCATTATTTTATTGATTATGTTCAAAAGAATCTAGGACATGTTTATCTTGGTGATGAAGAACCATGTGAGATAGTATGGAAAGGTTGTGTTCAAATTAAAATGAAAAATGGAAATGAATGGATCCTTAAGGATGTTACACACATGCCTATGTTGAGATAGAATTTGGTTTCAATGGGGAAATTGGGTAGTGAGGGATGTTTAGCATTATTTATTATAGATTATTGGAAAGTTACCAAAAGTGCACTTCTAATCTCGAGAGGTAAGAAAGTTGGTACTTCATATTTAACTAGTAGTGTTGATTCTATTGATTTAGTTGTTACATATGGAGATGCAACTATGTGGCACTATAGGCTCAGTCATATGAGTCATAAGGGCATGCAGATCTTAAAAGATAAGTTGCCTAGATTGAAAGATCTAGATCTAGACTTCTATGAAATTTTTGTGTACAAGAAAAAGAAGAGACTTAAATTTCTGAAGGTTGGACTCATAAAGAAAGATCACAAGTTAGAGTTGGTACATTCAGATGTATGGAGACTAGCTCAAGTATGTTCTATTGGTGGATCCAATTATTATGTTACTTTTATTAATGATGCAACTAGGAAAGTTGATTATATTAAAAGTAAATCTGATGTGTTTGACACTTTTAAGAAGTGGAAAGCCTTGGTTGAGAATGAAATAGGTCTCAAATTGAAATGTCTTAGATTAGATAATGGAGGTGAGTATTGTAGTAATGATTTCTTTGATTATTGTTCTAAAAATGGAATCTATAGGTAAAGGATGGTGTTAGGAACTCCACAATAGAATGGGGTATCTGAAAGGATGAACAAAACAATAATAGAACATGTTAGGAGCATGAGGTTACATGTAAGGTTGTCTTTATAGTTTTGGGTAGAAGTAGTTAGCATGATAGTATATCTAATTAACAGAGGACCTTCTATGCCTTTGGATGGAGGCATTTCTGAACAAACTTGTTTTGGTAAGAATGTTGATTATTCTTTTCTTAGAGTCTTTAGATGTGAAGCTTTTGCTCTCATTAAGAAAGAGGATAAGACCAAGTTAGAGACTAAATCAGAGAAATGCACATTTGTTGGTTATGGTGAGGATGACTTTGGTTTCTATTTATGGAGCATTAAAGATAAAAAAAATATTTTAGTCTAGAGATGTAGTCTTTAATGAAAAATTTATGTATAAGGATCAATTGTAGGAACATGAATAGGAACATAAAGAGTACATAGTTTTAGATGACATTACGGATGGAAAAGTATTCAATGATTTAGTTGAGGAACCTTCTACACAAGGACCCCAAAATCCTATAGTAAGAAGGCCTTCTAGGGTAAGAAGATCACCTGAACATTTTTCTCCTTCTTTGAATTATTTATTACTTACTAAAAATAGAGAAATGGAGTACTATGAGGAAGCAATACAAATAGATGCCAACATGAAATGGGAATAAGCCTTGAATGAGGAGCATATATCTCTCATGGAGAACCAAACATGGGATTCGGTACGGATACCCAAGGGCAAGAGTGCATTGCCAAACAAGTGGATCTTTAAAATAAAAGAAGAGGATGAAAGGAGAAAAAGGTATAAGGCCAGGATGGTTGTTAAGGGGTTTACACAAAAATTAGGTATTGATTTTGATGAGATTTTCTCTTCTATTGTAAAAATGAATTCTATTAGGACTATTCTTGGTTTAGTTACAGTTGAGGATATGCACTTAGAATAGTTAGATGTGAAAACTACTTTTTTCATGGTGATTTGGATGAAGAGTTGTATATGAAGCAGCCACATGGATATGAGGTCAAAGAGAAGGAGAACTATGTGTGTAGACTAAAGAAGAGCTTGTATGGCTTGAAACAAGCTCCATGAAAATGGTATAAGAAATTTGATTATTTTATGTTGGAATAAGAATATCAAAGGTGTCATTCTAAGCATTATATGTACATCAATCATTTTTATGATGGTTCCTTTATTATATTATGTTTGTATGCCGATGACATGTTTATTGTAGGAAAGAACATACAACATATTCATATGCTCAAGAAATAGCTTAGTGACTCCTTTTCTATGAAGGATTTGGGTGTTATAAATCAAATCCTTTATATGAATATTTATCATGATAGGAAGGAGAGGAAGTTGATCTTATCCCAATCAGAGTATGTGAAGAAAGTCTTGGAAAGGTTTAGTATGTTGGATACTAATTATATTGTTACTCCTTTGGTAGGACACTTTAGATTATTAAAGGAGTGTATCAAGATGGAAGTTTAAAAGCTTAAGATGTCCAAGGTACCTTACTCATAAACAATTTATAGCTTGATGTATGCCATGGTTTGTATTAGGCTAGATATTGCCCAAGTAGTGGGAGTTATGAGTAGGTATATGAGTGATCCAGGTTATGAGCATTGGTAGGCAGTTAAATGGATTCTTTAGTTTTTTATAGGAACCATGGATTTTTCATTATGTTATTTTGGATCAAATACCACTTTTTGTGGTTATGTGGACTCAAATATGGTAAGGGATATTGATAGCAGGAGAAGTATGATAGGTTATATATTTATTATTAGAGATACAATAGTTAATTAGATTTTTAGGATATAAAAGGTTGTGGCTTTGTCAACCACAGAGGTAGAGTATGTTGCTACCATAGAGGCTAGCAAGGAGATGCTTTGGTTTTAGGAGTTGTTTTGAGATTTAGGGCATGAGTAGGAAGTTAGGAGACTACACAGTGATAGTCAGAGTGTTATTCATTTTTCAAAGAACTCCACTTTCCACTCGAGGACAAAACACATTTAGTTACATTATCACTTCATCAGGATAGTTTTGGAGGAGAACTTAGTGAAGATGGATAAGATTCATACTAGCCAGAATCTTGTGGATATGATGACCAAAGTGGTCACATTGGATAAGCTGAGACTATGTTCAGGTTTAGTTAGCCTTAAAGGTCATGGATCAATGATAGATTCTATTTAGGAGAAATGGTTTGTAAGTGGAAGATTGAGTACAGATCCCTTTTGGGATATCACATGACCATGGGGATATATTTTTAGGGCCTAGAGAGTTCCACAAATATGGGGAGCATAGTTTTCCCTACTCCACCTTTTTTGGAACCTTGCTCCACATGTGAGTGGAATATTCCTTATATTATCTAATTTCTATGTTTCCATGTTTTATGGAGTTGGTTGTTAGATGCCTTTTTCCATGTTGACTTATTTGATCATAGGGAGCTAGATGTTTATTGGAAAATGGGATGCCTTCCTTGTTTCTAGGAGTTGGTTATGATCACATGTTGTTGGAAAATGTGCCTTAAAAGGTGGAGACTCTATCTTGATGTGTACCTTAATGGATGGGCTTTTGGATGATCTTGATGAGGTGGAATTGAGGTTTCCTTAGTGGATGATGCTTATCTTGGATAAGCATGGTACAATTTCTCTTCCTTTTGTGTATTTTCCTTCATTTGCTATATATACAAGGTGATGTGTGGCCTTTAGAGGTTGATGGTTTATGTGCAAGGTGTGGCTTTGAGGATTAGAGTCAAAGTGAAATTTTTTTTCAAAGTGTAGGTGTTTATTATATGGTGTGGTATATCAGCTTATGAGATACAATATTTTGTAGCTATAAGTGAAAGTACAACATTTATTTGTGCAACATTTTTTATAGAAGATTTTTTTATCTCTGTGAGAGTTCATTGTAATCTTATTTTTTAGATTACTCTTTTATATGAGAAATTTCTTGGTGTATGTAGCCCACATTACGTGAACCATGGTAAATCTATGTTATGTGTGTTTTTATCTTGTTCTCTCCGTTTAAGCTTTCATAATAATTGTGATTTGAGGAATGTTTCCATGAAGCATGCTATTGCCTAATTTAGATTTGATTTATGGTCATATTAAATCTAGTTTAAAGTTTTTATTCCTAACAAGTCTCTCATGAGACTCATCAGTTAGTATCATTTCTTCTTAGTCTTGCTTGTACATAGTTTCTATTTGCTTACTTATACATTATTTCTTTTCAAATTTCTTGTACATAGTCTCCTTATGATTGATTGTACATATTCAAAAAATCTCAAAAATCCAAAAACATTCAAATATCTCAAAATCCAAAAAAAATATAGAATTTCAAAATCCAAAAACTTTCAAATATACTAAAAAATACCAAAAAAATTTAAATTTTCCAAAATATAAAACATTTAAATATTCAAAAATTCATAAACTTTTCAATTATATGCATTATCCATGCTTTACATTTATACTGCCATACTAGACTTACATTTTGTTATTATATGCTATTGTTTATCAATTTATCTAAATTACCATGCTTCACTTGATCTTCTTTGAGTGTGTTCAGTCACTTCTAGATCCTTGCTTGCTTCACTCTACCCATTGAAGGGGTATACGACTTATACATTAGAGGCATACATCGATATATTTACTCAATAGGGGCATATTCTACATGACTACACCATCCAATTTATGTCATTCCTACATTACACAATCTATTTATCATTTTTATGTACATTACTTACTAACTTACATAGATTACTCTATCTACATTCACTAGTATATAGCACTTGCATATTTCTTAGCATCTACCTAGTCATGTACCACATGTCTTGCATACTTTCACTTCTTACTTTGATTAGTTATATGCAATTGTATTTCCATCATTTACATGATTTTAATTCTTGATTTATGTATCTAGATGTGATTGCATTTCTCAATTCTAATTTTGTCTCTTGTGTGTGCCTTCAAATATTTGCCAATGTCCTTTGATTTTACTCTTCTATGTACTTGTGGATCTAATGCCAACCTTGCTTATTTATAATTGTATGTATATGAGGAATTTTAACATGCCTTGTATGCTTACTTTCTAGTTTGAGTGACATGTGCCCATGTCCCTTGTTTACTTGGCCCCTTGGCCACTATTATATTTTTCTTGCTTCTTGCCTTGTGTGCTTATTTCTTGATTGCTTCTCAACTATTTACAATGCCATGATCCACATCATGAATTTTCTTACTATATTTGATGTCATGATGGACATCATGCTCCATCCATCCTTGAAAACTAATAACTAACAACTAAAAACTAAAATTGTTAGTTTCAATTCAATACATTGCACATGTTATTACATTGTTATATCTATCTACGCATACCCCTGTTGATCTAACAATATCTAATACAAACTATGATATATCTTAAGACATCATTTTGATTATCATTTATATATCATGTATTTCAAATCATAACATAATTATAGGGCTCTTTCTTCTAATGATGGTCATTGTAGGGTCTTCATTCCTACCCTCAGAAGAGGGGGCAATAAACAGGGTTTTTTTTCACAAAGATCAGAACACTTAGAACAATAATCAAAGTTCAAACTAAGGAAAATAGACTATAAAAATAGTGACAATTATATAATAGTCATCAGATTCAGCAAAGGACAATAGTTCTAGACATGGATAATAGTACTAAACAATAGGGTGTCCTATTTTTAGTACTCCTATCCAAATAGCAAAAAAACTAGATTTTCTAAAAATAGGCAGAAAGGTAAGCTCAACTACAGTTTTGTTAGATATAGTTTAGTTTATAATCAATAGTTTAGTATAGTTTTTCTTAGAGAATCTAGATATATGGGGCATCATGAATTACATGATGGCTCTCTCTTCTAGTTTCAGATTGGGTAGTTGGTATAAATTCTAGATCAAAATCCATGTTATAAACACAAATGATTACGGGTAATGTGCATGGCACATTTGACTTCTTTTCTTTCTAAGCTTTGTATATTACCCAGGCATTCTTAGCAATTACATGTCTTATTTCATTTATAGGTGGTTGGAATCATTTAGAGTGGCTTTCATATAGGCCTAACCTCCACATTCTTGAGTGGCTTACACATAATCCTAGTTTCTAGTTTCAAAGTAATTTTCATACAAGCCTAATCTCCTCCTTCTATAGTGGCCAATATTGGCCTAGTTTCCAATACACATTCATCTATCCATGCCACATTATTAGATTACATAGCATTCATGGGCTTCAAGAGCCATCTCATATGACACACATTCATACTAGTATCAGTGCATAACTTTACTTAGTGGGCAATGATGTATCCAAAGGTTTAGATAGCCTTTGTATTCTTGAGCCACCTACTCAGAGGGATTGGAAACATAGTCCAAACATTGATTAACACATGCATGATTACATAGCTTTGCTTAGTAGGCAATGATGGAGCCAAAGGGCTAGCCTTTACATTCTTGAGCCACTCTTAGTGAATTGAGCACTCAGCTCCATTCATGATATTACTCTTAGTACAACACATATCTAGCATATCTAGCATCACTCAACATCATAATAGGTTTTGTATTAGTTCACATACCTAGTGATGTGTATTCATTATTTTCTCTTCCTTTCTCTCTTACCTATCTTTGTATGTTCTTATTTTAGATATATCATATCTAGTAATAAATTATCTACTCTTTATTTTTTTCTTGCAAATTTACACTTCACAACATGCTCTCTTTATGAACACTCATCATCACATAGCTTCATGAGCTTCACCCTTGCGAGTAAGTTCAGGTACATTTTTTACTTTTCCTTTATCCTATTATTTTGCTTTGTTGCATCACTAGAATAAAGTGGGGGTAAATGTAGTCATATAAAATGTATAAATTGGTAGTTTGAGTGTGGCTTGTGACACATAATCTATAGGACCTTCTTGCATGCTCTCATGACCCTTCTAGATACCTTTTTACTTATAATCAGTCATCTATAAACTTATAATCCCTAATTCCAACTTAGCCAAGCTCTATTTATCATGTTAATTCCATCCCCCCAGGTCCTAAGCCTATAGGATAGGAGAATTGGGGTTAGACTATAGTGTTGTACCCTAGGGTGTCCTATTTTTAGTGCTCTTATCCAGTCACATTTCAATCCCAAATGACCATTTCCTTCTAATTCCTATTCTTTATTATGTCATCCTAGCATGAATACATTTAACCCATGACCAATAAATCTCTATAAAATCCCATTCAAATTTCATTTATAAGGGGTTGGAAAATATTACAAAGCAAGAAAAAATACAAAAAAAAACCACCAAGACAAAATTCCCTATTCTCTACATATAACCATTCAATATAGCTATAAGCATACTCAAACCCTCACACTAATCCTTAACCACATCAAGCACTCTCAATTTGGAATTTTTGCATTTGCATAACACTATTGCATAAATCACATCAATTGGGAGAACTACATATGGCTTGATCTCTCTTCAAAGTATTGGTATGTAGGTAGTGTGCCACACAAGGGGTGTGGATACATGTTCAATGCATGTTACACACACTAACCACCCCCCCCCTCTTTCTCAAGTTTTATTCAAGCATAATGAAGGTATAAAGTTAGAGAATAAATCATCTATTCAAAGATATTCATCAACATTCAAGATCCAAAATTTCATAGGTAGGCTTACATAGGGACATTAGACAAAATTCAAAAAACTTAGATCTATGTGACTAGTTTAGATAATAGAAGTAAGACCTATACTATAGCGTCAGACCTTGAAGTGTCCTATTTTTGGTGCTCCTATCCTTTTACTAAATGAAATCTAGATGTAGGTTTATGACACTATCCTAGTCCTACATAGCCAGTTTTAGCCTCTGTCTTAGCCATCTCAGTCCAATTTTAAGATAAGTTACATTTCTCTTTATTTATTGCTATTTTAAAAAGATTTAAAAGGCACAATAAATTATACAAAATAGTACTATAACTATCTCAATATTATTTATTGATTTATTTATTCTAGACCCTTAACTAAATTAGGAATAAGACTCCATTATTCCCAAAACTATTAAATCACACACCATATGCCTTTATTTATGGCACTACGAACATTCTTCCCATCGAGGTCAAGTTGCCTTATTTTTTAATTTCATTGATTCATATCCTTGATGATGATTATTATAGAGTATCCCATCTACAAGAGCTAGAATTACTAATAAAAAATGCATGGCCATTGTGAAAATCCTTCAAGCATACTAGAACTAGTTATGTGGTTAGTATAATAGATGTGTGAAGAATAAATAGTTCAAGATTGGTGATATCTTCCTCAAAGAAAACATAAGAACACCACTACAAAAAAATAAAAAAAGGTAAGTTCGAGCCTAATTGGATAGGAGCTTATGTGATTATTTCTAGCTATGGCTCTGGATCATCCAAGTTGGATATACCAAAAGGAGATGAACTTGATGAATTAATGAACATAGTACATCTCAAGTGTCATTTCACTTAATATACTTTGGGTATTGTCTATTAGGATCATTTAATTTGTACTGTAATATCACCTTCCTTATATCGTACCATATACCATTCCTTCCATACATTCTATATTGGCCAAAGTTTATTTTTCCCCTATCACCCTTTTAACCTTGGTTATGATCAATTAGTACTTTAATCACCTTAAATTATTGGATTTAGATGAAGTTTCAATGGTTGATTTAGTCTTGTGATTCATTGAGCATATTATTTCAAAAAAAGATAGTATCTCGGGGTAATATGATAATGTTTTGGTAAGTGCATCCTTCATTGTTATCACATACTATCTCATTACTTGTGCTACTAATTCTAACTACCTTTTGGAAAATTAGTGTAGATAAAAAGGCCAAAATAATTTCCTTACACATTTTCCCCATGTAAAAATAACTTGAATATGCTACTACCAGAACTTCACAAGAATGCCAAGTGACAACATCCTAAGATCCCTACAAAAGATCAATGACCCATGGGAAGAAGTAGAGTCAACAAGTTAAGAGCCCAAAAGCCTCATAAAGCTAATAAGTGGCACCCTTGCATTTAATAATTTTATTATATATATGCTAAGTCATTATGTTTGTGTTTGTAGGAATGAACCTATAAGTGACAAGTGTCAAGCTTGTGGGAGTCAAAAGGTCAAGCACTAAGATCTAACGATACACATTAACTTGCATATGAAAGATCTAATGGTATGAGATCAAGCATAGTAACAAAAGGATTTTCAAAGTGAGCATGATAGTGACAAGTGTCACCATCATAGGAACATTTGAATAATGATCTAACAATGTGTGAGATCCCAATACATAGAGATCCAATGATATAATTAAAGAGTTGAAAATTTAAAGGTCTCAGAACTAGTAAGAGATTGCCACTTGTCATAAAATCATTTGAACTATGACTATAAAGTACATAGAGACCCCCATCGAGCTTCCAAGTAGCATGTTCACATTCTATCATGAAGTAGACAGATAGTGTGAGTCCTAAGTGGACTTTTTTAAGGATTCATACTCAATCAAGTGTTGACACCTATAACATTTTGAAATCTAGTAAACATAATAGATAAAACACATAGATCTTTGGATACTTGAGATATATTTATCGATGGCCATTATGCCTCACAATTAAGATAGATCAGGAATATGAACACTCATGTCTTAGACTTAATCTGGTTAGTGAATATGAAAGTGAAGATCTGGCAATAAAATAAGAGAATGTTCTAGTTGTAGAGGCATCTCAAAGGTCAATTAAGTTAACACTATCAATTATTTCAAGTTAAAGACCCTATAAATAATTTCAAAGAAATATTCTATAAAGGCATGGGAAACATGCAATGCACAATTAATTTAGATTAGTCATAACTAAGAATAGTGTCATTAGTTATAAAACATTGGTAAAGAAATACTCATCTTGGACATATGTTTGAGTTCTATTTGAAGGTGTCTGACTTAAAATATCTAATAGGTTGTTCTCACAACCTATAAAATGAGGTATTTTTGCATATATTTTTAGATTTCAATGTAGTTCAAGCTATAATTATAAAAATTTGCCTTTACACACATGCACATGTTGCATAGATCTTATAAAGGGTAAATTTAAACTGATAAATTAAAGTAGACTCTTATAAATTTTTTTACCATAGTTATAACTCAAGTTCTGACTATCACATGTAATGACCTTACATGAACTTGGAGGATGAGGCGACCCCTTCCCCAAGTCTATATAAACAATTGTAATTCAACTTGGATTTTGGTCAGAGAATTTTAATAAACAAGAACAACATCAATTTTGATCATGAGTGAATGTGTTTGTGTATTTTATTTCCAATTTATGTGTAATTAGTTGTTACTTTCTTTAGTTGTATGTTTTAATAATCTTTAGTGTGCAATAGTTGTGAATGGATTCTTGATTATTTTGATTGTTGTATTGATTTATAGATGTACAAAAGCTATTAAAAGATTGGTAAAATATATTTTTTAAGATAGTCAAGTTGTTTGATTCATAATTTTGAATGTGTACTAGTGCTTTCTTTGATGTAGTTTTTTATGTGTGTACCAAAGCTACCTCAGATATTTCACTAGCCTGAACTATAATCTCTTGAGTAAGTGTGTGAAATAAATTACCTAAAATGAGCAACCTTTTTCTAAGGCCTATGAATTTATTACATCATTATCTTCTTAGACTTTTTAACTATATATGATTGTGTGTGTGTAATTTCTACTAGAAACAGGCATAGGTTCTGAGAGCACATGTCTATTTAGAAACTAGCTAGAGAGGTAATTCCTAAAAACCATAGAGTCTTATTTTCTACCTTACCCTTCCCTTATTTTGAATTTATTTTGAGACCTACCCATTTTAGATTAGAATCCAACCATCCATCTAACTCACGTATGAATTCACTACTATTTAGGAACCATACCTCTATCCAAAAAACCTTGTCAACAACCTGCATGCCCTACCAGCTATTCTATCAATAGGTTGTTCTAACTACATACCTATAACTCATGCCCTAGAGTGGATTTTACCTCCATTGAGATCTGAAAATGTTAGAGGCTACCTCATTATGTTATGGTGTGCATAAAACCCACATAAACAATTAATATCATAGACCTTATCATTATTCCCTATAGCCTAGGGGCAACTTGTCTATGCCATTATTTCTAATAGCCTAGGAGAAACCCCTTTTACCCATATTACCATATCACTATTTCATACATTACCATTTGCCTATTCATGAATTTTTTATTACTTAGTCAGATCCTTCACTATAGGGTAGAACTATATTAACTTTAGGTCCTTCGAGACTATGTAGGTAATGCTCAATTTACATGGAGGTCAAATAAGTCACCCTTTTTCCACGCTTTCATTGTTTTATAAGGAAGCTATGCCATGCTCTCACTATTTTGTGAACACTTAGAGTAATGCTCTCACCATTTTGAGATTTGGCCCATTATATGTCTTATAATTTTTCATTAAGTTGAGATGCCTAGGAAAACCCAAAATCATGATTTTATGATAGAAAACTCTTAAACAAGCCTTCAAACATTAGGATAGTCAAATTGTATCCATGCCACTCAGGATGTGTATCTCCTAGTCGACAAGTATAACTAAAGCATTCACATGGATTTTGTCATGACCATTTCCATTTTCCTATTCCATTTTTTTATCATATTTCATCCCATTTTCTAGGATAACTACATTCAACCTGGAATCCATGTTAGACCTTATGTCCATGGGACTATGTAGGCAACATCTAATTACCTAGTGCATTTGGAGTTATCTCGACTAGTTTTGATGATTGATTTCATTCACTATTCTCTTGGATCATTCCTTCTTTTAGGTTTTTATCCAAACACTCTTTCCATGTTTTTAGTTATTTATACTCTCTTTATTCTCATCCTTAGCCTTATACATAGTAAACATTATGAAATAGGTTCATTTTTGAGTGCTTGTCTCTTGTCTTTTACTGTGGTTTTAACCTAAACCATGCTCTCATAGTTTTAAAAATTCATGTGCCTAATGTTCTCATAATTATGAGTATCAACCCCTCTTATTTAAACTCTCCATTTTGTGAGCCCCATGCCACTTTATTATATATATATATAATTCTTGCTTATAATTATTTTTATTCTATCACACATCATGGGAGAACTACATTTGGCCTGAAGTTCATGATGGACCTCATGTCTATGGGACTATATAGGCAATGTCTACTTTCTTAGTACATCTGGAGTTAGCTTGGCTACCCCATCCAATTTTTTTATTCCCCCTAAAAATTCTAATTTCATTGTTATATATAGCCTATGGGAAACCTTTGTGTTTTTTTACCTTTTTCATTGCTCCCTATGGCCTAGGGGAAATATTTTACCCAAGTGTAACACTTATATTACACATGTAAAAATAGTTAGATTAGTTGTTTATTTTGTTTTTTTAGGTTGGTTGTTAGTTATTTTGTTTGATTTATATTAGTTATTTGAGTTATAATAGTTATTTGTTCATTTTCATTACATTAATTGTTTGATTTGGATTAGTTGTTTGTTTTATTTAATTTAGATCGATTATTTGTTCATTATCCCTCATCTTAGGTTGTATATTTCTATTTATTTAACTTAATTATTTATTTCTTGTGCTTTAGCTTGTTTATTTCTTCATTGTGCCTTAGATTAGGTTGTATATTACTCTTACTTTAACTTGATTTTTATTGCAGTGTTTTAGCTTGCTTGTTTATGTTATTTTGCCTTAATTTTGTTTAGTCTTTAACTTCATTTATTTTAATTGGTTGATGACTAATTTTTTTAATCTTGGATTAGTTTTGTGTTTGTTTGTTTTTTTTTACTTTTGTAATCTTAATCGGTTGATGACTAACATTATTCCTTTCATTACTACTTTGGTTATTTTTCTTAGGTTGTTTTTCTTAGATTGTTTGTTTATTATTTATTTATTTATTTTATTTCTTGTTTTTTTATTTTAATTATTTATTGACTAAATTATTTTATTGTGCCTTAATTGTCTCAATTTCTATAGGATTATTACACTTTATGTTACACTTGAGTCTTGATTAACCATATCTTGTACTTAAGTTGTGGATATTCATATTCATTCCTACACTTGATTTATTGCATTATATTCACTTGGGATTTGATTTTTCATATCTTACTTATAATTTTTTTATATTTGCATTTAAATTAAGTGTTTACATGTGTAGGATATATATTATTATTATAGTTTTCTATAACTATGTTGTATAATATCACAAGCTAGAGTAAAAATATGGATAATGGATCTATCAAATAAAGTAGTGGGTAGTATTTCTCCTTGTTCATAATTGGCATATCTCTAATAAATCCAAAACCTATAAGTAACCAAATGACCATGATTATATCATATGCAAATACAAATGTGCATCTATGAATAAACATATATATAATTCATATAACATAAGATAAAAAATAGTGTAACATCACATATACATGGTTATATAGTAAATGAAATAGCATACATGTTGACATAGAAAATAAACATCCACAATGTTAAATCATCATAGTTAAACATTAGATCAACATGCTAATCAATAAAACATCTAATATATAAAAATAATAATAGTCCTTGTAAAAAAGACTCTAAAGAACAAATATGAATGTCAATATATCTCTAAAAATAATGTCATATACATCACAAATATATACATATCATAGTGCTAAAATACAAAAAAACCCAAAGAGATCTAACTCTACAAGTCCATAGGTCCTATAGGTGGTGGTCCTAATATTGTCCTGGTCATGGCTATTGAACTGACCAACCTAATGTTGTTATCCCATGTGTCTTGGTTCTAGACCAAGATGACCTACTACCATCCCTCTAGGCATCCCATACCTCAAATGTAGCTATCTACTAATCCCTGGGGATTGTGGTCCCATATGCTTAGTGATAGTAAGAAGCCTCATCCTTAGAGTGAAGGTTATCCAATACCATATATGAGAACCATGCATATGTGTTGTCTCTAATATTCTCATCTCACTCACATCAGAGCCTCTATACATCTGTTAGGACTCGATCCTTATTTGATATAGCTTTATCTCACTCTACCTATATTTATGCCTATACATATACCATTTTTTCCACCTTTACCTTTAGTCAAGTAATATTAGATTGAAGGGCAATCATATATTTATCCTTGATATTTATTAGTCCTTATAAACCACCCACTCTCCTTTCTAAGCCTTGGATATTTCCTACCCTGGATTTAATCTCATTTTCTAAAATGACATTATCCCTAGCCTCACTATTTGTACCTAATGGATTTTCCTAGATTAGATTAATAAATGTACCTATTATACCTATAGATATCATCTCCACCATCATGACCTAGGTATCATCCCCTCCTCATCATTACCCTTACCCATATTGTTGTGCTAACTATTGTCACTATCATTAGCCTTATTGTTAATCTCAGCCTCAACCTCATCCACATCCATAGGCCCCTAAACCTATACCTATCCACCATGTCCAAATGCTTTTCTAGGGGTTATCAGTCTTGATGGAAAAACATGTACCCACCAATGTACATACTTTGGTGTCACACTTACATCTATAATACCTATTATGTATGCCCATGGAACTCATGGAAATGCCCTAGAACTACTCATATTTATACTCCTTAGAATCATAGGGTTAGTGTAGCTAATATCAAAGTGGTATGAGTAAACCACCTTAGTTCTATTATAGTATATTTTAGCATGCAAAACTACCATAGCACCTAATCAAGTCGGTACTCCTCAATAACATTCATATGTCTCCCTATACATAAGCACCTAGTCATCATAAAGCTAGTGTAACATCTATCTCATAGGAACTAAATATGATATGGAATATAGGGCTAAAAATGAAGAACTCAGCCATCAACTCATTGAACATATGTTAGTAGTAGTATATCTCACCACAATGTCCCCTATGGTCCACACCTATCCAAGCCCAACTATAAAATAATGGATCTTTAGGGTCTTTAAACTATCTTTGACTAACTAGGTACTCTATGGCTATATGCTCCCATCACCAAATCTAAAGTAATGTGGAATCTCTGATGATTTGGCATCCTTAGTAGGATACCATGTGTAAGTCTCTATACAATTGGGCCAATAATGTTGGCCCCCAAGCAAACCTAGTCCCATCATCTATTATGGATAAGATCACTCCACCTAGGTTCATGTGAAAGAAGTAACTAGTCTTGTCAAAAATTAATATGCCACTGACGATGGCCATTAGTATAAAAACCTCCCTATCAATAAAATATAGTGGTGAGGGGTCATCTGGGGATATGTCATTTAGTCACAAGTATGTGTATGTCTACAAAAAATTAATGGCAACCTTCCCATGTACCATGGGAATATCCAAAAATCTAGTCAAATCATCTAACAACACCTACTATCATTTTGGATCTATCTAAAATAATATTCAACCTCTCATGAGTAGCTTTAGTATCTACTAAGTATCTTCTAGTATAACCATAACCTCCCATTAGGCAAATGAAATGATGAAGTCTTAGAGTGTCATCGCTCTACTAGTACACTTAATATGTGTAGATCACGTGCATTTGTAGAACATCATGTAAATCTAAAACATTTAAGAATGTAACCATGTCCAATGTCCATATATTTTGCATCTACAAACAATGAGAACATCACTTCTATGTCTTTAGTACTGCTAGTTACTCCTATAAACATAGATATATTAGCATTAGGCTATATCTATGTTATTTTCTAGCCTATACCTACCCTACAAGACCTATTTACCCCACTCTCTTATAGCTTATCCCTTTTGGGTTCCTTAAGTTATCCATTTTATCTTTTAGGGCAAAATCATCATTTTCCCAAATGATGAAGTTTTCATTTTAGTGTTTTCTAACATTTTTAGGCAAAAACATCATTTTTTACAAAAATTATGACTTCCCCTAACTTGGGATAAATTACCTTTAGGTTTTTTCCAATGTTTTTGGTGATATCACCATTTTTTGAAATGATGACTTCATATGAAGTCATCACTTTTCTCTACAAAGCTATCATTTTCCCTTCCATGAAAATGGTGACTTTACAAGTTTGAGCCTTAAAAATATCATAAAGTGCATCATAAATACACTCAAGGGCTAAAGTAAGGTTACTTACCAGAGATCCATCATGTGGTGGCCACCCGTGCTTCCTCATTCAGTCTCTCACTTGCCTCTATCCTCATTCACATGTCATTTCTTGTCACTTATTTTCATAAGGTATGAGCTCTAAATTTTCAAAGGGTTTGGGTGAATATGAAAAAAAACTACCCCATGGGATGAATATATAGCTTGAAAAAATTAATATTTCACCACCCAGGGCCTAATGTTTCTTTTTTTTCATTTCAAGAGTTCTTATTTTTAACTCTTTGGTCCATTTTTCATACCATTTGATTTTGCATTCACTATTATTTTATTGGACCATGTTATTTGGACTTTTAAAGACCCATTTAATAACATTATTTTCTAGACCTATTCCATGCTAGTTTGAATGTGCATCTTCGTACTAGCCATTTTTATCTAGATTTATGTTATTATTTTATGTCAAATCATTGTCATTTTGTTTATGGATTTACTGATTGATCTCCCTTTGCCAATATGCCTAAATGCAATAAAATATTTTTGACTAATTACCATTGTATCCTACCCTATTAGGGAAAAATCAATTTTATCCTAATCCATCCACCCTACTAGGGTAAACCATTGTGCTAATGATTATAACCATCTTTGGGTAAATCATTATTTTTCAACCTATCTACCCTATTGAAGCATTTTTTTTTTGCTAATGATTATAATCACCTTAATAAAAATCATTATTCTACTCCATCCATTTTACTAGGGAAAATCATTGTGCCACTAATTATAACTACCTTTGGGAAAATTAACATTTCCACCCATGTTATCATTAGGCCATGTCATTTTCCCTCTTTTTTAGGGCCCATTTTATGACACTATTTATCACTTGACCCCTCGAAGGGGTAGTTAGGGCTCATCCATCACCCTCTAGGACATTAGCCAAGGCATTAACAACTTTTTCATTCTTTGAAAATATGCTACTTTTCCTGTGTCTTACAACACATTCTCAAACAGGGGCAAATTGTAGACACCCCATTTTGGCCACAACTATGTCTAAACCATAATTTAGATTGATTTCTACCAAACAATGTTAATTGAGCCTAAGAGTCATTAGATGTCCCAGTTTTTTTTACACATCAGATGTTAGTGCCCAAAATCATGTTAAGGCATCCTTGTTTGGGGTATTATCATATATGAAATATTAACCTCCAAAAAATTCATCTCTAATCAAATTATGACCTAGTAAATTGCCAAATTAGACTTTTGACCCATTAAGCAGGGCACTTAACCAATTCCTAAAATGCCAAAACTAAGCAAATCCAATTAACTGCTTAAGTAAAAATTCCATGTTCAATTAGCGAATATCAATTTTATAAAAAAAAGTAAATTTCAATTAAAATGAGTTCATGATTATTTCATCATCCTCAAAGTCAAGGAATTATAAATATCTTCATAAAATCCTTAAATTCATAAATGGAGAGCCATAATTAATAAATGGTATATTTATCTCAAATATTAATTGTTTGTCCCCTCCCTAACCTAACCTAACCATAGTTAAATTTAACCTAACAATACTTGAGTTAGGGTTAGTTTGAGAACCTATCAATACAAGTGCCATTTCCATTGCTCCAAAAATTTCTCAAGCCAAACTCATAATTTAAAATTATTGAGAGACAAGAATCTTTTTGTGCAAAGAAGTAATGCCAAATTGCCTCTAGAAATCTTCATTTTGTTATCACATGCCAAACCAAGCCAATCCATGAGTGGATAATGAGATGTGCTTCCTACAAAGTAAACACATTAACAAAGGACTCCATTGGACACAAAAGTTGAGCATGAACACTCTTATATGCCAATAAACAAGCACCATTTGACAAGGAAGGTAAATGTAATTTGTTTTCTTAATCTTCTAGTTGTATTTGTGCTAGTTACATCATTGCTCACCCAAGTACTTAAGTAAGGTATTTGTGTTTTTCATTAAGTTATTTGATTTAGGGTTTGTAATTCCACTAACAAAATAAGACTGATGATCTTCTTCATAGTCCTATGTTATAGATATTAATCATGATATATCACTCAAAGAGTATTTCCATAATTTTATAGGTAACCTTGAGATAAATAATCTTGATAAACTAGCAACTTCCATTTCTAAACCAAAATCTAATGTCTTTATTAAATAATTACCTAAAGCTACAATTGACCTACATAAAGATACTTTGACACTCCATTTCAATGGTGTTAAATGTATTTAAGGAACTGGGGTAGGATGTATTTTATTTGATCCTCATGGTAAAATTATACCTCTTAATATTTGATTAACATTTGATTTTACTAACAACATGATTGAGTATGAAGCTCACATCCTAGACATGCAAGCCACCATTGATTTAGATATCCTCTACCTACATGCCCTAAGTGACTCACAACTTATTTATTTTCAATTCAACAGTGACTATCAATTCAAAATTGAAAATATCATCTCTTATAATCAAATTTACACTATGCTTTCTAAATAATTCAAATCCTTCACTATATAACCAATTCCATGAGAACAATATTCTATAGCTAACTTGCTTACTTCATCTGCCTATATTTTTCACCCTCATCAATATCTTCATGATTCCCAATTTCTCATCCACATACATAAATCACCATATTTATTACCAAACATGAATGATTCTCTTATTCTCCATATTGAAGTTGTCACTATCTATAAAATCCCATGGTACAAAAACATCATCTAATTTATCAAGCATCACACTTACCCTACTGACATTGATTCTCACAAAAAAATTTAATTCACATATTTTAAGCTTTAAAATATGTCTTATGGTATGACATCATATATTATCATAATTATAAAGGTACCTTTCTCCATTGTGTCACTCAAGATGAAGTTCCTTCCCTTAGTAAACAAGCACATGTTTTCATTTATTGTGTTCACTACAACAGACACACTACAACTTGAAAATTCCTACACGTGCGATACCTTTGGTCCACACTTGAAAAATATACTATCACATTCACCAAAAAATGCAATCCCTAACAATTTCATTATTATCTTATTCACTCTCCTCTATCCAAACTTCAAACATTATAATCTCCTTGGCCTTTCTCCATGTGGATATTATATCTCATTGGAAAATTACCTTGATCTCAATATGGTCATGTCTTCATCATTATGACCACTGATTATTTAACAAAGTGGGTTGAATATATTCCCATTTTTAATGTCATGGGTATCACCATATCCAAATTTATACTTATGAAAATTATTAGCTGCTTTGGAATTCCTAACATCATTATTTTTTATAATGGTGGGAATTTTAAGAATAAGGATATGAAACAATTATGTGATAAATTCAAAATCACGCACAAATTATCCACCTTATCATCCTTAATACAATGGATAAGAAAATTACACTAATAAAATTATTAACAAAATTTTACAAAAGACAATTTGAGATTCTCATTCTAACTAACATCTAAAACTTTATCTTGCACTTTGGTCTTATCACACTAGAATCTAGATTGTTATTAGGGCAACCCCATTTTATTTAATATATGGCTCTAAATTTTTATTAACTTTAAATTTGAGATACCTTCCTTATGAATATATATTCATGGCATTATCCCTAGTGAATAACTTCATGAATCCTATCTACATTATTTAGACCTTATTGATGAGTGTTGAATGGGTAATTTACAACATAATCCCCAATATTTAGTCAAAGACATTCTTGGTCCTAATACCTACAGATTATAAACTAATTAAGGACATATTTTCAAAGAACCCACTAATGCTCAAATTTTTTAAGAAATATTTTTCTTAAATTATCATTTTAAATATTATTTTTATCTTACATGTCTTTTGTATATTTTTATATACTATGATGCTAACACTTCATTCAGGTTTTTCATAGATTCCCAAAGTGTAGCATTGCATCAATTACAATAGCCTTAGTTCTTATCATTGGTCCTTTGGTATGTATACATTCCTTCATTAATTCATGAGTTAAATCATAAGACTTTTTATAAGACCCATCCATCCTCATGAATATTTCTTTTTCTTTTTCATTTTTAACTTAACCTTCCTATTTTGAGTCATCAGTTTCTAGGTTTACAAACTT
This sequence comes from Torreya grandis, assembly GCA_037957365.1. NCBI lineage: Eukaryota > Viridiplantae > Streptophyta > Pinopsida > Cupressales > Taxaceae > Torreya > Torreya grandis. The sequence goes on from JARHVA010001662.1 coordinate 3,173,867, forward strand.
AATTACTTTTTATACCTCCTTGGTTTTGATTTTATGAGTTTCAACATAAGACCTTGGATATGACCATGTCTTACTCATAAAACATAATTACCTAATATACACATAATTATTTTTTACACCTCTTTGGTTTGCCTTTTGTGATTTGCACTATAAGACCTCGGATAGGACTAAGCCTTCCTCAAAAATATTCATTTTCTAAATTACTTTTTAAATGTAAACTTAGATGAGTGTCTACCCTAAAAAATAAGGCAATTTTCAAGGATTGTGATTTCATACTCTTAAAATCAATCATATTATTTTTATGTAACAAATCTAAAAAATTATTCTCATGTCTCAACTCACACCATTCCTTATGATGATGATTCATGCTTACCTATCAATTTAACATGATTCAAACTAGACATTATTTATGATTTGAGTTATTTCAATCATTCCATATTCACTTCCATCCTCTCCTTTATTCCATTCCACTATGGGCACACCAAGGTCAATTTCAAGATAGCAATCTTATCTAAATTACAAATACAAGAATCGTAGACATCATGCTCTCTATGTTTGTTTCCTTGCCACCAAGTGTAAGTTCTCTAATGATAGTCATTTTTAACACCTATGTTTGTTTTTCCCAGTCCACAAGGAGGAATAGACAAAATAAAAAATATATTTAAAAACCAAATCATAAAAGAAATAAAAGACAATGATCATAAATAAAAAATAAACATTTAAAAGTCAAAATCACACTAAAAGAGTGATTATTATCAGGCACATCTCCTATCCTAGTTGAATCTCAACTTAAAAATTAGTATCATGATAGATTTGAGGTCCATTGGGATGTGGTAGGAAAGTACATTTGGGTAGGAAGTCTCATAATTTCAATCATATATATAATTCCACCTACTTTCTCACATAAGTACCCAATCTTCATAATAAATTGATAGCTCTATATGGGGTCCTGAGGAACTAGAACACATTGTGTGAAGGTAGGTCCATTTTAATTTTTTTTGCATAAATAGCCTTCATGGGATGATATTTATACTTCAATAGTTAACCCAAATTTGTGTATATAAGGAAAACTCTCTAGAGTCCTTAATGTCTAAAGTCTTTTTATCTTTCCAACTTAATTTTAGTGTCTTGCTTCCAATAAATATTATTCACCTTGGTATCACCTTCATTCCCCCACCACCCATTTCCTATCACCCTTGATAGGAACTTTTTTTCTAAATCTTTTCCCAACTTCTATATTTCCTACTCTTCATCTCATTCAAACATTCTCAAAATAAGATTGTTTTAGTTCATCTATCATTAGAATATAAGTTGTAACCTTGAGTTGTTATGAGATACTTTATTAATAATTTCCTTATCCTTATTGAATTTCTTGTGGTTATGGTTGAGAAAGTTTAAATTTAACCTATTTTTATAGACCATTCTATTTTGTTTCTCTTACATCTTTGTTTAGTTTTTCCATATTTGATTGAGTAGGGATTTTTATTTCTCTTTCATCATTTTTGTTTACATTTATGTTATTTTTCCATTTTTTTTTAGTATGGATTGTTACTTCTCTTATATTGATTTTGGTTCCATTATTTCATTTCATGTGTCCTTGGTTTGATTTAGTTTGTTACTTTTATTAATAAGGGTGTATTTGTTGAGTATGTTGGTCATTTAATGGCCTTGGATTTTTGGTTACCTGAATTACTCTCTCTTTTTATTTTATTTTTCCTTGGTATTTTGGTTCTAACTTAGCATTTATCATCTCAACATACCAATTGTCCAACTGACCTATTAAGTTATGTAAGTTTTCCTTTACTTATATTTCCCTGTGATTTTTTATTTTTGTTATTTAGCCTTATATCCTTAGGTTTTATCCAAATTAGTTAATTCATCCTCCATAATCAAGACTAAAAACATAGTATAAAACCATTCAATGATAAAGGTAATTCAAGGTATGTATATGACACTTTTAAGCATTTTCAAAAACTCCTTATTGTCATTTATTTTACTACTAAAATTTGTTAGTTCAATGTTGTGTGTTGTTATGTTATTTCTCAAAGTGCCATCCCCTATTACACTTGCGTGACATATGTATACACAAAATATTTTTAAATTTTCATTTACTAACACTTTTTTTCTTGTAAGAACCTATTGATTTCTGATCTCTCTAAGTGCACACCTTAAAAGGTATATCACGTAAGGGGTGGGAAGACCATTGGTGCTTCACAAGAATATTTTTTAAATCTATAATTATCTAATCCCATTATAAATCATGCTTATCCAACTCCACAAGCAATCCAAACCTCATTTACACATTTCCTTAAGCACTTATCCTTCTAAATAGCCCCTAACTAAGAAAACACCCTCTTTTCCTACTAAGTTAGTTGGGTTGATCTTGTTATAAAATATTAATTTCATATTACATAAGTAAGTATGACTAACTTAGTTAGAGGCCTAACACTATTTTTTCTAACAAATTGTGTCACGTTAGTCAATCTTGTCAGCTAAAATTCTATAAGGGTTAAGGCTTATCCATTGCTATAAAAACAATACTCATTTCAATACAATTAAGAAGAGCATTCATTTTTTCATCACTACATTTCATAATTCTATTAAATATGTATTTTAAGGAGCCATTTATAAGTCTTTGCCTTGGAGAGAAGATAATTTGTCTTATTAGAAGTCTTGGATGCAAAGTAGGAGTCTTTTAGCCTAGAGTTGATTTATATAGTGTGATTCTTATAAATCCACAACAACATCTTACAAATCACCATTGACCAAGGGAGAGATTAAGACTCGATAGGTTTTCCCAAAGGTAAGTATTCCTAACTCTTGTTATTTCATTTGATAGATAGTTATTGTATAAAGTAATATGTGTTGAATGTATAACTCCTTTAGATTGCCTCTATACTTAAAATTGGTATAACTATAGTGTTTTATTTAGTTTTTATATACCACCTTAGGTGATATAAGCCCCCATTTTCTTACCATGATCCTATTTTTTGTTTAACCATCCCCTTTGTGCCATAAGCTTTGGTGAGTACTAGATTAGTTTTATTTTATGTAATTAGACCTATCTAGGGATATTGCATTATATCATTTCCTAGAGGATTTGGAACCCTCTCCTTTTGTGTTTTGTGTTAATATATCCCTTGGTTAGGTTTATCAGATCCAATTTAGCCATGCCCCTAATATAAATAGTATCCCAATAGATGTTAGTTGATTAACTTATCTTATATTTTATTTACTAAGTTAGATAAGTCATAGATCTATCTTAATTTGTTGTATATGATTATCACATCCCTATATAACCTTAACAAGGACACTCATGAAATAATAAAATTTGTCATGGCATTTTATCCAAAATAATGATCAGAACAAAAATATTTAGAATAAAAAATAGGGGAGGGTAAACCCAAAGTCAAGCGAGAAAGGGGATCAATTATTAGTCCATTTCTTTATGAATTGGAAAAGAAACCAAGACCTGATTTTTTGATGAAAATATTTCATCCTATTATGAATATATCATCAAAGTTCATATGAAACATGTAGTGTAAATCATACAAGTATCATGTCAAGATAGATGTGGTAAATAGGTATGTATTAGTATCTATCACCGATATAAATATTGAATAATAAACCATGTAGGAATGTGCGTGATATGTATCATGGTAACACACATAATAATGAAGGTGTGTGATATGGGTCATGGCATCACAAACTCAATAGACAATCCTAGATTTATCTACTCATAAACACACAAATGGCATGGAAATGATGCACACAAGAAAAACACATGTAATATCACTCAATGTAACACAAGTAAAGAAACCACATATAATGGAAAATCAAACGTCACACAATTCAAGGTCCACACACAATGGACAATCAAATGTCACACAAGGAAATAACCATATAAAAAGTCATCAAAGAAGGTAAGGACCTAAATAAAAAGTCATAAAATGATACATTCAATAAAACAATGTCACGTGAGAAGGCAAGGACCATATAAAGCATGATAAATAATTAGCCTATAATAAATGATACAATAATAATGAATCATAGAACAAGCCAAACTAGTTTATAACATTAATATATGTCAATATCATAACATAAAAAAAAAGCATATGAATAGAATGTAGAATTGTAAATAATGTAAGCAAGGGAAAGACATTTGTAAACAATCAATGTAGTTGAACATGAGAGATGAAAAGGTCAAATAAATATATAACCTCTATAATGTGACTTATGAAATAATATTCCCCCAACATTTCAATGGCCCTTTAGTTTAAGAATACCCTATATTTTTGCATTCCATGTATCATGTATAGCTTTAACATCTAGAATCTAACTCATATATATCATGAAATGCATGTGTGTATGGAAAATGATATGTAATATACCAAACATGTGATCAATAACATAAAGTAATAATGTATAACTATAAAACATGTCATGCTTAGGCCATGAATTAAGATTTTTTGAATTTTTGTATTTTTTTTTGAAATATGTGCAACACGTGTATAGAATAGAGCAAACCCAAGTGGAAAGGCTACATAATAGAATAATGTTAGGGATCTGAAAAACTTGTAAAACATGTTAAGGTATAATGTGCACCAAATTTAATATCATGGTAATGTAGATAAATTGAAGGTAAATAATATTCCCCCACTATATATGTAAATCGCTATAATGTATCTCAAGGGAGTATCTGGAGATAGGAACAGGCATGCTTCCTAGTGGGCAAGAGTTAGTGTATACTCATGTAATATGTAAATGATTATGTAAGCACAATATAAGTCCTAATGTGTATAGATAATCACTATGTATGAGTGATCAAGGAGCATGCTATAGATTATGTGCTCTATAATGATATTATTATGAAGGATTTATCATAATAAGATATATGTTATGGATGTCTAGATCAAGATAATCAATGAAAAGGAAAGGGATGAGAAATACCTAAAAAAGGGATAGAATATTAATCAATGTAGGATCATATAATCACATGTATGTAAAAAATATAAGAGTATAATAAATTATAAATCAATCAAATGTATAGACAATGTGGTAGTCTAAATTATTCCATGCATAGGACTTGCATCAGGTGTTATGAATGTCTTTTGCCATGGGTACTGCTTTTTTGATGTATCTACAAAATAATCATATATTGTAAAATATCCATTGTCTATATAATAGTCAATTTTTCCATGTATAATATGTTTTTATACAATATTCATAATAGTTGGCTCGTTATCTTGTATGGTTATATAAGATGTTTACATGTCTGTATATGACTTAATGCCTCATAAACCATGTTTTTTTTCATCTAGTTAGGGGTGGAAGCTATTTTGAGGTATTTTATTATATTTTTGGAATCCTCTTCAATGGACAACAATTAAATATTCATTTCCTTGGTGACTTGTATGCCCCACAAATCCATTGTCATTTCCACCACATTGTTAGTCCAAAATCATATAGGCGCCACATAGTCCATTGTTGTCTCTAATTACTCTTCCACCTATTGTACTTAGATTACCTTTCAACACTACTTAAAAATTGATCTTATACAATAAGATGGAAGTTTTTTTCCACTTAATACAACTTATATCCACCTTTATGTTACCTTTATTAGTATCTTTTGGAATATAGAGCTCTCTTTTGTGGATAATAATTTCTTCAGACTTTACACTTTCACAAAATTAGTCTTCTTCTAAAAGACATGTTATCATTGATAGTTTTTTCAATAGAATATCTCACTGTCAAATCAAATATATCCTTATTATATAAAATTTGAAGTCTCGTTTATTTCCAAATACCCCAATAGAAATGGGGGATAAAAATCTTGCACAGCTTCTTGAGCGAGGGGAAGAAAAGGTATTACACCATTGGGTGATTAGATCAAAAATAGAGTTCATTATAGCCCAAAAAACACCAAAAAGAGAGATAAATTAATTAAAAATATTAAGTAAACAAGGACAACACATGAAAATATGAAGGATAGATCAACCTCAAATTCATAGAGAGTACATATTTTCAGAATAAGGAAGCCTATATATACAAGGTTATCCACTGAGAGAATTATGTTTTGAGTTTCCAATAAAAAAAGAGGTTAAATTTAGGAATGAGATCATGATCCAAGATAGACGTATAGGGGAAACCATCTGCTATTTTATTAAGGTATACAATATAGATTTATTTTACATTGTAAAATTTGTCCTCTAAGTCTAACCAAACTAATTCATGTTCTTTTAGAACCTAACAAATATGAAGGATTTTAAGCTTCTCATTAATAGATAAAAGTATAAGTGTCTCTTCCAAAATAGATAAATCAAGATAAATATTTTATAATACTTTCTCCTTTCTATGTCATCTCATTAATTTCTAAATTTTTCCCCCATTGTTCGTAGAAATCTAAGATCAAGTGTCTTCCCTAAATTGGTGGGACTTATAGGTTCATTTTGAAGCCAAGCATGATCCCATAATAAAGCTTTGTTTCTGTCCCCTATATTTCATCTATAAACTCTTCCCCCCAAAAAAAATATTCTTAACAAGGTTGTTCTAAAAAGTAGATCCATACAGAGGAGATTCCAAAGTAAGAAAAATATTAGCTTCTCTATGACCTAGGTACTTGGATTTGATGATGTTAATCCATATTTTTTACTCTTTTAAAAATATGTTCCCCATTTTGGATAGGAGGGGTTTGTTCATTGTCTTAATATTTTTTAGACCTAGGCTCATATGATATTTGGGTAAAAAACATGTATTAGGACACAATATGGATTTTATATTTATCTTTCACCATCTCCCACATAAATATTTTCTAAATTTTAAAGGGATGATATAGAGGCATGGTTGGTGTCCTTGAAAATATATTTTGGGTTGCAACCTATGACCTTGAATGATAAGGTAAGGTTAGTAGAATTTTATTTGAATGCCAAAGTATCAATTTGCTAGGAAAACATTAGTAACCATGAAGGCTATATTGATGATATGAACACATATGAAGTATTTAAATCTAAATTTAAGGATAATTACCTCTTTTCTGCCCACATGGAGAAGAAGATGTATGAATTTTATCTCCTTGCATAAGGATATTCTTTTATTCTTACCTATGGGTCAAAATTTATGAGACTATTGTGTTATTCACCTCGCATTCATAATGAAGGGATGAAAATCATCAAATCCAAATTAGGAATGATGGATAACATCATACTTGATGTTAATCCAAGAAATCCTTCCAGATTTTATGAAGTAGTGGAATCCATCTATAGAGATTAAGGGAAGGATTATGCTCAATGTTAGGCCAGGTAGAACTTCAAATAGAAAAATAGGAATAAAATGTACTTTTTTACCCCTAAAATTTTTAATAAGTCTATTAAGACTTACAATAACTATGGAAAGTCTAGAAATAAATTCACAATTTTTTAGAAGTAAACACTTTGTTATAAATCCTAGAATTCTCCAAACGATATTGGCTTTACTAGCACACTTTATAAAGGGGCCAATAGAGTACATGTTGTGACCAAAGGATATATTGGAGGTTTTTTGACCATTAGAGATGATCACTGTGACCAAGACTAACCTATAAATAAGTAAAGAATAAGGTAAATTTATGCAACCCCAAAATAAACCTATAGAAGAGTTAGTCCACCCTCATGGAGTTGAAAGGTAAATTTTTGAGCCAACTTGTTTATGTTTTGGTTGATTATGGAGTTACACAAAGATTCATATCCCCTACTATAATAATTAAATGTGGATGCAAAAATAAATATTTGAAAGAGAATTAGTTGGTGGAGTTGGGCATTGGGAAGAGTTTCCATGTCACATAATGGTTAAAAAGGCCATAATAGATTTAGATAAAATGGTTAAAAAACTAATCATGTATGTAATTTCCCTAAGATATTATGATGTAATACTAGGCATGGACTAATTAAAACAACATGAAGCTAGGCTAAACTATTTTAGCAAGATATTCTAATGCCTTAATGAATAAAAATGAAATGTGGTATTGCAAGGTACAAAAAGGCCCATTAATCTTCGCTTAGTGATAACCATGTAGTTTTATAAGGCAACAAAGAAAGGTTTCATGTTATATTTAGTTCAAATAAATAAGTTATCTAAGGAATAAAGATATATTTTGAATGACCACCCCGTGATTTTGGAATTCATATATATGTTTCTAGAAGACTTTCTTAGGATGTCATTGTTATAGGAGTTTGATTTTACAATTGACATAATTATTGGATATGCCCCAACATAAAAATAACCATATCAAATGAACACCATACACATGTGACAACTAAAAATTTAATTACAAGAGTTTCTTAACAAAGTATTTATAAGTCCTAGTGTGTCTCTATGGGGAGCATAAATGTTGTTTGTAAATAAAAAAAGATAGAATGTTAAATTTGTGCATCGATTATTGAATGCTAAAAAAATTAAAATTAAAAATAAGTGCCCATTACCCCATATTGATGATTTTTTATCAGATAAAGAGTGTAACAATGTTTTCAAAGATTAGTTTATGATATAGGTATCATCATCTCAGAGTCAAGGATGAATACATCCATAAAACAACTTTTAAAATAAGGTACATGCACTATAAATTTGCAGTGTTGTCTTTTGGGTTGATGAATAGACCTACTGCATTCATGAACCTTATGAATAGCATGTTTAGGGACTACACATACCTATTCATGACTTTAATTATTGATAAAATCATAGTATATTCAATAAATATACAATAACATTAGCACTATTTGAAAATAGTGTTCAAGAGACTTTGTGAACAAATTTTGTTTGGAAAGTTTTTTGAGTGTTCATTTTTTAAGATAAGATTCACTATTTAGGACATGTGATCTCCATGGTTTGTATATCTATTGACCCTACCAATATCAAATTCATCATGGATTGGCCTACCCCAAAGAACGTTCATGAAGTCATAATCTTCATGGGATTGGATGATCACTATAGAAGGTTCATTATAAACTTATCAAAATTATCCAACCTAATAACTTCACTTCATCATAAAGGAAATAATTTTGTTTTAATTTTTGAGAGTGAATCAAAATTTTAAAGGATAAATTAACTACTTACAATAGCACCCATCTTATTGATTTTAGATCTAAATGGATAATTTTTTAGTATGGACTAATACCTCTAAACAAGGGACAAGTGGTGTGTTGTCCCAAAATAGATGTGTGATAGCTTGTTGAAGAATTCACTTTAATTTGGGTCCTTCATAGATTTATAGGCTTATCCTAAGTCTTAGTTATGTGTGCATTTATTATATTTGTAAATGCATTTTATTCCTACCTTTATGAGTTGTCACTCATCTCCATAATCCACTTATTGGATTTAGAGTTATTTGCATGTAACTATCTCTTCCCCACATGGCACACACTTCCCTCTCTTTGTAAGGAATCAGGATACAAGTGGCACACACTTGGAGGGATTTTAAGGTCATAATGGGGTATTATGTAACTCCCATTTTCCTCCTCTTGCTTTATAAAAGAGCTCTTCCTCTCCTCTTTTCCTCATTAAAATCTCTATCTCTCTTTCTTTTTTTCTTGTGCTCTTGATTAAATCTTTTACTTGTGGAGATTTTGGTAGCAAGACTTCTAATAACATCATATGGGTTTTTCTTCGATACGTTCAGTTTCCCACTTTAAAATTATTGTCTCATTTTTAGTTTGCTCCATGAGAAGTAATATTTTTTTATTGATTTCATTGAATTCTAAACTCTTTTTTGTCATTATTAAATATTATTAGCATAACTTCTAATATGTTATCAGATCATGTTGCCTTTTAATATTGGTTTTAAATGTGTAGATTTATGAAAGAATCATAGATTTTTTTTGCAATGGCTCCACCTTTTAAAAAAAAATTATCTATCTCATTTTCTTCACCTTATTTACTTGAGTTTTTTTAAACCTCTAATCTATGATGTAGACTTCTCATAAGGAGTTTAATAATGAGTTATGATTTTTTTCTTATATATTAAAATAAAAACTCTAAACTCAAGTATAGAAAATTGGTTATTTTACCTGTGCAATAATATTTTGGGTTCTAACCTCTTTTTACAAGAATTTTTTCATACATTTTGGTTGTAAAATAAAAATAATAATAATCTCTTTAGAATTATGGGTTTATTGGAGATCTTACCCATAGAAATTAAAAATCTCAAAGTTTTATTTTCTATTTTTTTTGTCTCTATTTTTTTCTAGCATCTACGCTTTTATACCAATTTTTTTGGCTAAGTATTTTGGTCTCATCTCTCTGTCTATCACATTATACCTATGTGTTACTATGAATAACTTGCTTTATTTTCTTAAATCACTCTATTTGGTTCCTTCAAATGCATCTGGCTAGCTTCTCACCTCTTTGTTAGTGTATATAATTATTAATCCTTTCTGGTATTTTCAAGTCACCAGAGTTTTTTCTTGATTTTTTTTCTTAATTTTTTTCTCTCTTTAGGTGCCATCCTTCCACCCTCACTCTTTCTTTCTATCCTTTGATTTATGTGTTTTTATTGTGGCGGGTTTTGGTTTTTTTACTCGTATTCTTGTGCATTCCATGCACCAAGAATTGTGTGTAATGTTTACTTAAACCTATTTTTTTAGGGGCTATTTAAGTTTAAGTTATTTGTTTTGTTTCCTCTCTTTACTCATAGTTTTACCCTACTGCTATTTTACTTCTTTTGCATCTTTTTTTAGGGCCTTCTATGTATTACAAATCAAGAATTATTTTCCTTGATTTGATTTCCTTTGAATTCATGTTGTTCTGAATTTCAATTTGAAGCAAAACATTTTCAAATTTATTATTTAAAAAAAAGGAGAGAGAATTAATTTTTGCATGTTTATCCACTTGGCTATCTCAGCACTGTCTTTTTCTTATTTGTGTAGCCTACCATTAGATATGTATGTGACATTATTTAGGCCATGTTCGGTATTTTTTCCTATATTTTAAAGTGTCATTATACTGTATGGATGTTTTCTATTTATTGACCTTTTTTAAGTTTGTTTAAAATCATCACTGACCTTAATGCCTTTTGATGTTCAATTCTGTAGCACTTACATTCATATACATAGTTATTCTTCTTTAACATACTCATTGTATATGGAAATTTCAAAAAACACGTATTTGGTATAATTTCAACGTGGCATAATTATTTATTCTAAAAAGAGTGCTACAATTTAGTTTACATGCATAACAACTTCATTACATTTACAATATGGTGATTTAGCCAAATTTTACTTTTCACATGGCATAAAAATATTCTTGTGATGTTTTCAAAACACAGATTTCTTAAAACATTGTTTTTTAGCCATACATTGAAAAGCTTATTTTGTCTCATTCAAATAAATGTTTTTTAAAAAAACATTTATCAAAATTAAATCTTTTATGATTTTTTTAACAATTCTTACACTTTTATGCTTTGTAAAAAAGATTTTTTTCAAAAAAAGACTTGAAACATTCCCATGTGGAATGATCATTTTAAGTATTTTTGTCTTTTAAGTGACATAAGAAATTATTCTATTAAGGTATAAGATTTAATTATTATTCATATTTTTTCAAAGTAAAGTTAATTCTTTTTCCAAAAGAAAATAAATTTTATTTTTAGCCATTTTAAAGCTTTTGGTGTTTTGGTGTAGATTTACATTTACAAATATTTCACCTTGCTAATAAGTTTTTTTTTATTGCATTATTAGTTTTTGCAATAACTTGTGTGATGGATTTCAAACTCACCATTTTTTTAGCATTTAAACATGATTTGCATCAAATACATTTAAAAAATGAATAAATTAGTACTCTTAAACATGCAATAAAATGTCAAAATGACACTATTATTATTTTGCAAAACTCTTTTATTACTCATATAGAGTCTATGCAAAATTCTATTGACACTTTAAATGACAAATTTATGTATTTTGAAAATGATAATAGTTATAACAATGATAGATATTCTTATGTTTCTAAACAAACTCAACCTCATGTGTACACTCCTTCTACCAACTCTAATTTAAAAATCATGCACTCTATAGGTATGTGGGTGGTGGGCTTGGTAAGTGTGAAACAGGTAATTTTGAACCTATTTTGCCTAAATCCAATATAAAATCTAAAGATCTTGGTTTTAATAATTCAAATTCTTCTAATGCACATTCAGAATCTTATTTTCCTTCACATAGAAGGACTTATAATGAAACTTATTTTGATTATAGTATTTCTAATGCTCATTCTTTGGTTAAAAATGTTAAACTTTGTGTGCATTGTGGAAAAAATGTACATCATATCTCTAAATGTTGGAAGTTGCATCCATGTAAATATTATGGTAAATCCACACACGATACTTTTCATTGTTGGGAAATGACTACATCTCCTACCTCTAAGGGTAAAAATATTTGGATTCCTAAAAATGATGGATCTTCTAGAGACTTTAATATGTCTTCTTGCGATAATTCTTCTAATGCTTCACATAGAATATATTTTTCAAGTGACACATCTTCTTTGTCTCCATTTTAATTAACTCAAATACTATATGCTTTCCTTAGTTTTTATTACAAAGGATATATGCTTTATTTAGAGATTTTGTGATTGACTTCTTTTCATGCAGGTTTATGCATTTTATGATGGAATTTGTCTTTGCTCCATTTGCCTTTACATCTACTTTTAGCACTTTATGTATGTAGATTGTATTTTGATGGCGTAATGATTACCTAAATTAAAATATTGGTATTAGCTTGCTTATTTGGTAAGATATTTTGGATCATTACTCCTTTTGGTTGGTATTTGTTCCATAACAGATTAACCACATTGTCCAAAGAGGATTTTTAGAGATTTTTGGTGATCACAGTATCTTCCTTACAACTTTTGGTGGCACCTTTTCTTCTTTATTATCTCTACATATTTGTAATTCCTCTTGAAGTAATTTTATATTAATAGGCATTATTATATAATTGCATCTCCCTTCTTCTTTTTAAATGTTCTTTCCACTTTTATGACCCCCATTTAAGCTTAAGGGGGAGTTTTGAAGAATTAACCTTAATTTGGGTCCTTCCTAGATTTATAGGCTTATCCTAAGTCTTAGTTATGTGTAAATTTATTATATTTGTAAATTCATTTTATTCCTAACTTTATGAGGTGTCACTCATCTCTCTAATCCACTTGTTGGATTTAGAGTTACTTCCATGTAACTCTCCCTTTCCCACATGGCACACACTTCCCTCTCTTTATAAGGGATTAGGACATAAGTGACACAAACTTGGAGGGCTTGTAAGGTCATAATGGGGTCCTATGTAACTCCTATTTTCCTCCTCTTTCTCTATAAAATATCTCTTCTTCTCCTTTTTTTCTTCACTAGAATATCTAGCTCTCTTTCTTCTTTTCTTGTGTCTTGATTCAATATTGTATTTGTAGAGATTTTGGTATCAAGATGTCTAATAACATGCTGTGGGTTTTTTTCTAATACATTTGGTTTCCCACTTTAAAATATTTGTTGCATGTTTTGTTTTCTCCATGAGAGGTGATATTGTTTCTTGATTTTATTAAATTCTACACTCTTTTTTGTCATTGTTATATGTTCTTGGCATGACTCCTAATATACCCCATAAATCAATAATAGTTAAAACCCAAAAATTTAGCTATAACACACATGATCTAAATATTTTTATGATATTAAATGCCTTAAAATGTGGTGACATTATCTAGTGATAAATTATTTTATGATTAGATTGGATCACCATGGACTTGATCACATCTTCACGTAGGTGTAAATACCCAGATTATGCACAAGCCTTATTTTACAATGCTTTTAGGTAAATTTATATTCACTAATTTCAAATTATGAACTAAGTACTTATTGTCACACCTATTTTTGTCTTCTAATAGTCTTATAATTTCTATTTAATTTTTTGATGCTTTTTTCCTATCATCTTCAGCTTAATTTTCCATATTACATAAATCACTGACCCGTTCTTTCTTCTTGGAATCTTTTTAGGACTTGTGTCAGTTATAAATTTTATGGTTAATATCAATTATTGATAATGATCAATAATAATGGAAGTGACCTAGGCATATTTTTAATCTCTTTTTGTCATGCTAGATTTTATGACCATTATTTGGGTTGTTTGATTTTATTTTGGTCAGCCTTGTGCACCACTAGGTCCTTAATTCAAAGATAGAGGCTCCTATATATACGAAGTCACTATGCTTTTATTTGTGGATAATAACTTTATATTATTAATAGTTAGACAAGATTGCATATTACACATATAAAAAATTTAGATTTAAATCTAAATTTTACAAAGGTCAATTGACATTTGCATGCTTATATAAAGGACAAGATAAGATAAAGATAATCTAAACTTACATCTATAATTACACAAACATACATTTGTTGTAGAAATAAATTATAGTTTTATCCCTCTTTGGAGTATAACAAATTTAGTGTAATGCTTGGTAAGTCAACTGGAATTAACCAAGGTTAGTATAACTCAACCCTTTCACCCAACATCCCATTTAATATTGAATTATTTTTGAAAAAATAGGGTTTTAATCATTTTTCACAAAATTTTAAAGGTATTAAAGGTATAAAAAAATTACATAAATATGTGAATCATCCCAGATGAAAACATGAGTTCTTTATGTACAAGGACAATATCAACCACTTCAGGTCAATATCAAATATTGATACTAACCCAACCTTATGGAAGTGACTATCATGTAATAGGCTAGAATGATTCATTTATAGATCATTTACATATCTCATAGACACAACATTTAGACATTTAGAACTCATAACAACACAATAAACAAGTTAAGATCCTTCTTACTTGTATATCTGTCTTGTGTGGTTTATTATAGTTCAAATTAGTTTCATGAGTATTTGTATATATTATACAAATATGTATTAATCATTGTTATACTAGTTTATATCCTATTAAGGTTTTTTTTAAACCAAATTAGAGTAAAAATACTGATGAACCCATACACTAATCAAACTAAGTTGAATAATAGATCTCCATTAGGGTTTCATCCTTCTAGCATTTCATA
Source organism: Torreya grandis (assembly GCA_037957365.1). NCBI lineage: Eukaryota > Viridiplantae > Streptophyta > Pinopsida > Cupressales > Taxaceae > Torreya > Torreya grandis. Next base: position 3,188,909 of record JARHVA010001662.1, read on the forward strand.
TTTTAGCCTTAGGGTTTTATTTTCAAACATAATTTCTCATTATTCTGATACCCTAGTATCTCCATGCTTGTTTACCTATTTGGATTAAACCTTTCCTATATGTCAATAGCTTGTTTAATTCCTAATAAATCTAAAATGGAGAACTAACCATAAATCCTGAGTAGTTATCATATTATGGATTTTTTAATATTTAACAACTTCATCCCTTATATTTATTAAAGTGAATGGACTAATAGATAAATAAGTGTGCCTAATTAGTATAGTTATATACATGAAGAATAAAATACTGAAGTAATTTATTATAATTATGACTATGAATATCAAGAGGATTTGTACAATAGTGAATAATATAGTGAAGAAAAAAAAACTAATTCTAAATAAGAAGAGCTTACTTCCCCTACTTCTTATTTGCATTCTTCTCTAAATCATATATTAAAATAAAAAGAGAAAAATAATAATTAACATATTCATGTTCCTAACATGTCAGATGGGCTAAAATGTGAGATTCTCCCTTTAGTAACCTTATTTATCTCTAAAATTTACCACTGTACCTCACTTCATTAACTATTATTGAAAATGACTATGAAATTCCTTTTCTCTCTACAATTTGTAAAAAAAATTAAATTCCTTCTCTCTCTAGAAATGGAAGAAGAATGTGAAATTCCTTCTCTTTCTATAAAGGTCAAAAAATGTGATTTATTTTCTCTATATATAAATGGAAAAAGAATGTGAAATTAATTCTCTCTATAGAAATGGCAAAGGAATGTGAAATTAATTCCCTCTAGAAATGATAAAAGAATGTGCAATTCCTTCTCTCCCTCTAAAAATGATAAATGATATAAACATGTTAACCCAAGAATTTAGCTAAGTGTAACCAAGATTAGGATCACATGCGATAGTTAAAGGAAGAGATAGGCACTAGTAATTCAAGTAAAAAGTGGTGTACATAAACCTAACCATTTTATACATGCACACCCAACATCAGTTTCTCTTAAGGCAAGAGTGAAACATAAATATTGATTCCAAGTACACATAAAACAAAATAACATGATCAAGACATGAAAATGCCATATGCATATAAGAGCCGTAATGGAAAAAATGAAGGAGAATAGTAAAAATTATGATTGACGGCTTGATTCTGATATGTAGTTGGGAAGCAACAAAATTTAATTAGGTAGTTGGCCTAGATCAGAACATTGCATTAACTTTTTTATATTCTTAATTCTAGATTTATATGTTAAACTAGTCTTGTACACTTGAAAAATATCACTATAGGCTTTATATTTTAGTTCTTGACCTTTCTGGCAGTCGATAGACTCTAATTTTCCACCTCACTAGGCTAAAATGGCTATCTTATAGTTCAAACCTACTCTTATAATTATCCAGATCACTTTTAGCCCATAGTACAATTGTATTCTCAATTTTTACCCTTGGTGAGAGTTCTTTAGGCTCCCTTCAAATGAGCTACACAATGAGAGCAACCTCAAACTGTGGGTATTCTATGGTGAAGTTGAACCTCTAAAGGAGGCCAATTTCCTCTTGATGCTCACCTAAACTAATGCTTCATAGGAAAAGGGTTAGAAAGAGGATAAGGGTTCCTAAGAATGATAAAAAAGTGTTGCACCAAAGTTAAATGGACACTCATATAAGCTTGAACACATAATAGATCAACAAAGGACAATTATGGCTTACTCAATATCATAATCTCACTAGTTGCATAAATATTTCATAGAAGGGGTTCCAAATAGAATACTAATCTAGACCTACAATTTGGCTTGAAACACCTTCAAAGAGGTAAGCAAAAAGATAGTAAACTAGGAAGAATATCCTTCACAAATTCACCATATACAAGCATACTGAGCATTGATTAAAGATGAGATAGGCAAAGAGTTTATCATATTACTTCAAAATGTAGTTATTATAATATTTTCATATGGTTTAACCATATTAAATGAGCACACTTTTTCAAGAGTCTTAATGAGTACCCTTGTCCCAGAAAAGGATGATAAATTCTAAGAGATGAGAACACTTTCAATGGGAATGAGACAAGGATATATATGAGAAGAAAAAGGGAGAAAGAGTGTGGGAGCATGCCATCAGAGAGGTAACACACCATCATAAGTCATTAATTGAACCTAAGCTACCATATTTTTGACTAATCAAGACACTGCTCATGGCTTCTGAGTGGAAAAGTCCCCAAAGGTTTTAAAGATGTATTGAATGCTCCTAGTTACAGTTCCCAACACTAGACCTTTTCTTTGATCCTTCACACCATCTCTCACTTGAAGATAAAACATCATGCTCATGGATCTAAAAGAATCATGGATTTATGAATTTTAGGTGGCTTCTTGTCAAAAATATGGCCATGGTAAAGGATAAGAAGTCTTTGCATTAATCACATATCTACCTATCTCCATGTTTGGATCATAGGTCCATCCAATATATGGAAAACCAATTTAAGATTATTGGTTTTCCTATAGCTTCCATATTAATACAATCCTATAGAATGCATAGCTTATTTTTTAGACTTAAATAGGTCCAAAAAGACCCAATCTATCTTTTTAGGAACCAAGAGTTCACCATATACATGGATCCTTCTTAAAAAGGTGAACATAGTTATAGAAATAACCCTGCTTGATACAAATTTATGAACTAGAGGTCTATGTTTAGCTCTAATAGTGGTCATTTTATGTTCTTTATGTCTTACTACATTAGTGTGTCCCTTTAATGGTGTTGGATTGAGATTAAATGGTTGAAAGATGATCCTACAAGACCTATTTACTTCTTGTCAAAAATGGTCCCTCAACCTCCATCAAAATTCCTAGGCTCACCTTTGTTTTAATTGGTTGTCAATATCTAACTTAACTCATTAACATGTTGACCCATCTTAATCCATTATATCTACTTTTTCTAGATAAATATTGATTATTGATCTTCTACTAGTTAAACATGTTGTTGACACACTTTTCATGTATGCATTTTCTTTTGAGACTCATTGACCACTTTGACCTCTACTCATCGTTGGATCTGAATGTATGATTGAATGTGTGCCATTAGATCTACCTGGGACCCATTTTTTGAAAACTAATGGATATTTATCAAGTCTTAAAATTGACACCTATGTGACCATCATTTGATGTTTATTTAGATTTATTTTACATACCATAGACTATCAAATTTAAGATCCAATGTATTTTTTACTCGAGCTCTAATTTGATGTCTACGTGAATGTCAATCACTTTTTGATCAACTTTGAAGGCTTGGATCTAGAAGAGAAGAGGTCATGGAGTCACCAAATTTTTAGGAGATGTTATTGATATTAAAATAGAGAAACCCACTTGATCCACAGATCCTAAGAGATTTCTAAGTGTGTTCACAAAATGTTTAAGTGAATTGACCTACGTATTTTACATGTCACCTACATGCCTATCATGGTCAAAAATGGATAAGTATGGAAACTTGGTGAATTCTCTCTAAGGAGCCAACTTTGAACATGCATTACTTTTATCACACTTAGATCCATGGCCTAAAACTTAGTGCATAACAGCTAGGGACTAAGATGAACAAACCCATATGATCATTTTCTCTTGAGACCACCACATGTATGAGATATAACATTATCAAACTTCCCACTCAAATATATTTGAGCTTATTTACAAATTGGTTATGGAAATTGAGTGAATTTTATCTAAGAGGACAAATTTGAGTCTTCATATCTTTTACTACACTTAGATGCATGTCCTAGAAATTGGTGCATATGTTCTTGGAACTAATGTGATCAAACCCATGTGACCAATTATCCTTGACTCATTCACATGTTTAAATTATAACATCATCAAACCACCTACTCAAAATTTATACCACTAGACCCAAAATGTCTTGATAAACACAATGAAGAACCAGATGAATGTTATGTACTTTCATACTCATTCCAAGCACTCTTAACATATCATAGGGTCTCTTTAACACTTTAAACTTATCCCTTAGAAATTGACAATTTACACTTTAAGTGAACTTAAAGTGTTTCAAAAGCTTTGTTGGTGAAATGAGATCCTTGAACCACTCATTCCATCTAGAAATTTTGTCTATCTACTCATCCATTAGCATCCTAATTCATCTGGGCACAAGCTTGATATGTGGGCCAAAAATGGCCAACATCTTTGGTGACTCATAAGGAAGAATGTCTACTATGCTTGAGAACCTAGTCCATTTGTCTTGTCTAGTCCATTGAGTATGGATTCATTAGCCTTTGTAACTAAGTTGAACCTCTCTTAAAGAAACAAGGACCAAAAGAAACAAAACCAAAACAAAATGTCCAAGGTACTTTGGAAAAGAAACAATAAAATAGAAAATAAATGTGCATAAGGCACTTATAAGAAAGCATAAAAACTACTCTAACATGTACAATATGTTACAAAGGATGTAAATCCATTCAATAATAGGGTTTTAAATAAATTCCATTGACTAGGATGGGAAATACCTCTCCATCCAGTTGGGCAAGATGAAAAGGATTATGTTCCTCATAGCCATGGATAAAATAAGTACCACTCCACAAGATGTCAAAGTTAGTATGGTTGCCTAGTTTAGCATTAATTCAATCCCATTTGAGGACTAGGCCCCCTTCATTGAATATTTTTGTTGTATATCTCTTGTCAAAGGAATTTTTGACCTAAGATTGATGTGAAATTAGTGTTTTCATAGCAAGGTCCCTAGTTTCTTCTAGTTCTATGAGCTATATCATTCTCACATTCATGGGTTCATCTTCCATAAACTCAAGCTGATGGGCCAACTCTAATGCAAGCAGATCAAGGGAGATAGGCAATTTGGATTCCCTTATATATAAAATAATAAATGGAGAATTGAAAATGGAAGTTTTGGGAGTCACCTTATCATCCCATAAGGTTTTCCTTAACTTAGTGTGCCATGTTCTCTAATTCAATTCCATGGTCCTCTTGATGATCTTCAATAGGTTCTTATTTGAGGACTCTACCAATCCATTTCCTTGAGGATAGTAGTTATAAGAAGTGATAAGGTAGATGCCCAATTTTATATCCCACTCATTTATCCTCATGCCAAGTAATTATAATGCATTATCAAAAATTATGGTGGTTGGGACACCAAACCTAGTCATAAGGTTGTCATAGAAGTTCAAAACTGCACCTTCACTAGCCTTCTTCAAAGCAATGTCTTCCACCCATCTGGTGAAGTAGTTAGTTGCAGTAAGCACCTATTTATGCCCTATACTTGATGGTAGATTTATCATCCCTATGAATTTTAACTCCTATTGTGTGAAGAGTTGATCCATTTGAATTGGATTGAGTGAAACATCTGCTAGTTTTTGCTTTCCTATAGAAAGGGCACACTTCTAGCATTTTCTAACCCATATATGAGCATCTTTGAAAATAGAGGGATAGAAATAACTAGCCCTCATTATCTTTGCTACTGTGGTTCTAGGTACAAAATGGCCTCTTATAGTTCCATCATGGAACTTCTCTAAAAGCTTGGTCACTTAGTCATCATCTATGCACCTAAGGAGTACCCCATTGTGGTCCTTTCTAAAAATAAAAATATCAACTAATGCATAAGGTATGTATTAAAGCATAAAATACCTTATTTTGAATTTTTCTAAGCCTTGGGGGCATTCCCATGTCATCAATAACTGAGCCATATCTTGAAGCCAACTCTTTTGAAGAGGATGTGCTCCTGCTTGTGAGTTGTCTTGGGTCACCAAAATAGCTTTTTTGTCTTCTTAGAGGTCATTTACCATGTGTTCACACAAGCCCTTACCTTTAACCAACTTGGTGAATTTTATATTTACATCATATTCCATGACCTTTGTGATCTAGCTTACTCTCTTCTCATTCAAATTCTTGTTAAGGAGGAAGTCCCTAACTCTAGGATGAGACACCATAAGATGCCTGGTGTTAGAGAGCATGGGCATGAACTTCTTGAGGCTTCTCAAGGCTGAAATAACTTGTTTCTCAATGAAAGTGTACCTTAATTCATATCCTTCTAGCCCTTGACTAAAAAAATCAATGGGATGCTCCATTCCTTCACCATTATTCTACATTTGCATGGCTAATATATTTTCAACATTGGTAAAGGTGTACAAGATGAAGTCCTTGAATGAGTTAGGATTGAAGAGTGAGGGTGATTAGTCAATGGCTTGCTTGATGGCTTTAAAATCTACCTTGCCTTCATTAGACCAAGTAAACACTTGGCTCTTCTTTCATATGGTGGTGATAGGTTTTACCAAGTTTACAAAACTAGGTATGAACCTTCTCACAAAATTGGTCTTCCCAAGGAAGCTCTAGATCCATTTCTTGTGTTTTGGTAAGGATAAGGCTAAGATAACACTTAATCTATTAGGTTCAATGGATAATCCTTCTTTTGAAACATTGTGACCCAACAACTTATCTTCATGCATAGTTAACACACATTTATTGGGATTTAAAAAGATCCCATACTCTCTACATCTCTAGAATATTAGCTTTAGATGGTCCATATGCTCACTAGATTTTTTGGAAAATATTATGATGTCATCCAAGTATACCAATACCATTTGATTGAGCAGTCCTTGGAAGGCCATGTCCATTTCTATTTGAAAGGTTAACCCAGCATAGACAATCCAAAAGGGATCTTCTACTAAGCAAATGTGCCCCACTTGGTGGTGAATGTAGTCTTGTAATAGGCCTCTTCTCTCACTAGCACTTGGTTATAACCTAAATACCCATATAAGAGAGAGAAGCATTCTAAACTAGCAACTACTTGAAGGAGTTGTTCCATGGATGGTAGAGGATAGTGATCCTTCAAAGATACCTTATTAAGAACCCTCAAATCCACACATAGTCTGATCTCCCTATTCTTTTTCTTGACAGGTACTATATTGGCTAACCATGAGGAGTGCTTAATTGGGAAGATGATCTTAGATTCAATAATCTTAGTCAATTCCTTTCTCATGATCTCTTCAATATTGGGGTTTACAGGCCTCTACTTTTGCCTGATAAGTTTGGCATTAACCTCTAGTTCTATAGTGTGTTGAGCTAATTTAGGATCAAAGCTCCTTAGGTCACTCTATTACCAAGCAAAGATGTCCACATATTCCTCACAAAGATCTATGAAATCATGCCTTTTAGATTTAATTCTTACTTTTCCAAGCTTGAGGAGATTATCTTCAAATATAAGGACTCTCTCATAGTTTTCTTCATTAGTATACATCACTACTTTATCCTTCCTCATATGGTCCCCTTCATGAAAGAGACCTTTTAGGGTGATTAGCCCTTTAGGAAGCTTATTGGACCTTAATTGAATAATTTGATCCTCATATTGATGTTACAATTTTCTTTGGTTGATGGAGGAGAACTCTATCTCTTGTTGTAAGAAACATGTAATCTATTTGTTATTTTCAAATACCTACAAATGAACTTCATTATCTGGCACTGATGGTCTTATTACCACTTTGACATGTGGTTTCATCTTAGTCTTTTTCAATTCATTGGGGATGTCAAAATGAGCCCCCATAGCTGATGGCCTATTAGCATGTTGATTTTGGCCTCTTGGCACTGATTAAATATTAAAATCCTCAAATTCCTTGATTAGGTCCCACATGCTATGTTTGTAGGACTTCATTAAGGGGTTATTAGTGGCATTATAACCTCTAACTTGGTGTAAAACCAATTCACTATCCCCATAGACTTTCAATAGCTTGATCCCTCTCTTGTTAGCCCATTGAAGGCCATGGATGAGACCCTCATATTCTATTACATTATAGGAGCAGCTAAATTGGAACCTATATGAAGAGAAGTACTTATCATTTGAAGGGGATATTAGCATAACACCTACACCCACCCCATGCTTTCTCCTTGAAGCATCAAAGAATAACTTCCATATACCACTAGGATATTATTGAGGCTTCATGAGGGATGGCATGAATTGGATTTATTCATGCAAATAGTAGACACCCAAGTCCCTTTCTTCAAAACCTTCTAAGGGATCCACCAACTAGATTTCATTCCATATCTCATCTAAGAACATTTCTGGTACCTCTTCTAGATAAGTGTTTATCTCTTAGCCCATTACAAATTCATCCTCATCAATTATGGTGAAATTGATGTTGACATTATCTGGTCCATAGGGCTCTATGTGGAATTATGCAATGGGCTCACCTTTTATTAACACTTTGGCCCCATATCTTGTCTTTAATGCCATATATGACCAATATACTGCAAGGTAGCCTCTAATCTTTGTAGTGAACTCCCTAGATAGGCATATTGTAAACTGAGGAGGTACATCCAAGATAAATACATCTTGAGCAACTCAAACACTAAGATAAGCATGCAGGGTCTTATTGACATCTCTGATTATGTTAGATGGACTAGTAGAAGAACCATCAATTTGCATCATTCTTTTGGACTGGGGCTCATATTTTAGACCAAGCTAAACAACTATGGACTTTGGCATTACCAAGGTACTATCCCCACTATCCACTAAATAATTATTCACTAGAGAGTTTCCAATGATCACTAAAATATAAAATGGAGGAGACTTGACTGCTTTACCTGATTTCCCTTCATTTGGCCTTTTATTTGCATTAGTGAGAGCATTCACCTTGCTTGGTGGCTTGTCTACAAATGTTGTAACATTACTTTTGGATAAACCTTCCTGAAGAATGTCTATTTGACTAGGCATGGAGAGCATATCCCACATGTGCACACTCACATTATATTTCTTCATTTGTTCAAAAATTTTGATGGGTACACCACCAAACTTTGTTTATGCTTTGGGAGCCACCACTATTGTTTTTTGAACTTATGAACCTTGAAGGACCAAGATATTTCCCTAATTTTGACCCCTTGGAACTACTAAAACCCTTAGAGCGATAGTAGGTTCATTTGGATTTGTCAATGAAGGATTAATGGTAGGAATCTCTTTGACTATTTCTTGGTTACCATCCATGTTCCTTCTTTTAAATCTTGTATTTACAGTTACTAGAATGTAGGATTGGCTATAACTAACCTGCTAGTTAGATGCATAACACTCTTCCTACTCATAATTGACTATGGTAGCATCCAGTTGGTTTGGTCCCTAATTAGATCCCTAACCTTTTGGAGGCTCTTCCTACTTGGTCATCATAGGTACCTCTATATTTTGGGGCATGAGAGCTTAGTTGTACCCAAAAATACTAGCTTGCTACCATTGATCATTGAAGGTTTGGTTGAGGTCAATATTTGGGATATTATGATGACCAAAAGACTAATTACAAGGCATGGTACCCTCTACTTCTTGAGCCACATTATTTTGAATTGGTACCAAGGTGTTGAAAGTTCTAGAAACATTAGGATTGTAGTTATTCTACCTATTGTATCCATGTTGCCCTTGTCCTTAGTTTTGACCTTGGCCTTGGCTTTGGTAGTTCCCCTTATATGGTGGCATGTTTGCTTGAAAAGCTAGTTGCTGAGGTTGATATGAAATTTGATAAGGATTTTTGAAAGCTTTTTACCTTTTAACATTTACTATCTCATTTTCCAAAGATTGAAACATGATCTTGAGCTCTTGGAAGTTCTTTTGGTCATGGAAATCACTAGATCCAATAGTGGAAAATTTCTCTTATTTTGGTGTAGGTATTTTATAAATTGTTGGTGTAGGAGGAATGACATCAAGTGGAGGGATAAAAATAGGAGGTGGTCTAATTTTAGGAAATAAGGGCATTAGTGGTCTAGGTGTAAGCTTTCCATCTTGAACTAGACAATTTTCTACTTTGATGGTTACCTCATAAGCATCTTGAAGCATACTTCCTCCCACAGATTGGATCATCACTACGATATCACTATTTAAAGATTTAAAATAATATAAGAAGGCAAAGTTAGGGGTTGGCCTAACTGAGACTAGGATTCTATCCCAAGTTTTTTTGAACCTTGTGTTGAAGTCTTGCATGACTTCATGAGGATCTCTCTTAATGGTATTTAATTTCTAACAAATGGTCACTTTTATCCTCAAATCTCTTACACAAGGCTTCTCCTAATTGGCCCCATTTTTTAATGGAATTAGTATCAATGCCTCTATACCAATCTAGGGCCTTTCCTTTAAAATAAGTAGCTAACAACCTAATAGCTATATTTTCCTCAATGACATTATGGATATTTCAAAAATTGACTATGTCCATGATGTGCTCAGAAGGTGTTGTAGCTTGGTCACCAGCATAATAAGGAACACTTTTAAGGGCTGAAACTAGGATAGGATCATATTGGACAAAGTCTAGAGGACTTTGGCCATTAAAAGTCATAAAATATCTAGGTGATGCCATGGCTATGCAAGGATTTAATAAAGGTCTTCTTGTAGGGGTAGGCCTTGAAAATGACCTAGGAGTAAAGGTTCCCTAATATGGATGTGTATTAGTAAACCTTAATCTTTTTGATAAATTTAAATGTGGTTCAAAACATTCTAAGGGAATACCTCTTGAAGCTGACCTTGTTGTCACCTTTGGCATGAGAGATAGCTATCACTCTACACTAGAGTGTTGATTCTTCCTTTTGGATTCACTAGATGTTGTTGCTTGGTAGCTTAACTACTATAAATTTGATCAAACCAACATTAACTTTGATTAATCTTCATTTTAGAGTGTGGTCCCATTGAACATGCCAAAAAAAAATTTGGGCTCAATTTACACCCTTGGAGAGAGTTCTTCATGCTCCCTCCAATTTAGATACACAATTGGAATAACCTTAGGATGTGGGTGTCCTATGGTGAGGTTGAACCTCCGGATAGGATCGGCTTCCTCTTGATGCTCACCTAAACTAATGTTTCATATAAAAATGGTTAGAAAGAGGATAAGGGTTCCTAATAAGGATAAAAGGGTGATGCACCAAATTAGACACTCATATAATCTTGAACACACACTAGATCAAAAAAGGACAACTATGACTTACTCAATCTCACTAGTTGCATAAATATTTCATAGAAGAGGTTCCAAATAGAACACTAATCTAGACCTATAAGTTAGCTTGAAAACACCTTCAAAGAGGCAAGTAGAAGGATAGTAAACTAGGAATAGTCTCCTTCACAAATTTACCATACACAAGCATACAAAGCACTGATTAAATACAATAGATAGGCAAAGAGTTTATCCTATTACTTCAAAAGGCAATTCTTACAATATTTTGATAGGGTTTAACCATATCAAATGAGCACACTTTTGCAAGAGTCTCAATGAGTACCCTTGTCCAAAAAAAGGATGATAAATTCTACGAGCTGAGAACCCCTTCAATGTGAATGAGACCAAGATATATAGGAGAAGAAAAAGGGAGAAATAATGTGGGAACACACCATTATAGAGGGAACACACTATCTTGAGTCATTAATTAAAGTTGAACTACCATCTTTTTGATCAATCAAGACACTGCCCATGGCTTATTGAGTGAGAAAGCCCCCAAAGGTTTTGAGGATGCATTAAATGCTCTTAACTATAGTTTTAAACACTAGAAATTTTCTTTGATCCTTCACACCATCTCTCACTTGAAGATAAAACATCATGCTAATGGATCTGATAAAATCATGGCTTTATGCATTTTAGGTGACTACTTGTCAAAAATATGGCCATGCTGAAGGACAAGGAGCCTTTGTATTAATCACATATTTGTTCTATATCTATGTTTGGATCATATTTCCATCCAATACATGTAAAACCAATTTAATATTATTGGTTTTCTTATATCTACCATATTAATATGAACCTATAGACTACATAGCCTCTTTTCTAGATTCAAATAGGTCCAAAAAGACCCAATTTATCTCTATAGGAACCAAGAGTTCACCATATACATGGATCCTTCTTAATAAGGTGAATAAAGTTATAGAAATAACTCTACCCAATACAAATTTATGAACTAGAGGTCTGTATTTAGCTCTAATGGTGATCCCTTTATGTTCTTATGTCTTAATACATCGACATTTTCCTTTAATAAAATTGAATCGAGCTTCAATGGTGGAAAGACAATCTTATAAGACCTATTTAATTATATTCAAAAATGGTCCCTCAACCTCCATCAAAATTCCTAGGCTCAACTTTTTTTTAATTATCTATCAATATCTAAGTCAACTCATTGACATGTTGACCCATCTCACTCTGTTAGATCTTGTTTGTTCAAATGAATGTTGATAATTGATCTTATATCAATTGAACTTGTTGTTGATACTTATCATATACACATTTGTTTTTTTAAATTCATTTACCCCTTTTCCTCTACCCACTATTATATTTGAATGTATGATTTAACATGTGTCATTAGATCTACCTAGGACCCATTATTTGAAAGCCAATGACTATTTATCAAGTCTTTAAATTGATGTCCATGCGACCATCATTTGATGTCTATGTAGATGTATTTAATTCCCCATAGACTATCAAATTTAAACTCCAATGGATTTTTTACTCAAGCTCTAATTTGATGTCTGCATAAACATAAATTACTTTTTGACCAACTTTGAAGGCTTTGATCTGGAAGTGAAGAGGTCATGGAGGCATCATATTTTTAGGAGATGTTCTTGATATTAAACGGGATGAATCCACTTGATCCACTAGTCCTAAGATCTTTCTAAGTGTTTTTAAAAAAAAATCAAGTGAGCTAACCTATGTGTTTTTTCATGATGTCCATGTGCCTATCATGGTCAAAAATGGCTAATTATGGAAACTTGGTGAATTCTATCTAAGGATCCAAATTTAAACATGAATAAATTTCATCATGCGTAGATGCATGGCATAAAACTTAGCACATAGAAACTAAGGACTAAGCTAGATAAACCCATATGACCATTTTCTCCTGAGACTACCACACATGTAATATATATTATCAAACTACCCACTCGGCTCTATTTGAGCTTCTTTACAAATTGGCTAAGTATGGAAACTTAGCAAATTTTGTTTGAGAGGATAAATTTGAGTCTTCATATCTTCTATTGTGCTTAGACACATGTCTTATAAATTAGTGCATATGTTCTTGGGACTAATGTGATCAAACCCATGTGACTAATTCTCCTTGACTCATTCACATGTGGCAATGATAACATCAACAAACTGCCTACTCAAAATTTTTGCCACTAGACCCAAAATGTATAGATGAACACAATGAAGAACAAGATAAATTATATAAACTTCCATACTCATTCCAAGCACTCTTGACATCGCATAGGGTCTCTACAACACTTTAGACTTGTCCCTTATAAATTGACAATTTACACTTTAAGTGAACTTAAAATGTTTCAAAATCTTTGTTGGTAAAATGAGATCCTTGAACCACTAATTCCATCCAAAACTTTTGTCTATCTGCTCATCCATTAGCAACCTGATCCATCTAAGCAAAATCTTGGTATGTGGGCCAAAAATGGCCAATAAGTACACTTAAATTTTGATCTACATCCTTTATTTTCAATTACAAAGCTCAAACTTTTATTTACCTAGATAGTTCATTCATAATTGGATATTAGTGTCAATGCTACTATCCATTCTTCAACACAAGTGTCCATGCCTTATAACACTCAAATTTGAAAATATTTCAAAATATACAAGTCAACCTATTATGTTTCATTAACCCTTTCATGAAGAAATTTTTGAAATAGGTGGTATAAATACAAGTTAAAGGAAACTCATTATTCATATTGTAAATATCAAGCAAACACCTATTCAAACTCATTCAATCAATTTAGCAGCTAAATTATATTACCTTGTTCTTCCCTATTTCTATATCAATCATAGGAATTGTCATATTACATGTCTAAAGCATTCAAATGATAACCCATGAGTAGTATTTGTCAAGTTATAAGTTAGATCACTACATGCACTTGTATATAAAATTATAAACCATTTTTCACACATAAGCCAACACATAGGGGATAACGACATATGTTTGAGGCCCTCTTCATAGTATTGGTTATGTATGAAAATATATTTGGCAGAGGGGTCATTGAGGTCATCTTAACTTCATGAACCTACTAACCCATTTTTATCAAGGTCACAAGACCTAAGAGGAGTATCTAGGGTTTGGACTATATTTTAATATTGAAATATTTTATACATGATTTGAACACATAATCTAAAAAGTGATAGAAAATATTGAAAGACCCAAGCATAATTTTTATTCAATAGTCAATATTCTATATAAGACATATGTGTATAAAAATGAATAGTAGCATTGATACAATGTCCATAGGGTGATGCAAGTGTCTTTGATAGCATAAATCTAATTTTAATAATCTAATGACTGGATTAGAATCATCATACAATTTATTTTTACACATACATTATTCATATGCATCAATGTATAAGATAGCTAAATTTTCTCCTTTATATTTATATTATCATAATATTTATTTTACTAATTTCTATATTTGATATATGCTTAGATTTAATACTTATTATGAGAATACCAATAGAATCTAAATTCATTAATTGGCTTACCTTTTAGAGTAACTTACTCCTTAATTGATTAGGTGGCTACTCTCTATATTATTAATCATTATTTATAAAAAGGGTTAAACATTTGGTGAACCTAACCTCTATATATTCTCATGAAACTACTAGTTTTCTCTAGGATTTACAACCTTTTAGGGTTTCTAATTTTAGTAATTTTTGTAACTTATTTTTTCATTACTTGTGGTATATTTGTTTACATTTATAAAATAGGGAAAATGTTGAAGATATATTTTTTAAATAGAATATAAAGCAACCTTAATCCATCATTTCAATAAAAATCAATAATTAATTATAGAATTATTACTTATTACATAATAATAAATTAATAACCATGTTAAGGCTAGTACATCCACATATAATAATGAGGAACCCTTAGATGGTACAATTATTGATACATCCTCCATGGGAAAAAATAACGCTTCAACTCAATTACCAATTCTAATGCCTTCATAAACATAGGTGGAATTTTCATCCCCTTTTCTTGCTTCTCAAGTTTTAAATCAAAATCTCAGTGGGTCTACTATGCACACTCTTTTACAAGTTATGCAAACTCTAGAAGCTAAGGTTACCAACATTGAGAAAAAATTTATGAAATTAAATTAGGATATTGATTCACAATATGTATTACATAATCCTATAGAACCTAAGATATATTTTTACCCTTTACCAACTTGTTTTGTTGCACCCAATTGCATGTTATATGATCGCAAGGGTGATCATGAATGGCATCTTCTATTTTTATGTGTAGCATGCCTTCATTATGTTTCAAATGATAAATTTTTGACCAAATTATTTCCAAGAAGTATAAAGGACTATGGTTTGAGATGGTTATATTATTTACCAATGTAATCTGTAATATCATTCAAGCCTTTGGTGGATCAATTTTTAGCACATTTTTCAATCAACATTATAGACAAGATGTCATATGCATAAATTTCCAAGATCAAATTAGGAACCAATGAGCCTATTAATGAATATTTATTTAGGTATAATACAATGTTGGCCAAAATGATAAATTCAATGGAAAATAAATAGCTTTAATATATCTTATAGCTTGTTCCCTTACATTAGTCTATTATTTTTAATAAGTTCAAATATTTTAATGACTTATGTCATATTGTTTGAGATAAAGAAATGAAACTTATTTCATTGAAAAATATTTAGTATGTATAAAACACATTGACTACATCTAATACAAAGTTTCATATAAAACTAGTTTATAAGGTCAAACCTACTAAATCTAAAAAGGAAAAAACCATCATGATTAATATAGTGTCACAACAACCTAATCAACTTATCTTATCTAATGCACCTAAGATAAATTTTACACAATTACCTAAGTATACAACTTTTTTACTTAAAAATCTTGTGTAACATCATCTCATATCTCTCCATCCTTCTATGGTGGTTGATACGAGTCAACTTATATCAAAAGGATATGATTCTAATGCTTATTTTGACTATCATCAATGTGTGGAACATTATATGAATAGATGTTTAGAATTGAAGCACAAGATATAAGATCTTATTTATAGTGATATAGTCACCTTTGAATATTCTCCAATGGATTCAATATCACAACCCAATAATCATCAGAATCAAAACTTATTCAATAATGCATTAAAAGATCATTATAAGGAAACACTAGAAGTGACAATGGCATATTGTGCATAACTTCTTCAACCAAATTATGTGTACCCATTAGATGGTATTATTGGTATAATTATAATAAATATTACTCATATGGTTTATAGGCCTTATATTTCATTTGATGATAGATATATTATGGATGATGACTCAGATCCTATTTTTTATTTATCAGGGCACATATTGATCATTATCATATGCATAGTGTTATGGTTGATAATGGTTGTAGTGATAATGCATTTACCATGACATTACTCACACATTTTGGATATACACATGATGATTTATTTCCTTTGACTAAAATGGTAAAATCATTCAATGGAAAGACACAATAAGTTTTTGGTTAGATTGATTTACCTTTACAGTTTGGTCTAACACATGTGACCATAACATTTTTATTCATAACACATACATGAGTATTTGATATGTTATTCTTCCTTTAATATTGTCTATAGTTCATGGGTGTCTTAAATATATTCATGTTAATAAGGAAGTTATAATTTTAGGGATCTAATATGAATATCCTTTGCAACTCATAAAATTTGTTCATGATAGATAATTATGCAACATACTAAGATTAATCATGTGTGAAATGGTAATCAACATGCAATACCCTTTCCTAGGAAACCAATACTTGAGAGGTTGTTGCATCATATATCTACAATAGACTCTTTGAGATCCTAATTTACACCTCTATAACCTAGCCATTTTTTGATAGTAGACCGCCATGTTTCAAAATGAGTAAAAATACCTAATATTACACCAATAAAATTGTAGGGCATTAAACAATGGGTTCCATGAACCACTAGATTATCTACAACTACATCATCACCACATACATCTATGAGGCATACGTAGAGTATTACAGATTCTCCAATTATAAATTTGGCACATATTCTTGATCCTTGGTAGCATGACCAATTTATTATATCACATGCAGATTATAGATCACCCAATGATAATTCCTTAGGTCGGATCATTAGATAGCATTCTCTTATCAAGCATGACTAAAAATTCAAAAAAAACAAAAAGTCAAAAAAATAAAAAAAACATTCACATAAAGAAAAAATACAAAATTATTTAGAATTTCAAATGTTTTAATATATTTTACATATGTTGTTTACTTTATGTTATTATATATCATATCATTTCTATACACACACATGTTTCATGGGTACTTTAGTGTGATACAAGCATACATGAGATCCATAATACATGAGCATTCATATGTTAGACGTTTCTTTTTCCTGTGTGACACAATACATTGGGTAATATTACTTCTATATGATCATGATTGACATAATTTATATTATTTTATGATCATTTAAATTATCACATTGAGCTTATATAGTGACATTTAGACATGCCTATACTCATTTTTCTATCTTACTCAGTGTAATTAATATGTTATTCTACATGACATTTTCTACCATATGTATGCAAATACTAGTATGACCTGAATATACTTGTTGATTTTATTTGATTTAATCCATCTCTTCATATGGATTACTTGAGTGTACTTTTTTTATTCTTTGTCATGCTTGTGGAACATTTGAAAATGTTACTGAATTATTGCCCATAATACCTTGAATCTTACTTGTTTCTTTGGTGTGTACATTTTCATATGCCCCCCCCCTTAAATGTGAAACATTTGAACATGCCCATTGATTTTTGTCTCCTTAGACCTCTCTTTATGTGACATTTAAGTATTCTTATACATGTGCTTGATTATTGTTTGATCTTATTATATTCTACATGTTTTATGATACACATCTTGTATCTTAAAACTTATTATGTATGCATACTATGAGATTCATTGATATATCTAATTTTACATGACACTACTATATGCTTATTTACTACATGATTCACATAGATAAAACATAGTTATATTATCCTTTTGAGATAAGGTGACTATCACTTTTTCATTCTCCTCACTGCAAAAGGGGGGGCATATTAGTGGGGGAATGTTATAGAGACATGATTCCACATATATACAGGTAACAAAATGAGTAAATTTTGATTTAGTTTACATGATTTAGATATACACATAGGATAAAATTTATACATATGGCACATATTTGGGATAATTTTTTTCAAATTTGTGATACATATTATATATATATATATATATATATTATAAATCAAACGTTACATTTTCATAAATACTTCAAATTAAGACACATTTTAGGTGTATATGCCATGTAAATTCACCAAATTACAAATACATTATTCACATTTAACCAATATTTATGCATCAACTCTACCAAGATGCACCATTTGAGATTTTATTTACTATATAAACTAGCTTTTTTATTAGTGAAATCAAGATTATGCACTCTTGATGGACTTGGCACTATGGACTTGGCACTATTTTATATTATTGTGAGTTGATATGGTTATATCATTTAACTTATGCAAGATTTGATAGATTATGATACACTAGAGTTATGTGATTAATACTTTGAGCTCTTGATGGACTTCACACAACTCACCTTTATACTGGATTAGGGGCATGGTCACCCTCCAATTCCCTTATTCACATCTCTAAGGTTCAGTTGTGAACCTCTCTCTAATTATTCAGCTAGGAAGCATCATTACGAAATCAAATTATCAAAGCAAAATATGGTTCCATCGAAACATAGGTGTACTCCTTATTCTCTTTTATTACAATAAAATTTTAATTATTCATTTTTAGATTATAGGAAATAGTTACACCTATAACATGCTCTTGTTTTTAGGTCATACACATATATAAAATTCAAATAAGGCTTAATCAAATCATGGTGTGTTGTACACACCATGGTACACATTTCTTTCCTTTAAACTAGTAATTTCATCCTTATGCATTATAGATTAAAGTGGGGAAATGCATATTCTTAAATCTAGATTTATATGTTAAAATAGTCTTGTACACTTTTAAAAATCACTCAAGGATATACCCTTTAGTTCTTAACATTCTTGGCACCTGATAGTCTTGAATTCACCAACTCAGTAGGCTAAAATGTTTATCTTATAGTCTGACCCTATTATACTTATTATCTATATCACCTATAACACATAGTATACTTAAATTCTAATATATATCCTTCATTATCAATCACATAGCTATAAAAACCTTTTATGTTCCTATATAGTTGCATTTAGACTTGGATAGTATCATCAATTCTATTTTCCATTCTCCAATACAAGTGTCTATGCCTTTTAAACACTCAAATTTGTAAATATTTTGAAATGTATGGGTTAGTCTATTATGTTTCATTAATCCTTACATGAGGAAATTTTCAAAATAGATTATATAAATACAAGTTAAATCCAACTCATTATTCATCTATAAAATACCAAGTAAAAACCTATTCAAGTTCATTTTAAAAATTTCATAATTGGGTTATATTGCCCTATTCTTCCCTATTTCTATGGCAATCATAGGAATAGTCATATTATAGGTCTAAAGCATTCAAATAATAGACCATGAGAATTATTTATCAAGTTAAAATATGTATTACTACATGTAATTGCATATAACAATCTACATCCTTTTTCACACATAAAACAACACATTGAGGAGAATTACATATGTCTAATTCCCTCTTCAGGTATTATCTATGTGGGAAATACTCATTTATAGAGGGGTCCTTGAGGTCAACTCAACTTTATGATCTCACTAACCCATTTTTGGCAAGGTGATAAGACCTAAGAGGAATATCTAGGGTTTGATATATATTATGATATCAAAATCATGTGTACATGATTTGAACACATAATCCAAGATGTGATAGTAAACCCAGAAAGACCTAGTGGAAGTTTCAATCAATAGTAAATATTCTATATAGGATATATGTATTAAGTATGAATAAAAACATTGATGTAAGTTTCCACAACATGACGTGTCTATGTTGACAAAAATATAATTTTTCAAAATCTAAAAACTATATCAAAACCATCATATAGTCTATTTTTGTACTTGTATTATTCAAATTTACATGTGCACTAGTGTATAAGTTAATTATAAATTCTCCTTAATATTACTATTGTCATAATATTGAATGTTATATTTTATATATTTTTCATATGCTTAGATTTAGTATTTCTTATCAAATTATTAGTAGAATCTAAATTCATTAATAGGCCTAATTTTAATGTAGCTTCCTCCTTATTTGAATAGTCTACTTTCCAACCTATTAATCCTTATTTCTAAAAGGGTTAAACAACTTTTAGGGGGATGAGAAAGACATTAATTATTGATAATTGGAATATGAGCTACCAAGTCACATGCAAGTTTGTTAGAAGCATATCAAAGACATGAACTTGAGAAGGAAAATGGAGTGGACTATAGATAATTAAGTGTTTTTATATTGCAATGGCATAGTTAGACAAGTAAGGAAACATTGTTGAAATGTGGTTGGAACTTTGAGATAGGGAGAGAGATAATATATTTAGATATTTATTATGATTAATCACCTATGAGAACCATTTAAACCTTTTAATCATGGATTTTTAAGTAATGAACAATGTTCTATTTAAGGTAAAAGTGAGTTTTGAAAGGGACTCGACCCATTACATAAAGTCACCTAAGTGACAAATACCAACCACCAAACCACAAACAAAGTAACAAAAATGAGAACAAAGACCAAAAATAACAGATAAAAAACACATACATAGCTACTTCATAGCACAATATTACAATCAATTATTATTTTTCCAATCCTCATATGAATTTTTCCATTCATTGATCATACTTTGGAAAATTATTCTTATTTATTTCATTGCCTAAAAGATTCCTTGATAGGTTTAATCTTCAAAATAGATTGAGATCCATTGGCTATATTATTTTTAGTTTGACTTTTCCTTGTCTTTGTAGATAAAAATGAATTTATATGTTATTTAATATGTTTTATTGTTATTTTTTTATGGATATAGAGTGTGGATTGATGTGAACAATCTAATGTTTTTTAATATTTGATAATGATTTTTTTTGAATATATAAGTACTTGGGTATAGTTGTATGCATTTATTTTAGTTATAATTATGTTTATATGTTATGGTTAAACTACATATTCACTTTTGGTGACATGTGTTTTTATAATAAGGTAGAGAAAGATCTAAATAACCTCATGTGTGCAAGGAATACATAGGTAAATGGGAATGAGTTCATTATAAACTAACCCCAACCCTCCCCATTTTTCTTATATATGCCTTATGTGTGTGTAATGATACTTCCATGATATGTTGGTGAAAAAATTATAAATTTTAAGTTTTGGAATGTGTAGGAGGACTAGTGTGGGGGTGACCAATAAACTACCAAGAAAACATGTGATGATTATTTACTTTCTCTTAGAATACATCTCAAAATATCTCTTTGCATGATCCTTATATTAAAATATATATAATGAAACTTCATGTAATGATAATTCCATTATATACAATGATACATATTTATGTAAATCTATAAAATAGAATGTTATAAATAACCTTGGTGACTCTTGTCAACCTATGTCTAGTATAAAAAATGCTATGCATAGACCTTCTCCCATTTGTAATAGTGTATGGAAAATTAAAATAATAAAATTCAACCATTGAAAAACCCTATTAAGTATATTAACATGCCTTCCCAAGAATGTATCTCCTTAATGCATGTTTTGGGTTCCTTGCAACATAAAATGCACCATCTAACCTTAGAAATTAAAGTATATCATGTTTGGGTTGACTCTAATGTTATATACAAAAACCCAATTGTGTATATTATCCTAAATTCACCTTTGTGACATAATATATTCATGCCCACATTTCATATATTTGATGGAAATATTCATCCTTATCTACATCTTAGAGATTTTAGATCTTCTATAAAAAAATATAAAGATAGTCAAATTTTATTAAAAGTGTTACCAAAAAATTTAATTGGAAATTCTTTGGGTTAGTTTTAGTCTCTTCCTAGTGGGTATTTACACTCCTATATGGATTTGAAATAGAAATTTTTAATGCAATACATTTATAATAAGGGACCAAGGGTTACATACGAATGTTTACCTTTTCTTCATCAATAACAATAAAAGATAGTTTGTGTTTATATTTTACAATTTAGGACTTGTATGCACCAATTCATATATGAACCTTAGGAAACACAATATATATTTTATATGGTCCTCATATATCCTCTCAATATATTTTTTTATTACACTTATGATTCATTTCAAGCACTTTGATATAACACTCTTTCACTAGAAGAAAAATTGGTAATTAAGTCAAAACCCAAAAAGGCACATGAAGAAATTAATTTACAACAATAATTCCCATTGAGGAAGCCAAATCAGTTATTCCATTTCTTAAAAAAAACATTTCAATCAAGGTAATTCAGGTTAAGGTCCTAAATAAATAGAAATAATTAACTTATAAATCAACACCTAAGGCAAAGAGATCTACTTTTAAAAAGTGTAAACTACTCAAGTTCAATAGTTTTAGAGATCAACCACATGATATTCTAATATAATATTGGATAAGAAGCTAGTCACTCTACCTATTAAATACTATCACCCTCCTCATAATCTTGAAAAAGTAAAAGTCAAACCTTTTTTCACTTATCATTGTATTAATGGACATAGAGACAATGATTGTTATGCATTATTACAAAAACTTCACATCTTACAAATAAAGGGATTATTATATTTGGAAAATTTGGCACTAAATGAATAATGTCCCCTTATTAATTTAATTTTACTACTCATTTGATGAATACCGAGACATCCTAAGGCATTATTTCAAAGGAGCTAGTGGCCTATTGAACTTATTAGGACAATGTTTTTGGGAGAATTATTTCTTATAGTTCACATTCTACCATGACTGATATATCCAAGGAAGCTCCAATATGTAAAAAATTAAGATACATCCAATACTTATTCTATTTATTAAATCCAATCTCAGAGAAGGTAATCAAATAACCTTTATTTCAATACTTTGTATATATGGGGCATGACCAAATTGGCTCCACTAACCTAGCTAAGGGGGAAATTATCACACAACACTAAATGAGAGGGTTCCAAATCATCTAGGCAAATAATATCATTTATAATGCATAAAATTAAATCTAATATAGTGTTATCAAATCTTATAACAAAAAATGGGGATGGTTTAAAATAAATAAAATGAATAAGGGATCATGGTAAGAAAATGGGGGCTATATTGCCTAAGGTGAAAGACAACAATACTACAAAATCTTATAGATACACTAATTTTAAGTGTAGAGTTAATCTAAACAAGGAGATATACATTCAATTCATATTACTTTGTGAAATATCTATCTATTAAATTAAATAATAAAAGTTAGATATACTTACCTTTGAGTGAACCTATCGAATCTCAATCTCCCCTTGGCTAATGGTGATTTCCAAGAGATTGTTGTGGATTTGTAAGGATCACACTATATAAATTAGATATAGTCCAAAATACTCCTAATTTCATCCAAAACTTTCCAGAATATAATTTATCTTCCCTCCAAGTCAAACCCTAAGCAATGGCTCCTTCAAATGTAGATGTCACAAAATTTCAAGCTATAATAATGCAAAAATGAAATGTATTCTCTATTAGATTGAATTAAAATTGGTATTTACATCAATGGATATGTCCTAACCCTTCTATATTTTTATCCTACAAGGTCATCTCAATCAATCCCATTTATAAAAAGTTAATGTTAAGCTTAGAACTAGGTTGACCAAGCTGACTTAGTTTTGTAACATGTGTCTTAACTTTCATAATAGAGTTGACCAAGTTGAATTAGTAGGCAAAAGTGTTTATTTGCTTAGTTATGGACTATTTTAAAGGAAAATTTCTTAGGAAATTGAATGATCAATACTTTTAATGGATTTGGGTATGATATAAGTAACCAAAAATATTTTGAGGAACCAATGGTTTACCCACCCATTTCTCAATGCACATTTTAAGGCATGTAATCAAAGAGATTGAAACTCAACAAGTTCCTATAAAATATAAAGCATCAATAAATGATAAAGTTTAAAAATATTTTGTGTATATATATACCCCACTCAAATATTATCATGTGTCATGTAATGTAACATGGGATGGTACTTCGATAAATAACATAACAAAACACAGCATTGAGCTAACAAATTACAGTAGAAAGTAGAAATTAAATGACAATAAGTAAATTTGGAAAATAGTTAAAAGTATCATATATATACCTCTACTTACCTCTATCATTGAATGGTTTTCTATTGTATTTTTAGTCTTGATCGTGGAGGGTGTAATAACTACTTTGGATAAACCCTATGGGTACAAGGCTAAAGAGCAAAAACCAACAATCTCATGAAAATAAAGGTAAATGGTAAACTTTCTTAACTGAATGAGTCAATTGGAAAGTTGTTAATATGGGATTAAAAATTCTAAGTTAGAGCTAAAAATACCAAGGAGAATAAATAAAATAAATTAAATCAGGTAACAAAAAAATTAAGGCTACCAAATGACCAAAAGACCCAACAAATGCATCCTAAGTAAGAAAAGTAACAATACATATCAAATCAAGGACACATGAAACAAAATAATGTAACCAACATAAATTTAAGATAATTAATAATACATACTCAAAAAAATATAAAAAACAAATAGAAATGTAAATAACATTGATGAAAGAAAAGTAACAATCCATATTCAATCAACGATGGAAAAATTGAAAGCAATTAAATTGAATTGGAATGAAATGACTTTTAAAAAGGTAAGAAATAAAAATCAAGGTCCAAAACATAACCAAGGGAAATCCAAAAAGGTTAAGGTAATTATTAATAAATTATATTACAATAATTTGAAGAGACAACTTCTATTCTAATGATTGATAAACTATAAAAATTATATTTTGAACATGTCTGAAAGAGATGAATAATAGGGAATATAGAAATGGGTAAAATATTTAGAAACATGCCTGACAAGGGGGATATGAAATGGGTGGTGGGTGAAATCAAGGTGGTACCAAGGTGAAAATATAATCTTTATGGGAAATAAGATACTCAAATCAAGTAGGCAAGACAAAGATATTTTTGACACTAAGGACTCTAGAGGAATCACTCTATCCATGAAAAATTGGGTTAATGAGTGAAGCATAAATATCATCCCATGAATGATATATATGAAATAATATTAAAATGTACCTACCTTACCACAACATGTTCCCCATTCCTCAAGACCCATTACATAGTCCTAAGTCTACTATGAAGATTGGGTACTTCTATGAGGAGCTAGGTGGCACTATTTATGAAATCAAAAATGCATCATGTCTATGAATTAATCCTAGATCAGATAAGATAGATAAAACATACACTTATAATTGGGGATAAACTTATTAATCAAGATCATGACCAATATGGGGATCTGCTAGACCTGATTAGGGGATCACTTATCATAACACATCATTCTAGGAAGGGTTCTAAAGCCTACAATCTAACACAATCACACAACAAACCTAATAAAGTCCTAATGTTTTAAATGTTCAATCTATTCTAATAGGAAGAAATTAAATCTAATATAGTACACACCAAAGCTTATGGCACAAAGTGGGGATTAGAATCAATAAAATAAATAATGAAGCTAAACATGTATTAGAATACATATACTCACATCAGTGTCTATAGAATCCTAAATATATGGAGAAAAAAATACAAATGCATTATCTATCTAATCTTACAAAGGAAAAATAAATTTAGGAATACTTACCTTTGAAGATGATGCCACTAATCCTCAATCTCTTCCTTGGCCAAGGTGCTTTGCAAGAAATTGTTGTGGTATGTAAGGATAACCAAGATAAATCAGCTCTAGGCTACACAACCTACCTAAGCATCCAAAATACTTCTCTAAAATAAAATATCCATATCTCCAAATAAAGTATGAAACCTTAAGCTTTATTACTTAATTAGAATGGTCAATAAGTAGATGTTCACTCACACTTATTCCCTAATAATTCTTTTCTTATGAAATGGCGAGAAATGGCCTTGTATATATAGGTAGATATTACCTTATATCCTCCCAAGAATGTTGACTATACAGGGTTGACCCATTTGACCTAGTGTGTTTTCAAGGACAATTTACCAAATCTAAGCTAGGTCAGCCAAAGGGATAATAGGATAAGAAATTAAAGAATACCCCTAAACTATACCCAATCAACCTGGTACAACTGACAGTTAAAATGGATGTAAAGGTAAGAAAAGGAGGAATGGAAAGAGGAAAAGACTAGAATAGGTAGGACTAAGAATAATAAGCTTAGGGTTAATGTTTTTAGGATACAAGTGTGTAGATGGCAAGTGGAAAAAGGAACAACAATCTTATAAATCACCAATGGTCTGGCCACCCCTTTCTCAGTATAAACCTTAAGGCATGCACTCAGAGAGATTGAGACTTGATAAGTTATTATAAGATAACAAATGTTAGTAATCAATAAAAGTTAGAAAATATTATGTGTATACATATTCCCCACTCAAATCTCATCACATGTCATGTAAGTGTAACATGGAATGGTTCTTTGAGATAAAACATGATAACAAATAATATTGATGCTAAGTAAAGTGTAGTAAGCAACAAATAAGATAAATGAAATGACTAATTTGAAAAATACATACCTTTAACTTACCTTAGTGTTGTAGATAAAAAAGTAGACTATAAGAAGCATGAATGTGTCTAATGTAGAGAACACTAGATGAACCTATAGAATTTATTGCAAAAATAGCCAAAAAAAAAAAAAATGGAAGATAGGAATATGATAGTGGAAAAGAATCTTTACGGGATCATGAATCTAACCCATTTTATGGTTTGTAAAATAAATGAGTAAAAATAAATATATAATCAAAACAAGGAATCTATAAGATAATAATTGAAAGATTTGAATTGGTAAAAGTGTTTTAAAAGAGGGGAAAAGAGAAGTCATTTGTCATTTTGACTTAGAAAGGAAAGAAAAGAGAGCTTTAGAGAAAAAACAAGATAGGATGACAAGGAGATGATATGCTAGATAGGGATACGCTCTAGAGGCAATAATAGGTACACTATAGGTATGTAACTAAGAATATCAAACCAATTTTTGAAATTTGTATTAAATTAAGTGAATTTTTAGTAATTTTGAATTTTAAGAATTTCTAGATGTCAAAATGAATCAAAATCATGTTTTAGGTGTAGTAAATAGGAAGATAGGAAATGGGTTTAAAGGATTTAGACAAAAAGAAAGAATTTTGCAATTTTTCCAAAAAATGCAAGGGGTCAGTAGGTAAAAAGCATCAAGTTAACCCAGTTGACCCAATAAGCTAGGAAACAGGTAGAATCCATAGTGCCGACCTAGTAGGTATGGGTCAACCCTATATATTTTGTAGGTTGAAGACCTAGTTTGGAGTTGCTAGGTGGTCTAAAAGGTCTAGAATGAAAACTTAGCGCTAGGGAGGGAAAAAAAAGGGGTTTGACTTAGATTTTTGAGTTAACCAAGTTAAAAATAGGAAAATTTTGGTCAAACTAGTTTGACCAAAGAGCTAGAAAAGTATGAAAAAGTGTGCAAAAGGCCAAAAGAGGGATGAAATGGCTCAAAATGACCAATTAAGGTCAAGAAGAACCAATAAGGATAAAAATGAATAAAATAAGGTAATTTAGTCTTGTTTTTAATATAGAAAAAATTTATTAAAGAATTTATAATGACTATACATGACCTAGAGGAACTAATACATCCTTTATTATTTCTTAGGTGTAGGGTCAATGGATATTTTGGTGACTTATAGATGCGGTTTGGTTATATATTTATTAGATAGGTTATCATATGGAGATAGGGATAGACTAAGATCCATAGGTCTAGTTGGGATAGTAGATATGTGTTGTATCCCCCTCAGTGATGACTTGTTAGTCATTTTCCTTAGTTATTAGGAATGATTAACTAACACCTTCATATGGGAGGTGGATGGGGATATAGTAGAGGTGGCTATCATGCTGGAGATGTTCATGCCATCTTAGGGCTACCTATAGTAGTATCAAAAGTGACTATAAGGATACCAAATAGTCTAGAGGAGAGGATAGTCTTATCCATGTAGGATAAAAGCTCAGAGATGATACTACTAGGTAGGAGGGTGAGTATGTTTGATGTCTATACATCACAAATTTTGGATATCTAGAAGGCTATAATAGGCCTTGTGATATAGAAAGTGTTATGTCATAAGTTAGATAGAAAGGTACCATTATTCATGATAGCCTTGAGCAAGATGATGTTGGAAGAATCAGTGCTATATGACCTAGGCTCAGTCTTCTAGGTCTAGTTAGTACATGATATGTATGGGATACTAGTTAGAGGGGAAAAGACCATAGGGTTGATCATATTACTAATAGTTTAGATCTATGAGAGATTTACTATGTACCAGTTAGTTAGGTTACCCCATACAGTCGATGATAGGTTACCTCAGGTGCAGATATGGAGGGAGGACCAAGTAGCATAGGCCATGCCCCATGTGCCATAATTGCATTCTATGAGATGCGCATACATTTTGCGGTAGTCATATGAGCACATAACAACTACATGGGCAAGTTGACTCATAGTTACACTAATGATGGAAAGGATAGAGGTGATTAGACACTACTTATAGTGGAGAGAACCACATCTAGTAGCATGGGTGCTAGGGTATATGGGCCTACCTCATTTAACAACATCAATACTAATGCTTAAGTAGTGGGCTTGGCATGTGAGGGATTCATGGGGGAGGAGAGGACTTAGACCACTAGTAGTGAGGCTAACACTAAGGCCATATTAAGAGGCACCATAGATTGGTTGGGCATGATAAGGAGTTGAGCAAGCAGATAGGGATGTAGAGGAAGAGATACCAGATGTACCATTACCATCTCCACATCAAGATGAGTAGAGGCTACTAAGGACATGTCATCAATGAAGGTAAGAGGTAGAGTAAAGATTTGAGACTATTACCATCTTAGATGACCCCATAAGTGAGCTAGAGAAGATGATAAAAATACCACTCAGATACAGGTCAAGACTAACATGAACCATGATAGCTAGATTTGAGCTAAGGAGGTGACCTACAGAGGAAGTGCTAGGAGGCTGAATAGGTGGGTAGATTGTGTTAGGTAGTTACACAAATGGTGAGACCATAGTAGCTGAGACATAGATAGTAAAAATAAATGGTTAATTTATTGCTTAAGTTGTGTTTAGATAGATAGTTAAATAGATAGATAGATATACAGACAGACAGACAGACAGACAGACAGACAGATAGATAGATAGATAGATAGATAGATAGATAGATAGATAGATAGATAGATAGATAGATAGATAGATAGATTGATAGATAGATAGATAGATAGATATTATGAGATATGACAGTGATATAATATCCATCTTGTATGTTTTTATAGGTGTAGGTGATGATAAGGAGGAGAGATGGGGGTCTTTGGTGAGGGGATCACTTCATGAGATCCTAGATGAGACTCTACATATATATGACCCCATGACACTAGATGATCTGAGTGTACTATCTGCCCCAAATTAGCTGAACTAGTTTAGATTAGATGGAGAGGTAGTGAGGTAGATACACATGTAGAGGGAGAGGATATAAATACTAGCACTGATGGGTGTTAGGGAACTATAGGCATGGTAAGCCCTAGCAAATGAAAAATATGCACATCTATCTATAGTAGCATAGATGACAGAGATCTAGACTCAATTGATGGAGTCACAAATGTGGGCAGCACACCTAAAGGGGTAGGTAGAGGGATTGATATCTTAGATGGCTTCTTTACAATGTACCATTTAGAGGAGTCAGATCGATGCCTTAATAAGTTGTGTGGCTAGGCCATGAGATAGATAGGATGGGACCTAGCCATAGAATTGGGGCATTGTATATAATTGTATTTATTTTATAAAACTCATGAGATATATATAGAGCATTTTAGCATATTTTTGTTGGATGTGTATGTTATCATTATGGGTTATTCTAGTTGTTTATTATGGTTGAGGTTGTGGATGCTAAGGATATATTTCTTTCTATCAAATGTATTTAGCTTTTTTGTATTTGATATAATAAATATATGAGATGTGTTTTATTTTCTAGCATTATGAAAAACACATGCATGGTTAAAAATAAATAAGCAAAACTACTTGGAAAAATATAATTAATCAATAAAATGTATTGCACACTATTTCAAGGTAGGAAATGTGTAATAATAATAAATGACTAAGTATAAAGAACCAAGAAAAGACAAAACAAGATCATAAATAGGATTTTGTTTTTAAACCAATATGAAAGATGTTTGCACCAAATTAAAACAACTAAAATCATACTAAATATCACATTGGGAAGTATGATAAACAAATTAATAAAATGGAAGGTGTGTAAAAGGGTGAAAATGGTAATAAAAAAAATTAATTAAGTCAATCAATCATACTTAATCATGCTAGGAAGTATGAAAAAAAACAAAATTACAAAAGATTGGTCTTACATTACTTACACTAATTCAAGCTAGGAGGTATGAAAAATTCAAGAAATAGTTGAAATCTTACATGCACTCAAAAAATAAGAAGATAAAAAGGTGAAATAAAAATTAAGTAATCATAGAAAATTCTAAATATCAAGATGTGAAGCATGTAAAATGATGTGTAACTTCACAATCAATTGAATCTTATTTCAAATTTGACACTTGTAATTTGGATGGTGACTTGGGTATTGCAAAAATTTTGTGAGGAGGGTTGGGTCCTGTCCATGGTCTTACATTGTAAATAGATAAAGAGAACACCACTAGGGTGGAATAAATAGGAAAAACTAGTAATCAATGATGTGGGTAATAGGAAGGAAAAGATGATAATTTGTGAGGATGGTCGGGTCCTATCCATAATCTTATAATGCAACTCACAAATGAATTCCTAAGGGGAGTGATCAGTACACCAAACAAAAAATTTCTCAAGAGGAAATATAAGGGAAATAATGAGTGAAAAAGGGGGTGTAAAAATCAAGACTTAGGTGTCTTATGAGAAGACTTTAGGAGGTAAAAGGCATACTAAGGACAAGAGAAGACACTAAGTGACTAGTGGTCATCTATGCACAAAAGGAACCTTCTTGCTATAGACACAAAGATTTGTATGCAAATAGGTGTGCTACTAAGATCAACTCATAAAGGTATATTGGTACAAGAAAATAAAATGGACCTACCTTCCCATGATGTGTTCCCCATTCTTCAGGACCCCTTACAAATCCATTAGTCTACTATGAACATTAGGTACTTATGTTAGAAAGTAGGTAGCACTAAAATATTTTTTATTCTCCTCTTCTAATATACTAGCCTACCACACCAAAAAGGACCTCCACTATATCGTGAGGCAAACTATGGATTTTGAGCTTTGACTAGATGAAGTAGATGTGCTTTGAATCATGTCTTTTAGTTTGATTAGACTTTTAAGAATATTTTTGCATTTTTATAACATTGCCTTTTTTTAAATGATTTGTCTTTTAACTTTCTTTTGAATACTTTTTAATATTCCTCCTCCATATAGAATTGGAATGACCAATCATGAGAGAGATATAGATACATATGAATGACTTGTAGGCTAAGGCTAAAGGAATCTAAGTAACCAAAGACAAAAATTGACTAGGACACTTAGGCTTGATAATGAATCAACATGTGATATCAAGTCTTAACCATGTATATGCTTAGTTTGCAAAAAAAGGAAGAAGGTAAAAAAGGAGATCCAAAGTGGACCAGTCAAAGGAGATAATAATGAGATAGATTAATCACTAATTGATCACATGGTAAAGGGAGATAATAACCAAGGGGAATAGGGTAAGTATAACCAAATCACCATGACAAATTATATGTGAAAAATAAGGATAAGAAAGGAAAACAATCATGAAGATACAATAAGAGAGTTTTGAGAAAAACTCTAGGAAAGAGGGAATGGAAAGAAATCATAAAGTAAAGACAATCATATGTGAAAATAAATGATAAGAAAGATATATTACAAGTAAGAAATCATGATATAAGATAACTAAAAATTTGACAGTGTCAAATGATATAATAAATAGAAATAATATTGGAGCACATGTCCAATCCAAATATAAATGTGAAAGCACCATGCATGTGCTCATAAATACTGGTAAATCTATCCACACACATTATCCAATACATCAGATAAGTCTCTATGAAGCTATAATTAAATTGATGTTAAGGTCTCATCAATCTATAATAAATACTAGTCAAATACTTCTTTTTTGATCTCCTCAACTAAAAAAATAGAAATGCTCAAAGGATCATGCTAAGGAGGAAAATTAGGAAAATTCTAGTCAAGAGAATGCATATAAATAGTATCTATGGGATAAGAAGGAATCATAGGTAGAGAAGGATCCACGGGTGAAGGACTCATGGGTGGAGAAGAATATATGGGTGAGGGAAGGTCCACAGGTGAAGGAATCATAGGTGGAGGCACAAAAGGTGTTGAAGGAACCATAGGAGGTGATGGAACCATTAGAGATGGAGCCATAGGAGAATTAAGAGGAACCTTATTATGGGAATGACCTATGAGAGGAGTGGTAGAAGGTCCAAGAATTGCTATAAGGTGGTCTTTGAGATGTTGTCATAGGATGTGATAATGATCAATGTGATGGGTGATACAGAGATTCCATAGACAATATACCTCACCATAATATGGAAAATATTCAATAAGTACCTTTAGGGGAGGTATAGCTTTGTTTGATGATGGGGAAGAAAGAGACAAGGTATTAAGATATTGTCACAACTTTCAATAATGGGTAGAAGAATGGTTATCTATCCCATGGAAGCAAAAAATATGTTTGTGAATGGTTTTATTAGAATCACTCATGAAAGGAGGTAAAATAGGAGTGGAAGAAGTTGATGAACACTCATCATCCCATTTGGTGGGTAGAGGATCCATTTTAGGGAAGGAAAGCAAACCATCACCAAGGAAAGATGATGATGAGGAAAGAATGGAACTAGGATCAATGGAAGGAGCAATAACATTAGAAGTAAGAGTAGGCTCAGTAACAGTAGGAGTGGGAATAGGATCAAATATAATAGGCTCAAGAAGAGGCTCAACTATATTAGGTTCTACTAAGGGAGGGTTGGGATCTATAGAAGGTCTAAGGAGGGTTTCACTAACATCAAGGGTGAACTAATGATGGGAGTTAGGGAACCTAGAAAAGTGATAAGGCCCAATCATATAACAATCCATGAGCATAGTCATATGTGGCTCCTCAAAAATTTGAGGTGTTGATGCCATCTCTACCCTATGATAAAGGGTAAAATTCAAAAATTAGGAACTATAAGTGAAGGAAAATGATGAGATGTATGAAAAGACTGAAGTAAAGAAGAATGATAATAGACAATCTCAAAATAATGGGCCTCAATAAGACTACTTAATAATGGATCATCTAAGGAATAACCATTATCATAATCTAGGGTGTGAATATTAATGACACAGGTAGGGATAACCTTATCATTTGATGAAACACGGTAAATATAATGCCTAGTCTTTGTCAATACTATGAGAATGTCATCACAAGAACATTTACAAGAATAAGGCTATAAGGAAGCAAGAAGTTATGAGATGAGATGAGGTGAGACATTATAAGTTTTGATATTTAATTTAATCTCATCAAGATCATCATCATTGGAATCTAAAATATTAGGATAAATGTTACAAATGATCTCAAGATGCCCATTGTAACCACAGGTTGAGTTGATAGGAAAATTGAGATGTTGAGACTCATGGAATGGAACACTTGGAAAAGGCTCAAGATTAGAAATCTTGAAGACACCATGATCTTGGATTTTTTTTAATTTTCAAGGGTTAATTTCACCTTAAATCTTGTAAATGGATCCATTATGGGGGAATTTAATGCATTGGTAGGTAGAAGAAGTGATATCTATCATGTGGTGAGTCCATAGCCTACCAAGTAAGATGTTATATGAAAGGGGGAAGTTAAATATCATCACCTTCATATAAATTATGACAATTGGAATGGTAATGAGAATCTACACACAACCTAAAGGAGTAATTTTCCTAATATTATAAATTAGCATATGTTTCATGTAAACTTGATATTGCATTCAGAATGCCCAAGAGTCTTAATGAAATCAAGATAAGCAACACAGGTTCCAGAACCCTCATCAATTAATGCATGCTTGACTTGGATATCACATATTTGGATTCTAATGAATAAAGGAGTATCATCCACATGAATAAAATCTCATCAATAATCATATAATCTATGGGAAATTTTAGGGAAAGAGAAGTGTCTTTAGTTTTTTTAACATGAATAGACATCTCTTCGCATTAATACAAAATACTATCTTCAAAAATAGATAAATCTATCTCCTATCTTATGAGGGGAGGAAGAGGGACATTTATCTCAAATAGAAGATGCATGAGGTAGTTTATATGATGTGGAGAGGTCCTCATAAGCTCAATAAATGGAATTTGTGATGGGATATTAGTGAGCTCCACAATGAGATCCCACTCATCATAACCCATAAGAAGGTTGTTATTTATAGGTGTGTAATGGTTAAGGAGGTCCTTGAAAGGAGGATCTAAATAAAATTCTATTTTTTATTGATAAAAAAAATAAGGTTTAAAATAAGTTTGTAACTCATATTGATATGATGAACTAGTTGACTTAAGTTGATTTTGAGAATTGAAAGAAGAAATAGTAGTAGAAACTTGATTATCATTAGTATTAGAAGATGATGGAAGAGTGGTAGAAATAGAATGGGATGTGTTATCCAAGGGAGAAAAATAAATTGGATCATCAAAAGTGATAATATATTCTTTCCCCAAATCATTTAAATGAGTT
>JARHVA010001663.1:600000-755000 GCA_037957365.1 Torreya grandis
CATCGGTTCAATCATTGACTCAATTAGGGAAAGTGGAGCCCCTAATCACATTATCTATCTATAATTATGTTCTCAAAACTTAATTTCTCAAAACTATGCCCCTCATTGAACCGAATGAAAACTCGGTTCAATTAAGGATTTATTTGGGGTAGATTGAGTACCAAATCACATTTTGTGATCACAAATAGGTTCATTGGGATCAATCACCCCAAATTTTGTCCCTTGTTGAACTAAATGAGTAATTGGTTCAATTAAGGGCTCCCTTAGGAAAACTTGGGCTCCAAATTACATTGTGTAGTATAAATTAGGTTCATGGGGATATTTTTTAGCAGATTACTTCCCTCAATAAACCAAATGACTAATTTCTCCAATCAAGGACTCAATTTTTGAAAAATGAGCCCCAAATAACATTATGTGGTAACAATTATGTTCACAAAACTCAATTGTCCAAAATAACGTCTATCATTGAATAAATCAAGACATTGGTTCAATCAGGGATCAATTAAGGAAAATTAAGCCATGATCATATTATATGGTTGTAATTAGATTCATAGGGCTTGATTATTCAATCCCAAATGACTAGTTGCTCTAATCAAGGACTCAATTACATAAAAGCGAGCCCCAAATCACATTATGTGGTCACAATTATGTTCACAAAACTCGATTAGCCAAAATTACATTAGTCATTGAATAAATTAATAAATTGGTTCAAACAGGGCCTCAATTAGGGAAAATTGAGCCATAATCATATTATGTGGTCACAATTAGACTCACAAGGCTCGATTCTTCAAATTGCATCCCTCATTGAACCAAATGAGTAATCTATTTGATAAGGAACTTGGTTTGGGAAAGATAAGCACCAAATCACATTATTTGGTTTCAATTAGGTTAATGGGGATTAATTACCCCAAATTACATTTGTCATTAAACAAAATGAGTAATTGGTTTAATATGAGACTCGGTTGGGAAAAATTGAGCCTCAAATCATATTATGTGGTGGCAATTAGGTTTACAAAGCTCGATTTCCATAAATTGTATCCCTCATTGAACCAAATGAGTAATTGTTCAATCAACAACTCGATTGGGCTAAATAGAGTCCAACTCACATTATCTAGTCACAGTTAATTTCAAGGGGATTGATTGTCCTCAATGAACCAAATGACAAATTGCTTTAATCAAAGACTGCATTGGGGTAAATTGAACCCCAAATAAAGTCACATTGCCCAGATTAGATATGATTTGATATTTGTAGTTAGATTTAGGAAAAAATGGTCTTTGTCATTATATCATGATCAAATTTTGTTATTTGAGAAAAATTAACTAAAGTATGCCTCAATTATGTGTTTTTAGATACATGAATGTATTTTTTTGTAAAATCAGGGAAGTTTGAGCATAATTTATAATTAGTTTGTAATCACATATCATTATTTGAGAAGATTTATATGGATTAGGCCTCGATTTTATATGAATGTCTAATTAAATGACCCAAATTGTGGCTTAATTCAGTCAAAACTTCTTAAATAATGAAATTTGATAATGATAAAATAACAAATGGTGCTCTGAAGTGCTAAATTTGGGTTAATCCATCACTTAAACTAAAAATATTTTTTAAAACATTCTATACAAACACAAAATTTGTACTTAAGATACATTCAATTACTTTGTATGTGAATTTGTATGCCAATATGCTCTCAACTCTCACTATTTCTAAGAGATGTGAGTTTTATAAAATTTATTTTGGCACACCTAGAACTCCAACAAATGCTATAAATTAATTCAAAAGACCCAAAAATCCATAAAATGACATTTGTTTTTCCAAAAAAGGACATCGCATGCAAAAGTTACTCTCAGATAACCTTATGCTCGATACTCGAATACTAAAAATGACTAAGTACCAACAAGATTGACTTTTGAAAAACTATCTTCTAAAAGGTAACTCTAACTCTAAAACTAATTTCAAAAACTCATATTGGCCTTAATTTATTATATTTAGTCAAATAAATTTCAAGTATAAAAATATAAAATGTATTATAAAGGTAAAAACACTACAAAATATAACACAGAGAAAACAACATTCACAAAAAAATGTCCAATTCAAAACAGATACCCATCCTAAGCAGATATTCTTTATACCCATTCAAAAAGGATATCCATTATATTCGATATCCTTTAAGAACAAATAACCGTTTCACACGGATATCCATTCAAAATGGATATTCATTCTGAACAGATATCCATTTTCCTTTTCAATTTTTTTCCCTAATATGGTTTGAGTTGTTTTCCCCAATACAATATGGTATACAGATCCATTTCTAATATGGTATTAATGTTATGGTATCATAGCCTTTTTAAACATGGTATCAAAGTTTTGTTTTGTGCCCAATATAGTACCATAGTTGAGGGATCAAAGTCATTTTTCATTGATAGTCGTAGATTTATGCAAATTTCCAACAAGCTCGACATTCCCACATAACTCCTCTAGCCTTTATGCAAGTTTCTAAGACATCATTCTTTATGGGTGGTTTCGAAATTCATAACAACATTTCTGAGCCATTCCTATTGTGGGTGGTTTCAAAATCAGAATAATTATTTCTAAGCCAACCTTTATTTGGTGGGTTTCATATTTTAGAACATGGGGTCATTTGCATAGAGAAAGTTTTATTCTATGGGAAGTTTTGCATGTACCATCTTTTATTTTCTTATATCTGGTTTCTTCTTTTAATTAGATTCTTGTCCTAGTTGCAAATCTACATATGGAGGAGTTTTATTAAAGATATTTCTACCAATTTTCATTTTTTAATGATTTTTGGTGTGTATCAGACATTCTCATTGCATTTACTATGCCAGATAAAATCAGTTTTGACTTTTGTTTCACCTAAATGTGACATCGTGAGTTCATTTTGCAAGCCATGTAGATCACATTCCCTATAGATCTAGAGAATTCGCAGGGGTAAGAATGAGCCAATAGGAAAGACAATGGCTTTTTAAACTCATCTAGCATGTTTTTAAGACTAGATGTGTTTTTAAAGTAATTCATGATGAACAATTAGCTATTATATTTAGTTATAGATTGGATCTTGGTTGGTTTGGAGAGTAATTGATTTTCACCTTGCCTATTTTTTTGATATCTACAAAGTGTTGGGGTCATTTGTGCATTTTGATAACCTAAATTTCTAGAATTTGTAGTTTCTTGCTTGTTTTAATACCCAACACATGTATTATGGGCCTTCTAGAGGCCATAACTTTTGAACCGTAACTCAAATTTGCATGTTTTTTAAAAGTGCATGTTTTTTTGTGTTTTTTCCATAAGTAATATCTAAATGTTATGATGCTAACTCAGATTCAGAATTTTTCAGCTTAGTGGTTTCTTTGGAAACTATAAATCATACTACTTTGCACTAAGTATAGATGCCACCTTATTTTTAAGGGGATCACTCTTCAGTGTTTTAAATAACTTTTAGGTGGGTTTTTTAGATGTATTTGTACTCGCACCAATTTATAGTGTCATTGGGTTTTTTTGAGTTTTGTATACCTTCATGTGTGTGCTTTGTCATACTCCTTTCTCACATTTCAATTGTTGAGTTCATCATGTGGCATACCAGGAACTCTCACTTTAGGACTTTTGTTGTGTTTTTTACACACTAACAATTTTAGAGATATTGTGTTGTGTATTGTTAATGTTTCCTTGGTTGTTCAAATATGGTATGTACCTTGTGTTTGTTCATATATACTATGCAGATATAATTATTCCAAGAATAATACAATCAACATAGGAAGATATGGTTGACGATGTTCAATATACAGAAACAAAGGTCTATAAATTTATGTCAGGATGAAATGAACTTATATGTAGAGGTAACTCCTTTGCAAAAGGGAGAAAAATAGATAAACATATCATGGCTAATGCAACTCCAATTAGGTGTGTGGAAACAAAATAAACATAAATTACAATAGAATAAGGTAGTGCAACTTAGATGCACAAAGATTATTTAGAATGTAAAATACATGGGATGCCTAATGGAAATGTGGGGACACCATCATAACTTCAAGATACAATGTGAAATAAAAATGTCAGAAGTGTTAGTAAAGTATTTACATGGGTTAATTTGATATAAATATGAGATTTGAAACATTAGTTTTCGCACATTTTTGTAGATAGAGTTAAGTGTAAGAGACAGAGATAAGATCATCCATGATCCGAAAACAAGATTTACCCCCTTAGATAAATCAAACATTTTTTAATAATTGGATACTAAAAATTCTCAATTTCCTTCAGTTTATATATTTTGATGCAGAATAATCTCAATTCCCTGATTAAATAAATAGAAATTGGATTTAATGTTCTAGAAATGAATATGAGTGATTAGAAACTCTAAAAACTCATTTCTGAATTAAAACTCTTGTTTTGTGTTATCTAACAACTTTCCCAATTACTTAAGTGTTTCATTAATTCTTTCCCAAAACTGAATTATGAAAGAAAACACAGCAAACGATAAGTGACACAAATCTTGATAA
Source organism: Torreya grandis (assembly GCA_037957365.1). Lineage (NCBI taxonomy): Eukaryota > Viridiplantae > Streptophyta > Pinopsida > Cupressales > Taxaceae > Torreya > Torreya grandis. The sequence continues at coordinate 604,516 of JARHVA010001663.1, forward strand.
TGTAGTTCACCCTTTTAGGGGCTACGTCTCCGGGTTCATGAAAACATCAAACTGATCCATTATAAATGATGTAAATACAACAATTTACAAACTTACATCAAAATGGATTTTAGAATCTACAAATAGTATTGAAACTGAATTAGAAAGACTCTGAGTCAATCAACAAAACGTCTTCCAAAGTCCGTAGCACTTATTCATCTTCTCTGTGCATTCGGGAATGGTTTCTCCATTAAGAGTATATAAAAACTCCTAATACATGAGCATTACAACAATAAAGAGGGTCTCTAGTTTTTATAGGCTTTTAACTCCCCGAAATAACCCTGCAACCACATACATTTATCCCTCATGGCCAAAGGCCTTACAAAATAGATGCATTAAAAAAATATAGTCTCAGGTCTCTCTGTGTATAAATCGAACGTCGCATATCTTAATATTAATGCAAGTTCAAGGGTATAATAGTAGCATATCATTTTGTTACTTGTGAGAAACGGGGTTTGAATCCCCTCAATCTTCTAATTCGGGTATGAATAGCCTTCAAATAGAAATAAGCCCTGAGATCATTTATTTCAAAGCCATGGCCTAACGGCCAGGCCTCATTTTTTAGTAGCAAGGTCGTACTTTCGAGCCTCAAATCTCGATAGCATATTTCCTTTAAGGGATAAAATCCCACATTTGTCAGAGTGAATGGTTTTAAATGTCAGAGGTACAATCATTGAGAGAGAAGGTGAATCAATGATGCAAGATAATTCAATTCAATTCTCAACTCTTAAGCATTCAACATACATCAACTTGATCAAGCAACACAAACAAGAAAGCACATTCATCTAAAGCATACGTAAGAACATACATCACATGAACCATATATGTGGGAAAGCCTCTTGGGGGGATAAAATCCACAAACCCTTCAAGATGGACTACAATCCTATAATAACAAAATCCAATATTTATACCAGCACCAACTGATCAAGGAACACCCATCCCTTAGTTTAGTGAGACACCAAACCCACAAGGAGCTACTGCCCCTGTCTAGCCGAGAACCCACAACAACTAGACCTTTAGCAAGCTTTACCTTGCAAGGAGGAACCAACCCCCTAGGCAACCAATCACCCACTAAGCTACCTAAACAGATCAGCTTGAACACCTATTGTTACTCTCAAACTGATGATGATCACCTTTAATTTCACTCTTCTCTCAAACTACCTCTATGACTAACACGCTTAAACTGCTTCTTCTAGGCTCATTAGGTCCAATGACCTATGTGTCCTCCTGCATCAACTTGATCAGATAAGCATAACTGATCTTCTTTACATTTTGATGGTTCTCACTGACATATACCTTTTATTTCAAAGGTTCTCTCCTTCGCTTGAATCCACACTTACACAACTAACATAATTAGTCCAATTTGACCTTGTACTTATACCACTCTCTTCCTTTAACCCATCTTTCTTGGCCAAGATACTATACATATTTGAGCCACACTTAACATAGGTCCATACACACGTTATATGTGAGAAACACACTCTTCATAAGTCAGTCATTATCCTATTAGCCCCAAACCACCAATAAGTCTTGGTGAGACCTAAAACAATTAGGCATTCATACTCACACGTTACATGTGAGACTACTTGGACCACCTTCATCTTTTACCAATGCTTCAAAACACATCAACCTTGTTTCTAATAGCCCCTTGCTTACTCTCATATGAGTCCATATCACCTGGAACACTAGAGCTGCACTTGAACCTACCAATTAGGTCTCCTTGCTCTAAGGGTCTTCATACACAGAAAACACAGTCTCAAACTTCTGAAGCAAACACTCAAGTCTTTCACATATCCATATGGTTAGATCACATGGGTGAACCCTTCAGCACCTCTGCTACAACTCTATGCACTTTAGACACCTCAACACAGGCTCTAAGCACTCAATTCAACTCTCTCAAAATGACCACTCAAACTGGTCACACACATTCAAATACAATCAAGCTATTTTTACTCGCTATATCTGATCAGGAGCATACTATGACATCGAATACCTTCTCATCAATCTTTGAGACTTCTTTGAAATTTTCATATTTATTTGTTTCCTAAAATCTGCTCTAAACACCTTCAACTTACCTCTGCAAGATGGTCACTCAAACTGTTTGTTCATTCAACAAACATAATCAACTTCAAAGCCTTTGTTCACACTAAATATAGATTAATCAAACCTCTAAAATACATATAGATGGTCCTCATGGAGTCTAAAACACTTTCCAATAGTTAGTTCATCTTAAAACATCAAAACACTATCAAGAACAACTCAATTATCTTTCTCGGGTCACTTGCAAAACATGGTCAATTTTGAAGCTCAATATCTTTAAATGTACAGATAGTCAAACCTTCTAACCAATGTCTCTAGATGCGCCTTGGAGTCCTCTTCAACTTTATTTTTTATACCAACAAGAAATTCGTCCTGGATCAAAAGATATAGCTCAAAAATTACAGACTTGTTTTCCTTCATTAATTTAAAAATTCAAATTCCAACAGTCACTATGAAAATGTTAAACATCGGACACTTTGACCTCATCTCGTGCTTCATGGAAATAATGAACAAATACGCACCGTCTATCTCCTCGAAAGTAGCTTGGTCTTTATCTTGCAACACTCACTGTTGATCTTCGATTTGAGCTCCTGCAATTATACTACTTAGCAACTCTACGTGCCTTCTGAGCACAATGACTATTTAACTCGATCCGCACCATTGATCTTCATCTGTACGAGTACCCAAGTGACATTGATCTTTTGTCAAAGCTTTGATATTGTGACACTTGTCACCAGCACGTGTAACCTTAGACTCTTTGATATATTGACTAAATACACAATGTTGGATCACTACTGACAAGATCATGTGCTCCGTTAGATCCTTATCTAGTCAAATTAAGCACTCGTTGTTAGATCCTTGATCCAATTAATGCTCACCGTAATGTTCGATATCACAAATTTGGTTATGGGAACTTGGTAAACTCTGTCTGAGAAGCCAACTTTGCACCTTAATAACTTCAACTTTATCTGTCAAGATGACTACTTGAGTGTAGACATTCATATGAATATTTTTATGAATTCCATTTAATTACATAAGCATTATAATCACTCATAATATCCCGTAGAGTCTTTATAAAATTACCATACCATCAATACCATCCATTAATTACCTTACAAAGTCAAACATTGAATAACTATGTAAGAACACTAAATCTCATTGAAGCACACTTTTTCATTGTAATTCTAGCACACATGACACCTCATCAACATCCAACAATCTCCCCCTTTGTCATTGATGTCAAACACCAATACAAATCTTAATTTAGACTCTATCTTTTTCTTCAAGTACTTTCTCCCCCTTTAACACTGACAATGTGGGCTCAAATCTTGATCCTATGGACCTAAAAAGACTTCAAGGATCAAAAAATAAGAAAGGACCACATATGAGAGATGATAAAGACTCCCCCTAAAATTGTTCATACCTCTTCTTACCTTGAGCTTATCAAACATGCTCCATGACTATACTCTTCTTTGATCATACATAGCTTCTATGAAGACACAAATATTCATGAACATTATAAAATGCATGAACTTACCTTGAAAACATTAAGAGGGACTCCACATAAGTCACCTAAGCTTAGGCACCCTTTTGAGAATCTTCAAACCATTTTCAACAATGATGAATCAACACAATTACCTTCATACCTTTTCTCTTAGATTCCATTACACAGTCCTCTGATCCTAGGACCTAACCATTTACAAAGCTCCCCTTTTGTTTATGCATGAGGATTCAATACATTGTCAAAGCACCTAATTTGGTTTTATCAAGTCATTATATAAACATGCTTGAGTTCACATTTGTATAGACTTATTCATATCTCCACCATGACTGGAACATCTCACACATGTTTCCCCTCATATTATGCACAACTCTTCAAGCCTTTCAAACTATCTGAGTTAGCTCCCCCTAACTCCATGGCATAATTAAATTGACATATATAGAACTTTGAGACCTTATATAAAAAATGTTACAACACATGCTCCTCATAATCCATATCAACCTTGTCTTTCTTATGCAAAAATAACATCTTGACAACTCATCATCCTTGACCAGACATATGAAAACTTCCATTCCCTACTTCCAGGCCTTACATAATCAGCTTCATTCTTCACCATAATGACCAACTAGACCATCCATAAAATATTGATTAAAAATTTGACTTTATGATCAATGTCCATGAATATATCTTCTAAATCATTTCATCATAACACTTTGGAGTAGTTACATAAACTCATTTCTCCCCCTTTGCCAAACATATTTTTAATAGATCTTTCTTGTCATATAACATCAACCAAAATTAAACTAGCATCCACCATACTTCCTCTTTTTGTAAAGTGTCTCCTTGAAACTTAGAGAGAGACACCCATTTGACATAGTGAGACTAAAAGTTCCAAAACTCAGGAGACTCCCATATCTCCATACTCTCATTTTAATTACAGTCCTGCCTCATCACCAAATTGACTTTGAATGGATCATTGGCTTCATTATTTAATTTAGACTTGTCAACTAATGCAAAAAACAAAAAATATTAACTTTCTTTCATTTCTATCATGGAAAACAAACCATCTTTGGTCTCAACCTGATCTCTTCTAATAGGCTTAGGTTTTCATAACCATTTGTGACCTCTTCCTTGCACACTAGGAGATACATATACCTTATTTTGCTTTGAAAACTCATTAAAATTATTCTTATAATACCTAATAATGTGACTAACTCTATGACATATAAAATAAACAAGATTAATCATACCTTCTGCTTGATGATGATTTTGATCTTTCTTTGACTTATTTCTTCTCCTCTTGCATTCTCTAGCAATGTGATCAAACTAATTACATGCATAATAATGAATCTGGGATGAATATATCATTATATTTATCTATCTAGATTGTCTTCTTTCTTTCACTCTAGGAGTTTGATTGAACTTATCTTAACTTGATGGTCTTTGCTTTCAAAACCTAGCAATGTAACCAACATTTTGAAAAATATAGCAAACAATGTCTTCCATACCTTTTATTTGAATATGGTAGTGATTTCCCTTTGACTAATTAATTCTTATCACACAATAATTTACCCTATGACCAATAAGATGACAAATAAAATAATGTCCCAAAAAATATTTTGCATACATTGAAGCATTTGGTTGTTTGATTGGCTTCTTCATTTTGTCTTTGACCTAATTTGACTTGTCTTTCATGGTACCATCCTCTTTACCTTATTATGATTTGTTTTATTCTTCTTCAATATTGCTTATCTTGATAATGACCTTTTCATGCTTATCCTTCAGTGAAACATGATTAGACTTGAATTGAACACATTCATCTTCTTTAGCCCTCATGCTTGAACTTGTAACCTCTAATTGAATTCTAACATCTTTGATGTCTCTTTATCCTCCTTATCTCTTTTGGCCATGCCATATTTCAATATACATGCTTGATATTTAATAATATTTATAGAATCAAGATTGGACTTTAACTCATCATGCTCACCTTATTTTAAACTCAATTTGGCATTTGTCTCTTCTAACTCAGTCTTGAGGTGTCTGTATTCTTCCTCTTTTGAACTCAAATTTGTCTTTGTAACCCTTAATTGATGCTCAAGAATGCTGATCTTCTCTTTATCATCTTTTGATCTTAAGCTTGATTTCAATGATTCTAGCTCCTTATTGAGCTTGATCTATTCTTGATTTTTCTTTTCCTCTCTCTCAAACTTGCCTAATAAACTTCCCTTAAGAGAACTGACATGTGTTTCAAGACCTTTGATCATATTCCTCATTTTATATTTCCTCTTATTTTGCTCTTTCAATTCACCAAGTGCACCCATGAGCTCAGATTCTATATCAACTTCTTATTCCTCACTATTATAAGACACTTCTTCTTCTTCACTATCATGGAAAACTACTTTATCAAATATGGTGATATTTTCACCCATATTGTACCTACCTTGCAAGGAGGAACCAACCCCCTAGGAAACCAATCACCTCCTCAGCTACCTGAATAAATCACCTTGAACAACTTTTGATACTCTTCAACTGATGATGATCACCTTTGTTTGCAATCTTCTCTCTCAAACTGCCTCTAGGGCTAACTCGCTCAAACTGCCTCTTCTAGGCTCATTAGGTCCAATGCCTTGTGTGTCCTCCTGCATCATTTTGATCAGATAAACATGACTGATCTTCTTTGCTCTCTGATGGTCCTTATTGACTTTTACTTTCTCTTTCAAAGGTTCTCTCCTTTGTTTGAATTGAAATTTGCATAACTAACACAATTAGTCCAATTTGACCTTGTACTTATACCACTCTCTTCCTTTAACCCATCTTGGTTAGCCAAGATGCTTTACATATTTCAACCACACTTAACATAGGTCCATACGCACGTTACATGTGAGAACCACACTCTCTATAAGTCGGTCATTATCCTATTAGCCCCAAACCACCAATAGGTCTTGGTGAGACCTAAAACAAGTAGGCCTTCATAATCACATGTTACATGTGAGACTACTTGGACCACCTTCATCTTTTACCAATGTTTCGAACACACCAAACCTATTTTTAATAGCCCCTTGCTTACTCCCATATGGGTCCATGCCACCCGGAACACCAACTCTGCACTTGAACCTACCAATTAGGTCTCCTTGCTCTTTAGGTCTTCATACATAGAAAACACAGTCTCAAACTTCTAAAGTAAACATTCAAGTCTTTCACATAACCATATGATTAGATCACATCGGTGAACCCTTCAGCACCTCTGCTACACCTCTATGCACTTTAGACACTTCAACACAGGCTCTAAACTCTCAATTCAACTCTCTTAGAATGACCACTTAGACTGGTCGCAGACATTCAAATACAATCAAGCTATTTTGACTCGCTATATCTGATCAAGGGCATACTATGACATCCAATACCTTCTCATCAATCTTTGAGATTTCTTTGACATCTTCATATTTATTTGTTTCCTAAAATTTGCTCTCTGCAAGATGGTCACTCAAACTGTTTGTTCATTCAACAAACACAATCAACTTCAAAGCCTTTGTTCATACTGAATATGGATTGATCAAACCTCCAAAATCCATACAAATGGTCCTCATGGAGTCTACAACACTCTCCAATAGTTAGTTCATCTTGAAACATCAAAATACTATCAAAAACAACTCAATTATCTTTCTTGGGTCACTTGCAGAACATGGTCAAACACACAGTGAATTTTGAAGCTCAATATCTTTAGCTGTATAGACAGTCAAACCTTCTAACCAATGCCTTTGGATGTGCCTTAGTCCTCTTCAACTTTGTCTTTTATACCAATAAGAAATTCATCCTAGATCAAAAGATATATCTCAAAAACTATAGGGTGGTTTTCTTTCACTAATTTGAAAATTCAAATTTCAACGGTCACTATGAAAATGTTAAAACATTGGATACTTTGACCTCATCTTGTGCTCCCTGGCAACTTTGAACAAATATGCACCATCGATCTCCTCGAAAGTAGCCTAGTCTTTATCTTGCAATGCTCACCGTTGATCTTTGATTCGAGCTCCTGCGATTGTGCCACTTGGCAGCTCTACATGCCTTCTAAGCACATTCACTATTTGACTCGATCTACACCATCGATCTCCATCTGTATGAGCACCCGCATACCATTGATCTTTTGTTAAAGCTTTGAGATTGTGACACTTGTCACCAACACGTGTAATCTTAGACTCTTTGATATATTGACTAAATATGCACCATTGGATCACTACTGATAAGATCACATGCTCTGTTAGATCCTTTTCCAGATAGATCAAACACTCGCCATTAGATCTATGATCCAATTAATGCTCACTGTAGATCTTCGATATCACAAATTTGGCTAAGTATGGGAACTTGGTAAACTCTGTCTTAGAAGCTAACTTTGCACCTTAATAACTTTTGCTACGCTCTATGTCCAGACCTGAAATTTGAACCATATGATCTCAAATAGGAGAATCTATCCATATACCAAGCTACTTCTGAAACCTTCACACGTGAAATATGACGTCGTCAATCTACTCTCAACTTTATCTGTCAAGATGACTATTTGAGCTTAGACATTCATATAACTGTTGTGATGAATTTTGTTCACTTCCATAAGCATTTTAAGCACTCATAACACCCCATAGGGTCTCTACAACATGTCCATACCATCAATATCATCCATTAATTACCTCACTAAGTCGAACACTGAAGAACCATGCAGGAACACTGAAGCACACTTTGTCATTTATCAATCTAACACACATGCCACCTCATCAATAACCTTGATCACCTTGGAGACATCATAGACAAACCTCCAACATGAAAGCCTTTAAATAGGCTTTGTTGGGATGTTAGAACCGTGGCTTAGGCCACGTCTAGGCTTGCCTTTTGCTTTGGCCAGTTTAGAACCTTTGAGCTTGGTTGGATTGTTGGATCCGCCTACGAGTTGGTTGAGCTATCTCAATGGCATAACTTATCTCAAACTGCATATTTCGAACTCAGCATAGAGCATGTCTTGAAAAATAAAAGTGATGTGGTGGCTTGAGGACCCACCACGTGGACCTCCAAAAATGCCACAACGAGACTCCGCATCCTGCCACTTGTCAAATTGAGATGCACCAAAATAACATATGGTATTTGGTTTAAAATAATGAGATTATTAGTCCCACATGCACCATGTAGAATACAAAGAGGCATATATAAACAAAAATGTTGCAATGGTAATATGAAGTAATAGAGGCAAAGGCACTCTGTAAAAAGAGTGTGTCGAACCTGGGTGAGGGCCCCCAACCATCACATAGTGAGGCCCATTTGTCTAAACACGAGTGTCGAAGACCAGAGGTGAAAACCAAACACCCTTTTACCATTGTACTACCATGTGTTACATTGTTTGGTCTACTTGGTAACCATACACACATCCAAATCACTATGGAACTGTTAACCGTTTTTTATCCAAACTTTGACTAATGATATATGGAGCATACAATGTTTTATGCATTCCAATATGCATTGGAAAGCTCTTGGAATGCTCTTATGTAATGTATTGGTTTCAAGAGATCTTGGAAAATTCTGATGCCCAAAAATGACATCCGGATCACACCTCAATAAGACCATTTTGGTCTCCAAAAGGAGAATAATCCACTGAATCTGCTAAACGGCTCTCTACATCACACCAAAATACAGAAACCAGAATATAGCAAATGAAGGTGTTATGAAGTTAAGTTATGCAAATAAACTCCATTTGAAAAACACAAGTCTACATCAATGAAATAAGACATCATCAAAAAACTTCCCTGCAAAAAGTTAACTATCCAACTGAAATTGTAACCTGATTATTGAGAGTAAAACAAACTTTTTACCCATTCTACAAAATGACATGTTTACCTAAAATAGTCATTAAATCTTGCGAATTCTCTCAATGCCTACACTGCATGAAGGTTAAGGTGTTCTTGTTATCAACATCACACAAGGGAAAATCACATGTTGCAGACCAAACAATGTTATAAATCATTTGTGTACAAAAATACCCTATGGGACTTGTAAACAAATTGCAACACTTGTATACTTACATTTACAAACATTGTTCATCTATGGGTCTTTGAAAGTACATCGACATGATATGAATGAAAAACATAAACGTGAGTGTACAACAATTTGTAATACAAACATTGCCCAAGATTAGTGGGAGTTAAACGTATATGTCAAGTATAAAAACGTGCAACTAATTTATCCATCGTAAAGTTATTAATGCACAATATGCACAAACAAGAGCTTCTTTACAAACTCACAAACTCTGCAAGTAACTGTAAGACATCATAAATGTGAGGAGAAAACTAAAATTTTTATGCCTATCTCAAAGTTTTCTCATTACTAACTACTCCTTGATTCATACCTTCACACTCATCAAACTGAGTAGATTTGGAAAGGAAATTTGATAACCCTTGTGTTTGGAAGTTTCCTCACTACTGACTGCGCCTTGATTCATACCTTCACACCCATCAAACTGAATTAGATTTTCATTATCTTATCATAACGGAAAACTGAACTTAGGAAATAGTAAAATACCCTTCCAAACACAAGGGTTATCAAATTTCCTTCCCAAATCCATTTAGTTAGGAATTTCCTGAAAATATTGTTTGAAGTGAATAAAAACATACCGATCAATACTATAGTAATATTTATCTAAAACTATCCAATCAAACCATTTTATCAATACAAGGGTTGTTCCCTCCTCCTGGTTTCAACAACTGAATAGGAGGTTACATCTTATTTAAAACTCTATCTTACAAGAGTTAGATCATCTTTTTTCATTTTCAAAATAAGATTTTGAAACATTTCCACATCAAGGCATATTTTACTTCCAAGGAAACCCTACACAAAGGATTCAAACCAAAATTGGGCATACATAGTTATGTTTGAAAATAACGTATACCTCTTTAGAAACTGTGAAATGCACCTGTTGAGTAATGGTTGGCAATTTGTTGGTGTTTTGACAACTTACTGTTTGCTTCCTGCAACACTTAACAAAGTTGTGAAGACATACCAACTTATGAACCAATTCAAACTCAAAGTGCAAAAACTTGTTTAATATCCTGAACAATGCCCTATTTGCCATTTCCATATCTTACTATGGAAACTGGTCCTTTCACTTCTTCCTACAATTAAGGACATAGGCTTCCAAAATATGATTAGTTATCCAAAAATAAAGGCCACACAACAGGTTATCATTACTAAAATATTGTGTCAATACTAGTGTGAAATCATATTTCCATCATACCTTATTCTGCCCTCTATGTAAGAATGATAATAGGATTACAACTGATTCCTCTTGGATGTGCATCACTAAAAATGCTTTGCATTTTATCTAAATGCATCACAAGAAAAAAACGTTGATCATCTCTCAAAATCATCTCACACCTTGAAGTGACAATTATTTGATCATCATCCGGATTGAAACTGCAGGACTAGTGGTTTCAGAATCTTAGCTATTAGAAGCTTGTCTTCTTTCAGCGAATTAGAACACCTTCCAATTTTCCTTTGCAGTAGTCATTCCTGCATGGTTAAATAAAATAGAAGAACAATACCAAAAATCTAATATCCAAAACTCAAAAAACGAAATATATCAACAACTGAATCAAGTCCTATATCAACCTACTCTGATACCAAAATTGATCCGAAAACAAAATTTACCCCCTTAGATAAGTCAAATAGTTTTTAATAATCGGATACTTAAAATTCTAAATTCTCTTGAAAATTCATAGAATTGGGATGTGGAATATCCTCAATTTCCTGATTAAATCAATAGAAATTGGATTTAATGTTCTAAAAATGAATATGCATGATTAGAAACTCTGAAAACTCATTTCCGAATTAAAACTTTTGTTTTATGTTATTTTACAACTTTCCCAATTGCTTAAGTGTCTCATTAATTCTTTCCCAAAACTAAAATATGAAAGAAAACACAGCAAACTAAAAGTGACACAAATCTTGATAACGAAGTTCACCCTTTTAGGGGATACGTCCCTGAGTTCATGTAAACATCAAACTGATCCATTATAAATGATGTAAATACAACAATTTACAAACTTACATCAAAATGGATTTTGGAATCTGCAAACAGTACTGAAACTGAACTAGGAAGATTCTGAGTTGATCAACAAAATGTCTTCCAAAGTCCATAGTCCCTGTTCTTTTCTCCATGCATTCGGGCATGGTTTCTCCATTAAAAGTATATGAAAACTCCTAATACATGGGCATTATAACAATAAGGAGTGTCTTTGGTTTTCACATACCTGCAACCACATACATTCATCCCCCATAGTCAAAGACCTTACAAAATAGAGGCATTAGGAAAATACAATCTTAGGTCTCTCTGTGTATAAATCGAACATCGCATATATTAATATTAATGCGAGTTTGATGGTATAACAGTAGCATATCATTTTGTTCCCCGTGAGAAACGGGGTTTGAATCCCCTCAATCTTCTAATTCGGATTTGAATAACCTTCAAATAGAAATAAGCCCTAAGATAATTTGTTTCAAAGCCATGGCCTAATGGCCAAGCCTCATTTTTTAGCAGCAAGGTCGTAGTTTCGAGCCTCAAATCTCGGCAGCGTATTTCCTTTAAGGGATAAAATCCCACATTCGTCGGAGTTAATGATTTAAAAGCCTTTAAATAAGCTTCATTGGGATGTTAGAACTGTGGCTTAGGCCACGTCTATCTCGCCTTTTGCTTTGGACAGTTTAGATCCTTTGAGCTCAGTTGGATGGTTGGAACATCCTGCGAATTGGTTGTCTTGGTGGCATAACTGATCTCAAGCTGCATATTTCAAACTTAGCATATAGCATGTCTTGGAAAATAAAAGTGATGTGGTGTCCTGAGGACCCACCACGTGGACCTCTTCAAAAATGCCACAATGAGGCTCTTCATCTTGCCACTTGTCAAAACGAGATTCACTAAAATAACATATGGTGTTTGGTTTAAAATAATGGGATTATTAATCCCACATGCACCACCCAGAATACAAAGAGGCATATATAAACAAAAGCATTGTAATGGTAATATAAAGTAACGGAGGCAAAGTCACCCCTAAGCAAAAAGAGTGTGTCGACCTGGGCTGAGGGCCTCTAGCCAGCAAATAGTGGGGCCCATTTGTCCGAACATGAGTGTCGAAGACTGGAGGTGAAAACAAACACCCTTCTACTATTGCACTGTCATATGTCACATGTTAATTGGTCCACTTGGCAACCATACAAGCATCCATGTCATTATAGACCTGTTGACCATTTTTTATCCAAATTTTGACTAGCGATATCTAGAGAATATAATGTCCATTTTATGCATTCTAATATGCATTGAAAAGCTCTCGGAATGCTCTTCTGTACTGTACTGCTTTCGAGAGTTGGGAAATTCTGATGCCAAAAATGACCTCTGGATCAATCTAAGGCATGAGAGTGTATTTCTTTGGTCATTAATCTTTTCCCACTCAAGTATGAAATTAAAACATGCTTATTGGGATGACACCAAAGAAGATATTGTAAATGGAGGATAGGCTGACTAGGTCTTGCTAGGCTACTCATGGTGGTGTCATCTTGGGTCACATAAGGTAGAGAGTGTGGCGCGAAGTGGACAATGGAAAAAGCCTCAAGAACCTCGTTTCTTGTCTAAACAAAATATTTCCTCCATAAACAGAGCTCCAACAATCTTAAACCAAAAACTGATTTCTTTGCAAACTTGATGCAAGAGGAATAATAAAATAACATAAGATTTAAAATTAATGAAACCTTAAATTAATTTTACTCTCTATAATCTCCTTAGTATGAGAACTACATGTTCCTACGTGTTCTCATGCATATACGTGACTTTATACCCTTCAACTTATAACTCTCATGTTTCGAAATGCCTCGCATTGTTCTACAAGTGAGGGAGAAATTAAATATTTATAGAAACCCTAAGACAAAACCTAGAAATAACTCAAATTGACTAAGAAACCCTATATTTGCTTCTAATTGGTCGTTTGAATTTCTTATTTTCTATTGATTCACTTACACAACATGCAATTTTACTAATTTATAAATAATTAAAATATGAAAAAATGAAACTATTTATAATTTAGGATAGAAACACTTACATAAGTAAATTTAAAACATAACTAACAATGAGTTACACAAACACACCCTCAAGTGCAAGTTAGGAAAAAAATTAAATGGGGACCCAAAATTTTAAAAATTGGTTTTAAGATTTGAGACAACGCTTATGGATGAAAGCATAATAATGTCAATCAAATTCCAAAAAAAATAGTTAATGGTGCAAACCCATTATAACATGTTATGAAACTACTTAGATAGATCAAGACAATTCACAACAATCGATATAAATGTAAACATCACGAACAAATTAATAATAATATAGTGTAATAATGAGAACAAAATAAACATATCTACAATAAAAATTGACAGTAGAGGAGAATACTTGATAACTAAGATTGAGCCACTTTAATGGGCCAACCTCCACAACCATGCAATAAGAATAGAATTCATAATATAATCCTCAAGAACTAACCACTTCCTCCTATATATACCCTACTTAGGATATGGTTACTCTATAGATAGACCCTACTAAAAATATGAAAACATAGAAAAATGTGACAAGATAAAATAAAATGTGATTTAGGCCACAAATTAACCACACACATCCCTAGACATGCTACAGGTTAAAGGTGTGGCATGCCCCTTCCCTTCAAAACAACATTACTCTCAATGTTGAATAACTATGGATATTGCTATAAGAATGCTTCATCCTCCCATGTTGCATCCTCACTTTTCAAATTCTTCTACTTGATCGAATACTCAATCGCCCTTGTTCGCAACCTTCTAATGCATGTCTAAAGAATATCTTTAGGTTCCAAAATGACTTTGTCTTCATCATCCAATTATGGTAACTCATTCTAAAAAGATATTTGTTGTCCAATTACCTTCTTTAAGTAGGAGACATGAAATATTGGATGTATGTGTGTAGACTAATGTAGCTCTAACTTGTGACACTGTCAATTTTCTACAATATATGATAAGGGTCATAATGCTTAGAAGAAAGTTTGTTATCTTTATTTTATTGCTTCAAGGACATTTTCTTGTATGGATATATGTGTATAAGGACCTGATTGCCAACTTCAAAATGTCTCTCGCCACAATGTTAGTCCACATGATACTTCATTTGATTATGTGTCATTGACAAATTCTCTCTTAGGCTATCTAGTATCTTTTGTTAGTGTTGATAGAGTTCCTCAACAGCTCAAAACCTTAGATGTACCCCAAGGATGAGGTGATGGATGGTGTTTGATACACATACAATGCCACAACTGAAGACATTTTGGATGATATATGGAAGTAAGTGTTATACTAACATTCTACTAGTGGTAGCCAATGAACCCATCTTTCATGTTTATCTAATGCAAAAAAACAAAGATAACCCTCTAGGCATTTGTTGAACACTTTTATTTGCCCAACATATTGAGGATTATTTGACAAGCTATGAGCCCACAAAATACCCAAACATAATAATAAAACAATCCAAAAATTACTTGTAAATATGGAATCACGATCAGTTACTATGATCTCGAGGATACCATGTAGATTTTGAATTATATCTCAAAAAGCATATGCTATTGTACTAGAGACAAGACACAAAAATGGGCATATTTTAAGAGCCTGCCCACAATTTCCATGATAACACTTTTACCCCTCCAACATAGATAAACATTTTATGAAATCCATGGAAATCTCCTCCCACTTTTAGCTGGGAAAAGATAAAGGTTGCAGAACACATAAAGGTCTTAATTTTTTCACTCAAATTTTGCTGACACACCATGCATTCTCACAAGTTTCTGAATATCTCCCTTGAGTCCTTCCCAAAATAAATCTTGGTTGATTCTATGATAGGTTTTCAAAAATCATAAATGCCTCTACTGGAGATGTATCGAGTTTTGTAAGGATCTTGTGTTTGAGTGAAAAATTATTGCAAGGGAACAATTTATCTTTATACCATAAGGTATTCCCTTTTCAGTGAAATTTGTCCAAGACACTAGAATCATGTTGGAGCTACTAAATAAGAATCTGTGTATCACTTTTATTTCCCCATATTGATCTTTTCTCATCCACCCAATCTACCTTCCATATAGACATTGCATATGTAACAATGTCTCTAAGGATTCATTCATCCTAGATAGTGCATCTACGACTACATTATCCTTTATTTTCTTATATATGATTTTAAAGTTATACCCTGTCATTTTGGACACCCATTTTTGTTGTTCTTTATATGACAACCTTTGTTCCAAGAAATAATTAAGAATATCATGATAAATTTTTACTTTAAAGTGTCTACCCATCAGATAAGGTCTCCATTGTTTTAATGCATGAAGAATAACCATCATCTCCTTCTCATAGATAGTATTTAGCAAATTCTTACCTTTGAGATGACGACTCTCAAATTCAAGGGGTCATCCTTCCTGCATGAGTACTGCCCCCATTCCATATCATGACACATCACATTCAACAATGAAGGTATTTAAAAAATCCGGGGTATCCAAAATTAAAGTGGAACACATGGCCTCCTTTAGTTTCTCAAATGCCTTGGTAGTAAAATTCATTCCAATGGAAGGAGTTCTACAACAAAGTTGTGAGTGGTGTTGTTATGCTTCAATAATTTTTTACAAACCGATGATGGTAACCTGTCAACCCTAAAAAATCCTCAGAGGTTCTTAAAGGTTTTATCTCTTTCCATTCTATCATAGCCTTGATTTTTTGAAGGTCTACTTTGACGCCTTCATATCAATGGCAAGTTGAGATGGTATATCTCATAAGTATATTTATCAATGGTATATCTCACTATATATTGTGATATGGTATATCTTAATCTCACTGTATATCTCACTTGCATGAGATAAATCCTATCTTTCTATTATATTCCTCTATATATGCACTATCTATTTGGTGACTTGCCAACTCTTTATCTCTGTGATAGAATATGACTCTAGTAATCTATCTCTTATACTCTAAGAGCACACTTGGAAGGCTTGGCATAAAGTTGATGTTATTCCAAAATTATCAATACCTGATTCACATGATGCAAGTCTCATTTACATGTCTTACTGTATTTTAGTATGTCATTAAAAAAATACCAAAATAAATTTCTGAAAAAAGCCTAAAAACACTATTCATTAAATTCTAGAATGTAAATGGTGCATTTTTGAGACCAAAAGGCATTGCCAAAAAATCATAATGGCATGCATGAATTCTGAATGTTGTCTTATCTATATCCCACTAACAATATGAAAACATAGAGACATGTGACAAGATAAAATAAAAAGTGATGTAGGTCACAAATTAGCCACACATATCCCTAGACATGCTATAAGTTAGGTGTGTAGCACAACATTTATACCACTCATCAACATGTGTTTGTTGTTCATCAAATTAGTCAATAATTTATGATGAATTTTGATAAAACACAGATTTTTTATCTACTTAACATCAAAATTTTGACATTCACTTGATGTTTTAATTTTTTTATGTAATTAAAAACAAAAAAATTACATTCACCTAGATGTTTTAATTTTGATGTCTCATTTACATGTAACATAACTTTTGTCACCCATGTCAAAAAAAATGACATTTATTCCATGTGAATAGAATGGAAATTGAAAATTTGATGTTTCTATATTAAAAATAAAGAACATTGAAATTTTGATATTTGTGCAAGCAAATATAAAAATAAAATAATAATAAAACTTGGGTGAAATTAAATCTTAGTTAAAAGAGAAATAAAAGAAATAAATTGGATGCTTTTTTTTAGGCAATATTAATGATAGAAGAATATCATAGGTTTGTTAGTTATATGCGAAGCTTGAAGTCATTTAGAACGGATAGTGAACATATAATTCACTTGAAACAACAACAAAGGAAAATAAAAATTAGACTTTGTATCTGAATTTAAAATGGAAGAAACTTTTACACATGTTCCTATAATATTTACAACCACAACTCAACATGCAATAGGAGTCTAAATTTGGAGCATTATTATTAAATGAATGGACACATGGATGGAGAAAATGCATATTTTCTGTAGGTGAAAATATATTGACTATTTCTAGATCTTTAATTTCTCCCTTGTTTCTTCTTATTGTTATAAAATTTTGAAGTTATGTTCATATGCTTAAAAAATTGTAAGATTTCGAGCACACTATTTTTTTTTTATGATTCCTTTTGCATCAACACACTGTTTTTCCCACCTAGCCCGTTTAATGACATCTAAAGCAATGAAATTTTCACCTATAACAATTTGGTAGAGGCCCCTACTGAGAAAGACACCCAATATTACAGTTTCTCCTTGAAGTAGTTTGCACTAATGAGAATTCTTATATCTACTACAGTTAGCACAGACATGAAAATCTAAAAATTGTTATGCACTTTCAAAAAAATTACAGTGTAAATTACTTTTATTTGCTAAATTTATGGTCTCTGCAAGTTATTTAACATTTTTGTTTCAACAAGATGTTCACTGAAGGAGACCTCATTCAATCTTAAATTTAAAACCAAATTTTGATTCCTCTTGAAAAATTATATGATTTCCAAAGAAACGACACTCAATTATGAGTTTCGATGAAGATTTTATGGTCTTGGAAAGTAACATGTCCTTTTGCCTCCCATGGTCAAGTGCCCAATGGACAATGCCTAGGTGATGCTTCATGTGTTGAAATTGATTCCACTAACACATAGCTTACAATAACATACATAATTTCAAAAAAATGATGCTCAAAATAAATTGTGTATGAGGAAGTTATACATGTTTCAAGTTTGATTTTTTTATTTATTTTCTCTTTTTTAGATCCACGAGACCAATCAGGCCAAGGGGACGACCAGTGGGAGGCAACCAATGAGGAGAGAGGCTCCTATGTCAATTCCTAGAATGTTGTCGGAGCATACCATGCCCTCTCCCACAAGGGGTGACTAGAGATGTGGAAGCTCTGGAGGCTTGTGGCTAGCCGCGCACAAGACATTCTCCCAGTGATCAAGCAAATGTTGGAGATGATTAAGTTCCAGGTGAATTTTATCAGTGTAACTCTGAATCTAGAGAATAACATTAGTAATTAACATAACTTTGTTAGTAACAAAAAAACTGCATTCCATTTCCTTATGATTAAAACAAACATAATTTCTAGCTTTCCAGATTTGAAAAAGAATATCAACACGAAAAATATACCAAAATCTATTGTATCTTATAGGAAGCAAGGCAAAGTCCCCCAAAAGAGCCATCTTCTACATTAAAAAATTTGGCTTGAAAGGTTGAAAAAGGGTATGAATCCAATATCACGTAGACTAGGCATGGGAGCAAAACAAAAAAAAATACTTGTCTCAGATTGACGACATGTTGGGCGAATGGGATTTGAACCCCCTTGTGCTTATGCTAGTCAACACACCAAAAAGAAATGCGCCTTTTTAGGTTCAATGGGAGCAGCCCACGTGGTGGTAAATCTTCTAGACCAGACTACATGGTTGGATTGAAGGTTCCATTGGTGATTGAGAGTATCATCTTGAATATGTTAGGGAGCTAAAATAGTATACCCCAGCCATGGATAATAGCGATTAAAAGGAGTGGTTATAGGCCATTGCCAATCCTTTCATCAAGAAGGAGGGGAGTTAACTCAAACCTTATGAACATATTCGTTAGGTATCGAGCCTTGAATCTTGATGATAGACTCGACATCTACATTATTTAAATTAAATTTGTTCTAAACCAGAATAGTGTTCCAAAATTCAATATGATCAATCCTTAGTCATTTTCAAGATTTCAATGTTCAACCTAAGTTTTTCTGGATGTAACATTTACTGTGTCTGTTTTGGACAAACAAATAGTCGTATTATAGGGTTTTGGGCCTTCCAGATTGATTCTTGACATTATTAGGAGTTCTAGGTGTGCAAAAATTTAATTTTACAAGCCTTGCATCTCTCAAATATAGTGAGAGTTAAGAGGATATTAAGCATTGTTTAACATTTTTTGGTGATCACATGTTATTTGAGCTAATTTAATAAAATTAGGCTATAATTATGTACGATCAATTCAATGTTGGTAGAACTAGGGGATTGTGCATATATTTAGCTTAATTTATCATTATTTCATACTTCGATGATGATATTTAGCACCATCGAGGGTAATTGAGCCCCAAATCACATTCTCTAGTTGTAATTACATTCATAGGGTGTGATAGCCCCAAATTGCATGCCTCATTGAATTAAATGAATCATTGATTCAATTAAGGCAAGTGGAGATCCTAATCACATTATCATGTTATAATTATTTTCAGAAGACTTAATTTCCAAAAATTATATCCCTCATTTAATGAAATGCGTAATTGATTAAATTAGGGACTTAATTAGAGTAGATTGACCTCCAAATCACATTATGTGATTGTAATTAGGTTCATCGGACTCGATTGCCCCAAACTACATCCTTCGTTGAACTAAATGAGTAATTGGTTCAATAAAGGGCTAGCTTAGGGAAATTTGGGCCCCAAATCACATTGTGTAAGTATCAAATAGGTTCATGAGGCTCATTTTTTGCAAATTACATCCCTCAATAAATTAAATGACTAATTGCTCTAGTCAAGGACTCAATTGTGAAAACATGAGTCCTAAATCACATTATGTGGTCTAATTATGTTCACAAAAGTCGATTGGACAAAATTATGTCCATCATTGAATACATCAATAAATTGGTTCAATTAGAGACTCAATTGGGGAAAATTGAGCCCTAAATCATATCATGTGGTCACACTTAGCTTCACAGGGCTCGATTGCTATAAATTGCATCCCTCATTGAAAAAAATGAGCAGTTAATTTAATTAGGGAATCATTTGGGGAAAATGAGCACCAAATCACATTATTTGGTTGTGATTAGATTCATGGGGATCAATTACTCTAAATTGCATCTGTCATTGAACCTAATGAGTAATTCATTAAATGAGACTCGGTTGAGAAAATTTGAGCCTCAAATCATTTTGTGTTGTAGTTTGGTTTATAGGGCTTGATTTCTTCAACTTACATCCTACATTGAACCAAATAAGTAATTGAGTCAATTAGAGACTCAATTGGGGTGAATTGAACCCCAAATAAAGTCACATAGGCTAGATTAGATGCAATCAAATGGATGTAGGTAGATCTAGGGAAAACTGGCCATACATGACCACCATTTGTCATTATATCGTGATAAAATGTTATTAATTGAGAAAAGATAACTAAATTATGACTCAATTAGGTGCTTTTAGATACATAAAGGTAGATTTGTGTAAAATCAAGATTGTTTGAACACCATCTATTGTTATTTTGTGATCAAATGTCATTATTTGAGAATATTTGAATGGATTAGGCCTTGACTACATACAAATATCTTATCAAAGGCACCCAGTTGAATATAAATTCATTCAAAGTTTCTTAAATAATGACATTTGATCATAATAGAATGACAAATGATGCTTTGCAATGTTAAATTTGGGTTAATCACATCACTTTAACTATATTTATTTGTTAAAACATTCTTATAAACACCAAATTTGTACTTAAGATGCATTCAATTAGTGTGTATGTGAATTTGTATGTCAATATGTTCTCAACGCTCACTATCTCTAAGAGATGGGAGGTTTGTAAAGTTCATTTTTGACACACATAGAACTCCAACAAATGTTCACAATCAAGCGGGAATGCCCAAAAACCTACAAAACAACCATTGGTTTTGAAAAACTATCTTCTAAACAATAATTCTTATAGCTATAAAATTAATTTTGAAAAACCTAGAGTGCCCTCAATATCTTATATTTAGCCAATTAAAAGTTAAATATAGGAATATAAAATGTAAATTTAAACTTACACTGCTAAATATGACAATATAACACAACGTTCACAAAACGGATATGTGATTTAAAATAGATATCCATCCCAAGTAGATATTCATTATATCCGTTCAAAATGGCTATCCGTTCCATATGGATATCCGTTCAAAATGGCTATCCATTCCATATGGATATCCCTCCAGAATGAATAACTGTTCCAGATGGATTTTTTCCCCTTTTAATTTTTTCCCTCCAATTTTGGCTCACGATTTGAAACATATATCTAATATATAAAGGTAGATGTAAGCTTACACTACTAAATATAACAATATAAAACAACATTCACAAAATAAATATTTGATTCAAAACAGACATGTGGATATCCATTCAAAAAGGATAACCGTTTCACATGGGTATACATTAAGAATGGATATCCATTTTCCCTTTCAATGTTTTTCCCTCCATTTTTGGTATACTTGGACCTATGTACTTTTATTCACCCATCGACAACAAATAAATTCATAAAGTTCCCCTCTTCACCCGCATTTTTAATTTACTTTTTTACTATTAGTGTAGGATTTTTCCCATTTTCGGTTTTACCTACAGGATTGTTAGTTAACTTGTTTAGAGTTGTTAAGGTCATTAGAGAAAAATACACTTAATGTGTTTTCTAATAATGAGTTGAGTTGTTACATTTTTGGTGGCCTAATATCTCATTATATAATGTACCTCCTTTGTACTTTTTGGCTAATCAATCATTCAGTCAATCGACCAATATGAAACTCACTGTGTTGTGCATTACTCTCACCTACTCCTAGAGTTTTCATGTAATCTGTGACATTCTGAGATCTTGGAGTGATCCGACATTTACGTCTGTATGTAAAATGCCAAATGGGTTTTGTCAAGCAAGTTATCTAGTTTTTTAACACATTTAAAAAAAAAAAATTCATTTACTAGTTAATATTGATTTTTTTCCCTTAAATTAGTTCTAATGGTCAATATATACACAAAGACAAATGATAATAGCTTTTGATTCATTACATATTTTGGAAAATGAAAAGCACCTCAACATACTACACTTCATTCACTACAATCTAAAAATTTAAAAAAATAATATTTTTTGTTCAAATTTGCATCGGTAGACAAACTCTATATTTTTTGTAAGTTATTGGTTAAATAATTAGTAAAAAAGGTTATTAAAAAAATACGACAAATTTTTATCATTGAGTCCTCAACATATCCACAAAAAATTATGAAAAAAAATCATTCGTTTCTTTCAGAAAAGTCTTGGCAGACACATGCTCATTTTTTATGAAATTATAAGAACGTAACGAATGATACACTAAAATTACTAATATTCTAAAATTTGATTTGATTGAAAAACCAAAAATACGCTGATAAACTACATTTGAAATGATAGAACTTTTCTTTTTACACTATGCTATAACTTTTATTTTTACATGATGAGGTACTCAGAGCCATTCCTTATATGGTATCAAAGCTTTGTTTTGTGCCCAATATAGTATCAATGCTTAGGGATTAGATTCATTTTTAATAGATAATCATTGTGGATTTCTGTATTTTTTCACCAAGCTCTACATTCCAACACAATTCCTTTAGTCCCTCCATAAGTTTCAAAGCCATCATTCTTTATGGGTGGTTTTGAAATTCAGAACAACATCCCTAAGACATTCCTCTTGTGGGTGTTTTCAAAATTCAAAACAACTACCTCTGATCCAACCATTTGTTTGTGAGTTTATAAATTTAGAACATAGAGTCATTTGAATGGAGGAAATTCTATTATATGAGAAGGTTTTTGAATGTACCATCTTTTATTTGTTCAGATCTAGTTTTTTCCTTCAGTTGAATTCTTGTACCAATCGCAGATCTACACATGGAGGAGTTTCGTTCAGGAGTTTCGTTGAGGATTTTTCTAGCATTTTTTCTCTGTGATTGGTTTTTGGTGTTTGAAACATTCCCATTGCATTCAGTGTGCCAGAAAAAGTCAATATCGACTTTTGTTTCACCTAGATCTATCACCATAAGCTCATTTTTCAAGCCACATAGATCGAGTTCCATGAAGATCTAGAGAATTCGCAAGCGTAAGAAGGACCCAACATGAAGTACGACCTTTTTCAGCTCATCTAGCATGCTTTTAGGACCAAATTTCATGTTTTTAAAATAACTCAAGATGAGTTGTTAGCTTTTATACCTAGCTATGGGTTGGATCTAGGTCCGCTCAAAGGGTATTTTTTTTACCTTGCCTATTTTTTCGACATATATGCATTGGCAGGGTCATTTTTTCATTTTGATGGCCCATATTTATAGAATTTGTAGTTTCTTCCCTGTTTGTTGATGAGTTCATATATTTTGGACCTTCCAGAGGCCATAACTTTTAAGTCGTAATTCAGATTTACATGTTTTTTTAAAATTTCTTTTCATGCTCTTCGCAGCTGTAATATCTAAATAATATGATGCTAACTTAGATTTAGAGTTTTTCAGCTTAGTGGATTATTTGTAAACTGTAAATCACACTACTTTTCATAGAGAATAGGTGTAACCTCATTTACAGAAGAGATCACTCTTCAGTGATTTATACAACTTTTGGATGGGGTTTTTACATGTATTTTGTACTCGCACTAATTTACAAAGTTCCATATGGGGTTTTCTAGCTTTGTCATAAACCTTCATGTGTGTGTGCACTTTGTCAAACTCCCTTTTCACATTTCAGTTGTTGAGTTCGTCATGTGGCATATTGGGCAGTCTCACTTGAGGATTTTTATTGTGTTTTCACAACTACCATATTGACACTTTTAGAGGTATTTAGTTGTTTTGTCTTCACTCTCTAATTGGCATTGGGGAGAAGGGGGGTTATGTACTTCTAATGCTTCCTTGGTTGTGCAAGTTTGTTATGTACCTTGTATCTGTTCTTGCATATTATACAAATGCAATTATTCCAAGAATAGTACAATCAAGTAGGAAGATATGGTTGACAAAGCATGAGAGTGTGTTTATTTGGTCATTAAAGTTTTCCCACATGTATTGGTAGTTTATTTAATTACTCATACAATTTTTGTATGCTTTAAAGATGCATTTATATTATTTATTTGTAATTTGTGGGCAGACACTATTTGGTACATAATTATCCACAACTTATTATTACAGAAGATTATCAATTAAGTAAATACTTAATTGACTTTTTCTAATAATAGTTTTGTCTTATTCATTTTGTAACTACTCTCCAAAAACCTAACCCTAACCCTACCCTCCTCTTTTATCTATATACGAACATAAAAGGCTAGTGGGTGAGGCATATTATGGATGAAACTTACTATTATATTGGAAGAATTAGGCCAATGCTCTTAATCAAAAGAGGTGGCTATTAGAGGATTACACTTTATTAGTTTTAAGCTCTAATTAGGAAATATCTATTATTTAGTAATTAATATCACGTGCATTAATTACTAGTGTGACACTTGTCACAAGCCAATCTTAGAATGTTCCATGTTGTAATGCTTATCACAAACATGTTCTAGATAGGGAATGTTCAAGGATTTTTCTAGGCTTAGATTGTTCTTGAATATTCTCTCTTATTTAAGAAGCACAAGTGTTCATGTGCGCAATAACGAGGAATGAGAGAGATATTGTATGTAATTATTTCTAATCATTAATAATCACATTTCCCTTGTCTTATTTGACTATTGTTTTTGCTTAACAGCTATTCTTCCTGGAGATTGAGTCTAGCTAGATCCTATTACCCATCATTGCTCTTTTATGGTATCAAAACATTGGAGCATGTCCAAAAGCCATCGTCGGTAGCTCTATGCCCATACTCAGAGTGAGTTTTTAATCAAGTGCCTTTTTATGTCTTTTAAGCCTCACCATAATGTCCAAAAAGGCCCAAAACATACATTTTGATTGTAAACACTACTTCTTTCATCAACTTTCATTTTTTGCTTTGGAAAAATTTTATTTTATTGGTTATTCCGTACAATGCACTTTTTCCCTTTAAAATATATATATTTTTGATATTTTCACGACATTTTATGGGTGTTTCACGAATTTTATGTAGCCCATACAGATCTGAATAAAACTATACTTTTACTATTTGGAAGTCTATAATTTGTAAGGGTTTGTACCATTGTTCGAGGGTTTTCCATAATTTATATGCACTTTGTACAGATCTGCATGAACAAGACATTCCTCGACTACCATTATCCAACCTTAATTACCTTGTGAAGATATGATAAATTATATGAGTAATAATCTATTTGCCTACTATCATAAAGCGCTACTCTCAATGGTAAACTATCGTTGTTGATTTTATCAATACCATTTTCAATAACAAAAATTAGTGGATTGTTATTTGGTGTAGTTTAACAGGGTCCTCATTCCACATAGAAGAGTATTATCATGAGGTAATGTTGTCTTTGTAACCTCGCACATTGTGGGAGGATGTTTCATTTCTCCATGTTACCTCTTTAATGCAAGTGTATATGCATTTACAATGTTGTGAATTCAGCCTATGAACAATGAAATAGCTGCCAAGGTGCTGTTAGTCTGGAATGGAAAAAACACACAGTTTAGATACCTCTATGTGAAGTTATATTGAAGTGAGGTTAAAATGGCAATGTTCAAATTAATCTTTTATTAAGTGGAGGGGTTATAATTTATTATAAAGAGGTGGATTTTTTTTTAAGGGGTATTTTCAAACTACTCCTCGAGAAAACTTTGTACACAAAAATTTTAGTAAAGTTTTTACTAAGGATGGATTTATCTTCTGCTATTGCAAAAAGACCTTTTGACACATTTTCGGTGCTACCCAGCATCCTAAAGGGACCATTGTAAATTTATGGATGTATTATCGATGGTACCCAATCTCTGTCTTGCACATACTTTTTCATGACTATCTCCTCCGCCATGGATGCACGATTATTTGAGTCAATTATAACATCTAACTACACCATTTAGAAAGCAAGGATGAAATAACTTTTCCAATTGAAAAGCATTTGGCATGTTCTTTCCAATAGTACTCCACTTTTCACATCAAAAAAGGATAAATATTTGGTCATGTGCAAACAAGATGAGGCACTTGGATTGATTAGTCTCAACATCTCAGACACCTCTTTGTCATAGCTGATGCCAAAACCCCAAGGAAGCCTGAGACAAGTTTAATACACTGTTTGGAAAATTCAACAAATTCTAACTACTATAACTTGATGCAAAACTATCTTCATTTTTGCCCTTTGACTTTCCCATTATTAAAATATTTCTTCTAAAACTCAAATAGATTAGGTCCCAACTACATGTCGCTAGTAAGGATAAGACTGACAAAGAGGCCATCTTTCTCATCTTGTCTAAATTGAAGCCCTTTTAGTGATTTTGCTTCTACCTTTTATTCAACTATGGATGTCTTAGGCGACCAGTATCAGTGGCCCACTTTTGAGCTATTTTTCAAACAATTGACCAAGGAGCAAATCAAGCTACTAACTTTTGACGCTCTTCCTAGCCCTAGTCATTCACTTATTGCTAGATACTCCAAAATAAAACCCAAGATGAATCCAAATACTATACCCTCCACTAAATCAGATGAATCTCCCTCTTGGGGCTCTCGGTCTTCTCAATCTTATAAGTCTTCTAAACTAGTTGAGTCTACTAAGCCCTCTAAACCTAGACAACAGTTTAACCTTGAAAAGATTTACGATTCATTCAACTTTTATGGGGAGCGGGTCAATCATTTTGAGTCTAGATGTTTCAAGAATATGTAAGCCTTGGAAGATATTATCAACCAACATAAGATATTTGTTCTTGTTCCTTCTTCAAAACCTTCAACACGCAAAGGGAAATCATTCACTGCTAGGGCATTCATTGCATCACAAGATGGTTGGATTGTTGTTTCTAGTGTTTCTTGTCACCTTACACATTTTCGCTATCTTATTTCTTCTTTCTCAAATTATAACACTTCCCAAATTAAAGTGGGTAACTCTTCTAGAGTTGATGTTTTGTGCTCTGGTATTGTTCAAATGCAGGATGGTTGCATCAATAATGTGTTGTATGTTTCAAAAATTTCCACAATTTTTTTTGTCTATGTAACAAATCTGTAACTCAAGCACTGAGATGATCGTGACATTTACTCAACATGTTTTTTAATCTGATAATTATTAGATCTACATGATGTAGTTGCAATAAGTGATGTAGATCATGGTTCAAGTTTTTATACCTCTAATATATTTGAACCTTATGTTAGGTTTTCTTTAATCACTCATGCTGCCCCACTCAATAAATTGTGGAATGAATGTTTTGGGCATCTTAATTACAGATACTTGCAACATATGAGTACACAATTTGGTGATTGGCTTCCTAGGCTCTCCCATATTGACGGAGTCTATACCACCAAGACCCTTTTCCAAAGGGTAAGGCACAGGCGAAGGCCCCTCTCGAACTTGTGTATATTGATATGATGATCTTTCCCACTCACTCATTAGTTTGAGCCAAATATGTACTTACATTTATTGATGATTATTCTAGAAAGACTTGGGCGTACTTTCTCAAGTACAAGAGTGAGGTACTTGAGAATTGTAAAACCTTTAAGGCTCTTGTAGAGAAGAAATCATCTCTTGCACTCAAACAACTACGCACAAACAATGGGGGGTGAATGTCTCTAATTTTTTTCAAACTTTTGCACAAAACATGACATATTACATCAATTCATAGTTCCCTACACCCCTTAAAAAATGGTGTTATGGAGCAAAAGAAACACACTTTGAAAGATATGCAAAAATGTATGATTCACTCTAGATATATGGATCCTCAATACTTAGAAGCCATAAATTGTGCCAATTATATCCAAACCCACATTCCCCACAAGGAAGTATAGAGTAAAACTCTTGAAAATGCTTAGTTTAGGATCAACCCTGATGTATCTGGTTTTCATGTATTCAAGAGTACATCATGGGTGTTTGTCCCTGATAAGAAACATAAAGCTATGGAGAAGAAGAGTGTACCCCTTATATTTGTTGGCTATTTTCATGATGTTAGAGCCTATTGGCTACTTGATCCCATCACTCATGATGCGTTTTCAGACCTGATGTCAAATTTGAGGAGTATTATTCCCATGCAACCCTCCTCGTCTTCTCCTCCTAACATTCCTCCTACTTCAGAGGACTTTCTTTTAGATAGTGATGATGATCATAATGCACCACCATTTCCTCCACCTATTTCTCACCTTATGCCCAAATGGGTTAAGACTACTCTTGAGGTAGTTGGTTCTTCAGTGGTTGATCCTTTTGTTCCTCGACATACTCAGTCACAGACATCTAGCATTTCCCTATTTAGTCATGTCATCTTAGATGATCAAATTTTATTTTCAGAAGCATCAAGCAAACTAGAGTGGGATGTTGCTATGTAGGAGTAGTATTCTTCTCTCATGAAGAATCACACGTGGGATCTACTACCACTAGCAGATGGTTCAATCGACAAGTACAAAGCCTGCCTAGTCACAAAGGGATATTCACAAGTTGAAAGAGTAGACTACTATGAGAAATTTGATCTCGTTGTTAAGACGGATTCAGGTCAGCTTGTACTCTTCCTTGTTGTGGCACACCTATGCTACTTAGACGAATTTGTGTTACTTTATCTCTAAGCTTTCATAGATTTGTTATTTAAGTATTGTGGGTGATGGTAACTAACATGATTCTAGAGCCTCACCAACAATTTGATATAGTATCAGAGATATAGAAGTTTCACCTCATTTTGCATGGAAGTTCAAGACTAGATTTATAGTTTTTCATTATTTTTTGTAAATTAAAAAAAAAAAAAAGTTTTTAGATCTGCAGTTTATTTTTATGCATTTCAGGTTTCAAGTCTAGATTTAGCGGCTTACTGAAATTACCCAATATTATCCTCTCACATTGCCCTTATGGTATATTGCTTGATCATAAGATGGTGAATCTAGTGGGGTGCCCAGGGTTGAAACAAATTTTACTTCGTAGAAATTCCCTAGGTTAGAAGTGTGTTTTGGCAGGTGTAAAACTTATTAGAGCTATCATTTGAGCAAAGCAATAATCAATTATATCCCTGATTCATGTTGTGAGGGGTGTTGCCCCAATACTCAAGCTATTAGACAACACTATATACAGATCTTAGCTTCCACGTACTTCAAGCTATATAAGAAGTGCCTAGGACTTTAATTTTTTTACCAATAGGAAGCTTTTTAACTTTTTTGATTTTGTAGTGCACTGGCAAGCGGTTACCCCAAGAAGTTACTCTATATAACTCAGAGATGGTATAATATGGCAATAGAATGGTGAAAATCTCTGTAATCAATGCCCTTTGGACCCGTCCACTATTTATAACTATGAATTTATATATTAGAAATCCTGTAAATCAAACACACATCAGCTTAGTATTTCCTAAAACAATTCTAGTTATATTTGGTAGATGTGTACTATTATAGTATTCTCTGCTCAGTGTCAATTTCAGTATTACTTATCCAAACTGAGTTTTTATGTACCTATTTGGGGTTCTATTTTTTTAGAAAATAAATAGTGAAAGGATAAATCAAATGGCATTTTTTAACAGAAAGGGTTTCCCAGGAAAAAATCATTAGTTATAGGGAGACTGTACCATTGTGATTTTCTCATTGAGACGATCATTTTAACTATTATTTCAATTTTATTTTTAAATTGGGTACATTTTTTATGTCTACAATCCTAAAAACATTTTTCATTTTTTTTGAACCATAGGACAATTGCACCATAATGATTTTTCGTCATGATCATCTTAACGTGTATTTTCAAAAGAAAAAAAATCATTTTCTTTTGCATATAATTTTCAGGCTATTTTCAATCAAGTTTTTATGCTAGCAATGTGGAGAAAAAGATAACTCTCTCAAGTTCCAACAACTTCAACTAGATATGATACATTACTGATGTGCTCCTTAACAAGAAACTCTACGCATTGGTATGAATGAAGAAGATACACCGTTAAATCTTGTCAAACAATAAAAATGGCCAAACTATTTTGATGAAGCTAGAGACATCCTTGGTAAGTTAGTATCACTGAATTGATGTTTCATATCAGGGTATCATGGAGCCTTGTAAAGTTTAAACTACATTGGAGGATCCTTTTGGAAAGCCCAACAAGTTGAGAGCATATGAACTAGAAAATGAGCTCACTGCTCTTAGTCCAGATAAATATCCTCACATCGAAGACTTCATCACTCAAGTAAAGTGTTTAAAGCTTCTACTTGTTGAGACTAGTGAAACCAAAATAGATGAAAAACTCATTATGACAATTTTGTCTAAATTAGGTCGTCCTTACTCGATTTTTGTGTTAAACTACGAAACACATCAAGATTCTATGGGATCTACATGTGGCACTGACTTTTGACAAGTTTTATGAGTAACTTCAAAGAGAACATGAAAAACTAATTTTTATTGGGGAAATCTGATTTGAAGGTACTAAACAAAAGGTATTAGTGGTTAGTGATATCAATACATCACAACCCAACCTTGGAAAAGGCAAAGGCCCTGCCAAGAAAAAAAGAAAGTAAAACCCAAGTTCAAGGGCAATCCATCGGCTCAACAGAATGCTCCCCAAGTCAAAACAAAGGCAAATAGAAATTAAATTCCAGCGTCGACCAAAAGTGTTGTAATTGGTGTAAGAAACAAGGCCATGTTGAACATCAATATTTCAAGACAATGACATACCTAAAAGCATAGATGAAAAAATTACAGCTCCTCCCTCCCAAAATAGGAGCAACACTTTTTGCAACAATAAGATCACTTATTTTTGAATGGATTATGAATTCACAAGCCTCTCACTATATGGAACACAATGGCTCACTATTTGAAAATCTTGACCAATGCCAAACAACAAAATTTTTGTGGGTAACTCTAGTCCTTTAATTGTTGAAGATGAAGGGACATTTGAAAAAGTGAATTGTGTATTCAACAAAGTTCTCCAAATTTCAGACTTGTCTATGAACCTCCTCTATATATATCAGATCACACATTCAGGTGAAGGTAAAACCATTGAGTTTACACCTTCCAATGTTATAATCAAAATTATCAAAGACTAATCCCCTAATGTAGCAACTAGCAAGGTTGATCATTCGACATGATTGTACAAATTTGACGACTTTGCGTTCACTCCACCTTCAAAAATCATGATTACATATGCTAATGACTTGAGTAAACTTTGGTATGAACATTTTGATCACCTCAATTATCTCTCATTGCAAGACCTCAGTAAACATCACACGGTTATTTTTGCACAAGTTTCTTTCAAAGATGGCATTTGTCCAAGTTGTGCACATGGAAAACAACATATGGGTCCATTTCCCAAAGGCAAATCCTTAAGGGAAAGTGACATATTACAATTGGTTCACAATGATCTTATGTCCTTTCCCAATATTTCTTTTCAGAAACATAAATATGTGCTTACATTCATTGACGACTTCTCTTGTAGAAGTTGGGTCTATTTTCTAAAAAACAAAAGCTTAGTTTGAGCACTTCAATATTGTCAAAGCCCATGTTGAACGCCTATCAGAGAGAAAAATTCAGCGTCTTATAATAGATAATGGAGGAGAATTTGCCAACAATCAGAAGATTAGTTTCTATGAATAGACAAGCATTCAAATTCATCATATTATACCCTACACCTCAACAAAATGGTGTAGCAAAGCATAAAAACCACACACTAAAGGAAATTGTCAATTGCATGGTACATCCAAATGCTTGCCGCCATAGTTTTGCACTGAGGCAACTCAATGTATAACGTACATCCAAATCGCACTCCCCACTCTACAATGCAAAATAGAAAATTGGTCTAATGTTAATTCAGATGTTTCTAATTTCTGAGTTTTTGGATGTAATGCATAGGCACACATTATATATGATAAGCATAAATCAGTGAAAGGAAGGACCATCTTTGTATCTTTGTCAATTACTGTGAGGCTATGAAGGCATATCATCTTCACGTTCTGGGCACCACTAAAGTGATATATCAGTAGGATGTGTTATTTGATGAACAATCCAAAGCTTTCATGCCAACATCTACTTCTCCTCCTCCATTATCTTTTGTTAAATTGGACATAAATTCTGAGGTCTCTTACAAAGAACAAGATAGTTTAGATGACTCACATTCTGAGAGTTACTACAGTTCAGATGATGAGCAACAAGGAGGACATCCAACACCTCCACCAATGCCAAAAGACATTTAGAATCCACTTGCACAACCTATAGAAAAATGGATTCACAAAGTTAGCAATGAGGTTGGGAATCCAAGAGATCCAAGCACAATGAGATTGCAACATCTATATGGTGTTGTACATTTAACACAATTGGTAGTGACATAGGATATAGAGACTTATCATCAAGCTTATAAGCATCATGAATGGCAACAAAACTTATTTATATGATAAACAAAACTTGGGACTTGGTTCCACTTCCAAAAGGAATAAAACTAGTGAGGTGCAAGTGGGTGTACCACATTAATAAAGAAAAAACTTAAGACTTGGCCGCACTTATGAAAGGAAAAAAACTAGAGAGGTGCAAGCGGGTGTACCACACTAAGAATTCAGTAGATGTGTCTATTAACAAATATAAAGCCCAACTTATAGAAAATGTATTTTCACAAGTTGAAGGTATTGAATACCTTGAAACTTTTGCTCTAGTTGACAAGATGAATTCCATCATGTTAGTACTATCCTTGGCTGAAACACAGAGATGGGAAGTCCATTAGATGGATGTCAAAAGTGTCTTCTTGCATAGAGACTTGCAAGAAGACATCTACATATCCCAACCCCCTGGGTCCATAAGCAGTGAGAACTCCAACTTTGTCTGAAAATTGAAAAAGTCCTTATACAGTTTGAAACAAGCTTCTCAAGCTTGGTCTAAGAAAATCGATGTGTTCTTAATAAACTTGGTTTTACACAGAATCCCTGACTCCACAATCTAAACCAAGAAAATAGACAAGAAACTCCTGATTTTGGTCCTCTATATCGATGACTTAATCATCACAGGGAGTTCTACCAAGCAAATTCATAATTTGAAAGATCGGAAAATAAAGTTTTTTTAAATGACTAACTTGGGTTTGTTGCATTTTTCCTTGGTCTTCAAATTTTATAGTTTGAGAAATGATTTTTTGTTAATTAATCCAAGTATGCTCAAGACATATTCAACTGCTTCAACATGAAAGACTACAAGTCCACACTGACTCTTTATCAATTTAGAGTCATGTTTTCTGATAAGTGTGTTTCACCTTTGATTGATGGTACACTCTTAAGCAATTGTTGAGAAGTTTGTTGTACTTGATTTGTTGTGAAATTGGTATCTCATTACTATCAGGAGCCCCATGAAAGCTATTAACAAGATGAAAAACACATTCTAAGGTATCTTCACAGTACTACTATGGGATTAAGTACAAGTCCGGTAGAAAAGCCTCAATTTCTAGTTACACTTCTGTGGAGAACACAACAGTTATCGTCTACATAGACAGTTATTAGGATGGACATCCAAACGATCGCAAGTCAACCATAAAATACATCTATTATCTTAGGGCAAGTCACATGACTTGGTCCTACAAAAAATAGAGTATTATTGTTTTGTCTATTATGGAATTTGAGTATAGTATTGTTGTCATTACCGGCCATGAATCAATTTTGATTAGAGGTTTTCTTTCTAAATTTGGACTTAAATAGACCCAACCCACACCACTTTAGTATGATAATCATAATGCTATCCATATTTCTTGCAACCCAGTGGAGCACCAACACGCAAAACACATTGAGATTTACATGCATTATATTTAGTAATTGATACAGGTCAAGGTCATTGATCTTATGTTTTACCAAAAAGATGATCAAGTTACAAACATCTTTACAAAACCCTTGCTTAAGGCTTGATTTATTCAGCTCAGGAAACTTTTGGGAGTGAAGGAAGGTGTCATGAAGGAGGATAGTTCAGTGATTCCTTTGTCAGTTCCTTCTTTGAAGTGCATCTTAAATGGGGATGTTAGTGTATTTAATTACTCATACACTTTTTTATTGTACAAGATGCACTTGTATTATTTATTTGTAGTTTGTGGGTAGACATTAATTGGTACATACTTATCCACAACCTGTTATTAGAGAAGATTATCAATTAAGTAACTACTTAATTGATTTTTGCTAAAAAGAGTTTTGTCTTATTCCTTTTGTAACTACTCTCCAGAACCCTAGCCTCCTCTATTATCTATATAAGAACATAGAGGGTGGATGAGAGTTAATATTATACTGAAAAATTATGCTAGTGCTCTTAATCAAAAGAGGTAGTTATGCTACTTGAAGGAATCTATGTTACTTTGTTTCTAAGCTTGAATAGATTTGTTATGCAAGTATTGTGGGTATTTTACTTATGGTAATGAACGTGATTCTAGAGCCTATCCAACAATTTAATATATATGACAATAAAACATGGTGATTGGGATGGCACCAAAGAAGATAATAAGATAGATAGAGAGTTGTGGGGGAGAAGTTGATAATGGAAAAAGACTCAAATCATTGTTTCTTGTCCAACAAAAATATTTCCTCCATAAACAAAGCTCCAAAAATATTAAACCAAAAAGTGAATTCTTTGCAAACTTGATGTAAGAGGAATAATAAAATATCATAATAGCTAAAATGAATTAAACCCTAAATTAATTCTTCTCTCTATAATCTCCTCAGTATGGGAATTAGACATGTTCCTAGGTTCTCTCATGCATCCACATGACTTTCTACCCTACAACTTATAACTTTGATGTCTAGAAATACCTCCAATTTTTATATTGGTGAAGAAGAAATTAAATATTTATACAAAACCTAAGCTAAAACCTAGAAATAACTCTATTGACTAAGAAAACTCATACTTGATTCTAATTAGTCGTGTAAATTTCTTATTTTCTACTGATTCACTTACACAACATGCCTTTTTCTAATTTCTAAATAACTAAAAAATGAAAAAAAAAACTAATTTAGGATAAAACACCATAAGTAAATTTAAAACATAATTAAATAAAAACTTACACAAATATACCCTTAAGATGTTACACAAAATATTCCCTTATATATATTATATGTATGATTATATGTACGTGTTACAAATGTGATTTCAAGATTATTACAACTTTTAATTTTAGTAATGTTACAAATGATGCACGTAATTTATTTCTTCTAAAGTAGGTGATATGTAGGAACATATCTCACTTCAAAAGGACATGGTCAAATTATTATATTATTTCATTTCAGGTTTACACTGTTTCAAGAGGTTATAAAGAGGTACTAGATATTTTCTTTTTTAGTTGTAAAGCATATTTAGCACTTGACAACATCAGTAGGGTCCAAATTTCAGATATTTAGCCCCATGACAAGGGTGGTTTGATACTTGATAGTTTAAGACTTTTCAAAGACATCAACATGGGTTACATGCCTTCAAGGGTATTCGTTCCTACTATTTATTTTTATTTTTTTCAATTATTTCATCCATTACATGATTATTGATTATTCATACACTAATTTACTTGCAAACATTCAAGTTTGTTTGTAGGTACACACAAGATGTTGGCATAGAATCATTGATGATCATTCATGGACCCTAAGTGGAAATCAATACATTCATGTAGATAGTGAGGAGACAAGGTTTTTTTTTTAATTTTGTAAGTTACTTACTAGAATTGGACTCTAATATAAGGTAACCTCTTTCCTCATTTTGACTCTAAGAGCACTTTCATATCCAAGACTAACTTCGAACATAACTTACAAGTAGTGAGGCAACTACAACAAAAACAATATCCACCCTTGTTTGATTTACTTTGATGTGTATGTGCACACACATTAAAGTTTTAATTTTGCCCTAAGAATTTCCCTGAAAAATGCACAGCTAATTCCAATCCGAAAAACTGTAAGGCAAAAACACTTAAAACTTTTCCACATTGTTTGTTTTGATGTCCTTGTCTATATGCAAAATGAATATTTTCAAAAGAACGTGTAAATTTTTAGAATACCTTTTTCTATCTTTTGTAGGCAATTTTATGGAAACTTGTTAATTTAATTTCTCATAAATGATAGAATTTTTTACTAAAAACTGATAGCGTTATCAGGGTTTAAGGTTAAATCTATGCGCAAAAGGATTTTTTGTAAAAGTCTATAGTTTTTCATATTTAATTGTTTAAGTGAAAAACTAGGTCAAATAGCTAGTTTGAAACACTTATTGCTATCAGATTCTCAAAAGTTAATAGGGAAAAACTTTATTTTATGTAGTCACAAGATACTATCTATAAATATCAGAATCTTGCTTAAATTTTATTTGTTAAAAAGGACAGACCAAATAATGCCCCTAATGACAATGATAAACATCATCGAGAAGTTTTAATGTTAAAACTTTCAGTAACTACTAACTTAATATTAAAAGTTAGAAATACAACTATTACATCAGAGTTATGGAAACATCTTACATCAAAATACCAGACTTTTGAAGTCAGAAGGGTGTTATATTTAAAAAATTTGTTGTTTGCAACTAAAACACAAGAAGGTGGGTTCATTTCTGAATTCTTATTGTAGTTGAAAGACATATGTGACCAATTAAAATCAATAGAAAACCCTGTGGATGAGAAAGACATGATTTCGCTTGTCATGTAAAATTTGCCACCATCATATGATTCCTTAGTGGAGTCATTACATATGATCACAAAGAAGCAGACACTAGATTTTGAAAAATTGTCAACACTTCCCATACTGAAAGAAAGATGACAGAGACATTCAGTTGCTTCAACATCAAAATATACAAAAAGTGCAGTCATGGCACCGTCAAAAATCAAGAGTTTGTGATCATTTGCATACATTAAGTCTGACTAGCATGATGAATGGAATGTTTTCTATTCAAAACAGTCAAAATGTATGTTAAAGATGTTAAACAGATAAAAAACTCACATTAATTTGATATTGGTAAGGAACAAAGAGCTAAAAATGCATTGAATTTGGTACATGTGGGTTTGCATGGTCAAATGTGGAGACCATTAATATCTGAAAATTTGTGTTGTTAATTATAGATGACTTTTCTAGGAAAATGTGAGTTTGTTTTCTGCATAGAAAGTAAAAATGTTTCTCTAACTTTATTGCTTGAAAATCTATGGTAGAGAAACATGTAAAAGTTCTCAGATCAATTAATAGGGATGAGTTTGTCTCTGACAGATTCATGGAATTCTACAAGAAAGAAGGTATATACAAACAATATTTTACACAATAGAATGAAGTCATACCAAGGCAAAACATGGCAGTCATGGAGATGGCATGGTGTATGGTGGATACCCAGAATATACACATTAGTATTGGGAAGAAGTTGTGAATACAATTGTGTATACTCTCAACAAAAGTCCCACACAAGCCTTGTAAAATGTAACACCAGAAGAAGCATGGTCTAGAAAAACACCAAATGTAAGTAATTTTCATGTTTTTGGATCCATTGCTTTTATATTGGGAAAAGTAACATGTTTATTGGTTATTGTGAGCAAACAGATGCATACATATTACTAAATGTCTCTACATATAGAATTGTGGTGTATAAAGATGTTGTAGATGAAAGAGTACCATTTTTTTTTATAATGGTCAATCTATTAATAATAATGTATTGCTACATGCTGATGATGTCTCTAGAATAAGTTCTGGTACTAAATTTGAACAAGGTTCAAAGATGTTAAAATCAGAGGGGTCAAATTTTAATGGTGAAGAGAGTGTTTTTCACTCTTCACAATCAAATCGAGAAGACCAACACAAAAGGCCTAAGTAGTACCATACCACGATGAAAGATGTAAGGAAAGATGAATTGCCTTGTTGGAAGGGCAATCTACAAGATCAGGAAAATAGAATGTGCAAGGTGAAGAGCATGAAATTTTGCTCTTACTATTGTTTGGCAGGTATTCAAACCAAGCACAAGTTCAAAGACCATAGTCAAACCAAAATGGATTTTTTCCATGAAGGTTGGTGATAGAGGAAGGGGCATTCATAAAAAGCACAAAAGTGTTCTGAATAATAAATGTCCCAAAATTATTCAACAATGGAAAGTAGTAGATGTTGGGTTTTCAACAACTCGACGCAGAAATATCCCTTAAGGGATATGCTATGTTGTTTAGTCTTGATGTAGATTCTAAACTTTTTGTTACAACTAATCGATTTAACAAACATGTAAAGCATGTCACATCTAAGATATATCAACAATTCATAGAACAATAGAATCCAATGAACGCAGTACTTAACACCATTTCCTACTCGATGGTTGCAACGGCTCATTACCCATGTACTCCGATAAGATGGATTGGCAACAATAGAAACATTTGATACATTGTTGTAATGGCAACAACACTACACTTTGGTTAAGTTCATGTATGGACTTAATCTTTTTATTGTAATAATTAATAAAACATGTCGTTTAGTCATTAAGGGAGAGTATTAGAATTATTTGGATCCAACATATTTGAGTTTTTCGTATAATATTTGTTATGCGAACCTTCCTCCTTTACAGGAGTTGTATTAGGCTATTTAATAGGTTGTCAATAATAATGTAAACAAGATTTTTGGATTCTTTCATATACGCAAAATATAATAAATATAAGTTGCATTTCTGTAAGCATAAGACTTCTGCTCCATTGAATGTGTGTTGATTGTTCTATCTAAATATTTCTGCGTGCATTCACTCTGCATAACAGTTGTCCTTCGCATGCCTAGTCCTATGCCAATGTAGTGAAGATCATTTGGTATCAAAAATATGCTCTTTAGTATCTTGTTTATGCCTATAAACATCCCAGTGCAATGAGATAAATAAGGTATCTAAGTCGGTTTTGTTTCAGACTACCCAAAGGAACACCACATAAAAGTCAAGATGGTTGATGCCCAAAAGCAACATGAGGTAGCCCCAAATGTTCAAAGGCTCATCGTTGACGCGATGGAGGCACAATGCACCAAACGTTTTGGCCAATTCCATGAATTGATGATGCAACTCAACCTAGCATTTTCTAAACCTCCTCTATAGTTCGTTCAACAACAATTTCAACATTAAACCCAATTCAAAGTACAAGCCAATCTTTGCATCCCTTTGTTTGAGGGAAAAATTGACGCCAAGACATTGGAACTCTGGATTCAATAGCTCGGTGTACTTTTTAGTCAATTGTTTCACTGATGCTGAGAAGATCAACTTCATTGTGTTGAAGATGTCCATTCCGTTGATTCACTGGTGGAAGAACTTTGGCACGTAGCGTGTACAAGAGTGCATTTTAATTGAGCCATATAATACTTTTGTCAACATGTTGAAGGAGGAATACCACCCTCTCTATCACTATGAGGATGAATACATCAAGTTCCAATAATTGCACTAGTGTAAAGATCAATCAATGGAAGACTACACCAACACATTCCATTACTACTACATGTACCTGCGAGAGAACTTAACCGAACAACATAAGGTGTTGAATTTTGTCAATGGACTCTCATTTTATATTCGTGTGAATATGGAATCATTGACTTCCAACACTTTAGGGCAAGCCTACTATAATGCCTCCAAGATTGAAGCCAAGGATGAAGCAACATCTCAAATCTTCATCCAACACTGCATACTAGGACCAACCCTCACAAAATTCCTCATCATAGAATTCTGCGCATAAGTAGAACACCTCTGGCAAAAGAGAGCAACCCAAGAATATTGCACAAAATTCAAAGGCTCCTACTCCTACTCCAGACAAAGGCAAGAAGAAGTTCAGTGATAAGTGGCACCATCACCATCACTCGCACACCCATGACAACGCTGAATGTTCTACACAACAATCTTTGATTACCCAATCTACATCAGGTTCCATGACATCAAAGGACATAGATTGAGATGCGACTTTTCTAAACACTAGCACCACTATGATAGACATCTTTGAGGAGCACGAATGTCTCTTCCACACCAAGTTATAGGTGGAGGGTCCACCTCTTCATGTCATCGACATTGGCAACTAGAAGAACATTGTGTAATCCACAACACAACACCTTGGTCTTGCTAATGTTGTGTATCCCAAGCCATACTCATTGGGGTGGTTTTAGCAGGGGAAGGATATACACATTTGGCGACTCCAGTACAAAGTCAAGCCTATGGAGGGCACCACTTATGACATCATACCTTTGGAGGTATATGACATCTTGTTGGGAAGATCGTATTTATATGATTGTGAAGTTACATATCAAGCCAAGCCACAGCGTTGGACTGTTCGCGCACAAGATCGCTTCTTTAACCTATTTGATTCAACGTCCACAACTAAAGTCACTTTGGTATTTGCCAAGCAATATCACAAACTCATCTCGGATGAGCAAAAGTTTTTTCACTCGTGGTTCATCATGATACACCAATGCATGAGATAAAACATGCTTTGGCAGTGCACACTGTGTGCTCAACGTCAGAGCAACAAAGCTCAATAAGTTACTTAAGCAACATGATGAAGCCTTCATAGAGCCTAAAGGCTTTCCAAGCACTGTGTAATAAAATAACACATTGATTAGTGTTGGATCCCCTCTTTTGAACAACCCTATATATCGCATATCAGTTTGAGAGTGATAAAACCCAACGCCAAATATAAAAGCTCTTCGATCAAGGTAAGATCATGCCTAGCTCTTCTCCTTGCAAGAGTTTGATAATCTTTCCACCCAAGAAGGATGGGACATGGCATCTTTGCATAGACTATCATGCACTCAACAAAATTACGGTGAAGAATCAGTAACACTATCGTGCATTGATGACCTCCTAGACCAACTCCATCCAAGATCGATTTGAAGTCAGGTTACCATCAAGTTTCAATTTATTCTCAAGACATCTGAAAGATAACCTTCAAGATATGGGAAAGATTATATGAAGCTGGTTATGCCCTTCGGCCTAACCAACGTGCCTACAACCATCATGCGCATGTTAGATGATATACCCAAGCCCTTTCTCGACTCCATCATTGTCTACTT
Organism: Torreya grandis; assembly: GCA_037957365.1. Classification (NCBI taxonomy): domain Eukaryota; kingdom Viridiplantae; phylum Streptophyta; class Pinopsida; order Cupressales; family Taxaceae; genus Torreya; species Torreya grandis. The sequence continues at coordinate 645,968 of JARHVA010001663.1, forward strand.
AGATGACAATATCATTTTCAGCAAGACTTGGTAGGAACATGTAGAATATATCGTGTGTATCTTCGACACCTTGCATCAACACAAGTTGCATGCCAACTTAGCAAAGTGTACATTTGGTGCTATGAAAATTCAATACCTAGGCTACGAAATTGATTGCGCAAGAATTCATGTAGATCCACAAAAGATCAAAGTGATCTAGAATTGACCTACTCTACACAATTTCATAGAATTGAAGAGTTTTCTTGGACTAAAAAACTTTTACTGCAAATTCATCCATGGCTTCTCACACATCTCTTGTTCACTCAACCAGATAACACATGCGAAGGCCAAGTTTGATTGGACTCCTTTGCAACAACGTGCTTTTGAGGTAGTCAATCAACGCTTTTGTATAGCACCTGTACTCGCCCTTCCTGACATCAAACATTCTTTCGAGCTTCACACCAATGCATCTGAATATGCACTCAATGTAGTAATCATGCAAAATGGACATCCAATCACATACCATTCAAAGACATTCAGCAACACAATGCAATGGTACTCCACCTATGAGAAATAATTATATGTTATTGTGCAAGCAATCAAGCAATGACACCACTACATCTTGGTAAAGCAGATGATTGTTCATTCTGATCATAAGCCACTTTAGTTCTTATAGATACAAAGCAAGTCGGAGAATGTGTGCCACATGAAATGGATTTTACCAACAATAATTCATCTCATGGTCAAACATAAGACATGGGAGGACAAGTCAAACGACTACCTTATCTGATCACCAGTTCATGCGCTCATCACAATGTTGGACATGCATGACCACAACTTCACAGACTAGGTATATCTTTACTTAGCTAATGAAGACTTCAAAAAGACTTACACTAGCCTAGTATTAGGGAAATAAGTCTACGAGTTCTACTTGTCCGACCAACTTCTCTACAAGCTCAGGTATCTCTATGGTCCTAGTGGCACACCTCTCCAATGACTCATCTGGGAGGCAGACTATGCTAAGACCTCAGGACACTTCGACATGATAAAGACTCTAGCCACATTACAATCACACTTCTATTAGCTGCACATGAGCAAAGACATGGAGGCCCACATCAAGTCTTGCATTTTTTGTAATAGGTCACGAACAAGAAGCTAACTTTACACACCTCTATTGGTTCCATCCAGACCATGGGAATCTATTAGCATGGATTTCATGACTAGTTTTCCTATGAAGAAGTGCTAGCATGACATTGTGTTCATTGTAGTGAATACTTTTTTCAAAAATGGCTATCATGGTCGCTTGCAAGAATGACATTGATGTAGTTGGCACTGTGTAAGCTTTCTCCAACCATGTTTGGGTTCACTTTGGACTTGTAACATCCATGTTTATGATTGATATCTACGCTTTGTGAGTCATTTTTGGCAAGCATTGTGGGATTTGATGGGAATGCAGCCTGACCACTCAACGACATTTCATCCATAGACAGATGGACAAACTAAAGTTGTCAATCGCACACTTGTTCATGTTCTACGATATAACAATCATGTGTATGCTTGCACATGGGATGTAACCTTTTGTACATTGAACATGCCTATAATAGAGGCCTACAAAGCTCAACAAGGCTTAATCCATTTCAAACATGTCTTAGGCTTCAACATTTAGCACCTTTAAACATCTCCTACCGTATACCAACCAACACTAAGTCACACACATAGGAACGGGAAGTGAACAAAGCTAAGAACTTGTGCCATATATAATTTGTTCATTCGCAGGTTTAACAGATCCTTTCTCACACACAAGAAAAGTACAAGGCACATCACGATGCATATCGCACATCTCATGCATTCTGAGTTAGTGACTAAGTCCGATCACACTTCAAAAAGAGCATTGCAAAGGTCCACACAAGAAGATCAAGCCTCTACACTATGGTCCTTAAACCATTTTGTGCGCAACTGGTGAGAATGCATTTAGGATTGATCTACCTCAGTGTACTTGGACATGTACCTAGTTTTTAATGTGGAGCTCCTCCAACCTTACATTCCTCCACTTCTTAAGCCAATAGTGACACAACATCCTTTTGATTTCGATCTCGAACACTTGTGTCCCACAAAAAATGATCAGATTATCCAAGTGACAAACACACGTACCCGCCATGGCACATATCAACTTTTTAGAGTGGTTAAACTAGGATAATATAATGATCACGCTAAGCGGTGCAACTCTCAAGGACGCAATGGAGACCATTGCTCTTAAATAAAGGGTTAATGCTCTGTACACACTTCCTATACAATACACATCTATCCCCTGCCTTCCTAAGGCACACTCTCACTTTCTGCACAATCCTACGCACTCCTTTGCATTGAGCTTGCTCTCACTCCAGTGCACCATTTTTTTTCTTGTTCACAAACTTACATGTGCACAGATCACACCAAATCACAAACATGCATACTTCATTATGCACTTCCAATGTAGTACCATGTACCTCACTCGCACTTGCTCAAAGACTCACAAATCTACACTTGTCTCAGCTCCAGCACATCCATGTGTCAGCCTACCCCAACTGCATGGTTCACCAAGTGGCACTCTTCAACCTAAAATCCGTCAATTACCTAGTTCACCAGTTTGTTTGCATGTGCTTAGAAGCTTAACTATCGCCCAACAAAGAATATGAAGTGTTTTATAACTATCTTCTTTGTAACTGACAATAGTCGTAACTACTTCTAATTGCATGTATAGATATGTAACATATGTATTCGGCCAAGGTTTGATGAGATCCACAATCGAGGACATATATAGTTGTAACAATAGGTACAATGCTTTGCATATCTACTCTATCATAGACGAATTGTACATCACTGTATTCTTTTCCTTATTCATTCTCATTGAATAGAAGTTGCATTTTTACAAGCATGAGACTTCTGCTCCATTGAATGTGTTGATTGTTTTTTCTGAATACTTATGTGTCCATTCACTCTATATAACCATATATTTTATCTCTAACACATGGTTATCCTCTCAAGCCTAGTCTTTGGCCCCCATAGTGCAGATCAATTCCCATCATTTTTCATAGTTTAAGAAAATCACATAACTAACCAGATCCTCAATGTCACCCAGATTCCCCTTTTCAATCACCCTTTCAAGCTTCAATGCAGTATCATCAACAAACTCCTCAATAATTTTCCCATAATCAGGTTTCAATCCACTCCCAAGCGCAGACAAGTCACTCCCACTAGTACCCCCAATATGCATATCAGTAGCAATACCAAGATCAACACTCTCCCCAAAAGCCATCACACCATAGCTGAAACCATCCTGAATAGCCTTAGAATTATGCTCCTAAAACGCTGTTAGCATGTTTCTATTAGCAACAACCAAGCTTATGTCCCATTTTTATCAAAGTCTGATGAGCCAACCCAACTAGGAATAGGATCGATCGCTTGCTCGTAATAAAATACTTTCATGATATCCCACTCAAATTCAAACACTTGGACCTCAACAACTGTGTCATGGCTGATTCTCCAATCAAGAGGAGGGGTCATTCTCAGATAATTTCTCGCATCTAGCAAATAATTATAGATCTTCATCATTCCAGTCTTCAATAACTTCTCGAGCTGAGTCTATGGAATTTTGTGCTTAAGATAAATCTGTAGAGACATAATTCTAGAGGTAACTTCAACATTGAAGCTAGTAAGAACCCTAGCCTTATATTGAAAAACTTCTAGATTTATTTGCTTCCAAATGAACCATAAATCTTCATTAGAGAATACCAGTCAAAACTTATGGAAAAATAAATGAACTTGCTTCTTAGCACAAGCATAACCGAATGCAATATTGACCCACAAAATATCACAGCCAAAAGAAAACACCAAATTTTCAGGTAGCGGCTCCATATATTAGCAACAAACATGCATTAAAAAAAACATGCTCAATAGTTTCCACTTCACCACATACCAAACAGAAAGGTTGACAAATCCCAGACTTCACAATAAGATACCCAATAGCTAACTTATTGTGCAATAACAACCGTCTAAAACATGACTTCTTAGGTTCAAAACAAGAGGCCCAAATCACATGAAATCTAAACATGCAGCTATACATGGGATCACAGACATGCCAAAGACGGTTACGGTTAAGATAAAGGTTTGGATAAAGCAAGCTTGTTATACATCATCTTCGTGGTGAATTCATTAAGAGGCAGGTTGTTAATCCATTTAATGAAGCATCTCGTAATTATCTTCTTTGTAACCAACAATAGTTATAACTCCTTGTAATTGCACGTATAGATATGTAAATATGCATCCAACCAAGGTACGATGGGATCCATTGTTGATGCCATACATAGTCGTAACAATAGGTAGTATTCTTTGCATATCTACTCTACCATAAATGAATTGTACATCATTGTATTTTTTTCCCTATTCACTCTCATTGAATAGAAGTTGCATTTTTTCAAGAATAAGACTTTCGCTCCATTGAATGTGTTGATTGTTCCATCTGAATACTTCTACGTGCATTCACTCTACATAACCATATCTTTTATCTCTAACGCACGGTTGTCCTTCGTGCGCCTAGTCTTGGGCCCACATAGCACAAGACCAATTCCCATCATTTTTCATAGTTTAGGTAAGTTATAAATTAGGTACACATATATAAACCCCTTTGTTAACTATCAAAGGTTCAAGGTACAGTTTTATTTTACACCTCAAAACACATAGGGGGATCTTTATTGACTGTGTTTCACTATATTTAGATCATATTTTCTTATGTGCCCTATTTTTATTGATTAGTTTATTTTGACTTAGTGCAATATACCTTGTACACCATTTCATCAAAATAGATATGGATAATGCATATAAATATTCCAAAAGAAATCGCATCTTATCCCATAAAAAGGTGTACAAGTACAAATATACACTAACCTATCATCTTAAGATGCACTCTGATAAAGGGAAGGATATAGAAATAACTAGACTATCCCCCTTATATGGGCTCCAAAAACAAGGCCATATTAGGTACTCATGTATAATCATCATAACTACTTGGAAATAATGACCTAAAAGATAGAGGTTCACAACCAAGAATTAATACAACTAACACGTATCCACTAATGCCCCTTAACATTGAATTAGGTGAGATGGATGTACATCGATATGACAACCATATTTATAACCTAGAGAAACCATATTTTTACCCTAGTAGAAAGGTATGCCACGTTGCAATAACTCTTGCAAAATATGCCACTAATTATAAATTCTTCCTCTTATCTTTCAATATTAGGTCCAATGTCCCTATTTTCTTTTCTTCAAGAATCTAAGTTAATCAAGCATACCCTCTTTTTTTTAGAAATATAAGGAAGAAGGTGGTGACATAGAAAGAGATATGTATAATTTTTTAAATACTCAATTCAGAGAATTGTTTAAATGAGGATCTCCACTAATAATATAAGGTTCTTCATATTATTGAGAAATGTCCACTAAAATAAGATATGGATAATGTGCATGTATATGTGCACATATTCAAAAATTAATATCATCTTAAACCATACAAAAGTTTACAAATCTAAAAGTACACTAGCACATTAATGTTTGGGTATGTTTTAGTTTTATTACAAGTCTTTTTCTATATATTGAGAATCCATATTTTTAGGGAAGTTTTAGACCACCTTATCGAGTAAGATGGACACCAAGTTGTAGAGAAGCACCATCTTCTATCTCAAACTGATGGGAAAACAAAAGCAATAAGTAAAATCTTAGTGTATCTAATAAGAAGGTAAAAAGATCAAGCATCTGAGAACACACGACAGATCTTTTACATATATTTATAATTTATACAAGGAAATCCAATCATTCAAAAATAATCACCTTTTGTTACATTACTTGGGTCAAATATTCTATATAAATTTATAAGTTTTATAGTGGGGATGTCAAATTATTCACAAATAAATCACCTTTTGATGCATGGTTGGGTTAGTTTCCTACTACTCAAATTGATGTTGCATATAAATAATAAAAGGAAGGAGATAAAGATAATTCATAGGTGAAAAGGGAAGCTAAGTTCATTGAGGGGATCAAGCAAATCCATCTCAAAGTTCAATAACTGTGAGAGAAGTGTCAAGCCAAGAACAAGGTAAGACATGGCCGACACTGAACCATGAGACCACTTTCAAGGTGGGAGATATGGGATAGCTTTATTTGAACAAAGAGAGATTTTATGGACAGCCAATAAATCTTAAGCCAATACAATATGAACTATTTACCATCGTATAGAACAATGGAGAGAATGTTTCCAAGTGTGATTTACCTTATTTCTTGATGATGTATTAGTTATGAATTATGAGAACTTCCATCTTTATGAGCCTTACATCTATTGGAAGCACAATCACAGAGGGGCAAGGAGGGGGGGTGTGGGGGCCGAGTGGTCGGGGGCATGAGTCAATGTACCAAAAATTTACTTTCAATTATATCCAATCATTCATGAATTATGAAAGCAACATTAAGATTTAGCAATGCATAAAGACCATTCACATGAGCATAACACAAGAAAACACATATATGAGTGGGAAACCCTCAAGGGGAAGAAAACCCACTGTGATCCCTGCAAATGGACTACAGTCCTATAAAACAAAAGATCAAAATATGTTGAGCACCAACCCCAATGAAGTCAAGCACCCACTTGACTAGGCTTTAGCAAGCACCTACTTGCAAGGAAACACTAACTCCGTAGGTGACTCAACACCAACTCATCCACCTCATGTATTTTGATCACCACACCTTTACTCCGTTGTTATGGTCTCATTTCATGACCTCCTTCTACTCTAGCAAGTAATATTTTTTTGCTTATATTGCATACTACAAAATAGGCCTAAACTACCTTGTGTATATACAAGTCTCATGGTCACACACCACTTGGTTGGCCACACACCTTCATCCTGTTAGGTTGGCCATAGAATGGGTCTTAGAACATCTTATGAACATGATTCAAATGAACTTTGGACCCCCTTTGGTTTGCAACAACTCAATTAGGCCTCATTTCTCTTTTAGGCCTCATGGAGACCTAATTGCATTAGGTCTATCTTCTTAGCATCAATGCTTGATTCTCTTGGGCCCAGATGGCCTTCTCCAATAATTGAGAACCATTCAATCACTTAGCAAAAGACCTCTACTGACATCCTCCATGCTTAATTAGACATGTGTCTTTCATTTATACCATGAAAGCTCCTTTAGGACCAACTGCCCTATTAGGCCTATGTACCTCAAAAGTCTATCTTGCAAAAATGAAGCTCAAATACTCTTAGGCAACTGAATTCTGACAAATGAAACATGTAGAAAGGTTCTCCATGACCTAAGGGTCATCACCAAATGTTTGGAACATTTTCACTCAGAAGATAAAGGCTCAAGAACATCTTTGTAACTCACTCACTCAAAACTGTCAATTTACTTCAAAGACCAGTCATGGTGACTTAGACCTCCAACACCTGTGTAGACACTTTTCATGATCCCTGATGCATGTAAATGGTCTTATGAGATCTCTAGACCATTCTCAGATGAAAAAGTCATATGGTCTAATGCCAAATATTGGTTTTGTAGACCAATTTCTTGATCCTATAACACTCAATCTTATTTGAACCAGACAGGTCATTTTGGAAGCAACTTTTCACCATATTCACTGACCTCCAAAACTTCTTCCAAGCATGAACATGACTTAAAAGTCATAAATAAACTCTTCATGCACTTTGTTGCATCAATCTGACATATGCTCAAACCCTCAAATCCATCTTCTCATCTATGTTTGGGATTTACACTGTGCACACCATTAGATCTGTCTGTGATTGGCTAAATTGGATAACCAAATTAGAATACTTGAAGGCTAGAACCTATCCAGAGATCATCATGGACATTAAAAATGAGTCTCTAGCTTCTTTTTCCATTCATTTGCTTATCTTGACCAACGCAACTTTTGAGAGCTTCAACAACTTCTTGACAAATAACCCTGTATCTGTGCAATTTATCTCTAATCTGACTAACCACCAACACTTGGAAGTAATTGGGAGAGTTGACTACATGCTCCAATAGCTTGTCAAGGCATTTGAATCCATTCTGAGCCAATTTGAACAAAATTTTCACATCGGGTCCTTATTAGGGTTTTAGGGAGGTTTAACACAAGGTTTGGTGTTAAAGATTATTCATAAAGGACTGCCCCTTAAATCCAAAACCAATGCCTGGAGATCTTTGCTAGGACCCTTCCCCATCTCTCCTTAATAGCTCAAGTTCTTATGTAGAGATTACACATGCCAATGAACATCTGAAAGTGTTTCTCAAGTCTTGAGACCTCATTTTGTGAACACGAGAAGGCCTAAAACAATGTTTCATGCAATTTCCTTCAAACCATGACCTCAATACTTGTGAACATGCCTAAAACAACTTATTTCACCTCTGTCCATGCTCACGTATGCATATTTTCCTTGAAATATGATATTCATACCTCATTAGGCCAAGCAAGGTCTAAAAGAGGTCTAGGTGCAAACCTACACTGAAGGTCTTACCCCTGTAAGCTCGCCTTGAAACTCCCATGAATGCTTCAATGTCTTTCATACATGCTCAAATAGTGCCATGCAACCTTCACATTATATGTTCATCCATTTTCATGTACATACTTCTTCATGTCATGACTAGGCTCATGACTAGGTTTCCTATGCACTTTGACATCAATGACTTGTACCTTCATGCAAACATAAGACATTAGTTGCCTTCAAATTCTCTCTTTCACTTTTTATCACGACAATTCTCTTTCATGAAAACACTCTCTCAATGCACCTTATCACATCACTCACTGCTAACTATGCTTAGTCACCTTTGACATCAATGACAATGCTCAACAATCTCCCCCTTTGTCATTGATAGCAACCACTCTCAGAAACTTCTCTTAACAGAGAATTTCTCCTTCTTTCAAAACTTTCTCCCCCTTTGACATAAATGACAAAGATGTCTTCAACTTCTTGGATCACACCTTTTGCAACCAAAACACTCAACACACAATATTATGAGTTTATGAGGCAACATGCAAACATGCTCCCACTATCTCCATGCATAACTTCTTGGCACTACTCACCTACTTTTAGAACTAATGAATCCCCTAATTAGCTCCCCCTAAGCACTTGACTTCCTCAATGAGTGTTGGGGGCAGGAACTAGACCCAATTCCTATCTTAGATGTTCAGATGTTGCCTTTGGAAACGACTTGGTTAAAATGTCTGCAATCTAATCTTGTGTAAAAACATATTCAAGTTTAACACTTTGTTCACTTCCCTGCTCTTTTAGGGAATGATATATGATGGGAATGTGCTTAGTCTTTGAGTGCATGACAAGATTCTTTGAGACGCTAATGGCACTTGTATTGTCACAATAGATAGGGCTAGGACTATCATACTCCACCTTGTAGTCTTTTAAAGTCTATTTCATCCATAGGACCTAAGTGCAACATGAAGTTGTTGCAATGTATGTAGCCTCATAAGCAGATAAAGCCACTAATGGTTGCTTCTTGCTTATCCATGAAACTAAGCACACACCTAAGATGAAGGCTTCTCCACTAGTGTTTTTGCTATCATCTAGACTCCCTGCCCAATCTGCATCTATATAGGCTACTAAATCAAACTCCTTGCTCCTTGGATAACATAACCCAAACTCTACAATCCCCTTGAGATACCTAAGTATCATTTTCACTTCTTGCAAATGATTTTCCTTTGGGTCTGCTTGAAATCTTCCCACAAGACCTACTGCTTGCATAATATCAGGGATAGAAGCAATAGTGTACAACAAACTTCCAATCATTGACGTGTATGATGTTTGATTGATCCTTGGAAATTCATCTTCCTTGCTCAACTTACACCCTGTGAAATGAATATACCTCTTTCTGATTGATTGATTTGTAACCTAAAAAACAATGATAGTTCTCCCAACATGGACAATCAAGCTCCTTCTTCATCACCTCTGCAAAGGCCTTGGTCATATTCTCATTATTTCCACCAAATATGATGTCATCCACATAGACAACTACTATCAAATAATGGTCATCTTTTATCTTTATGTACATATTACTATCTACAACTCTTTTAAATCTTTGGTCTAATAGATACCTATCCAATCTGGCATACCAAGCTCGAGGAGCTTGCTTTAGACCATAGAGATCCTTTTTCAATTTACAAACAGTCTTTATTACCTGAAAATGAGAAACTCTCAGGTTATTCTATGTACACTTCCTCTTCCAAGTTCACATTCAGAAAAGCAAATTTGACATTGATCTGGTACACCTTGAATCCTTTGAACACTGCATATGCTAGAAACAATCTAATAGCCTCCAATCTTGCTACTGGAGCAAAGGTCTCCTCAAAGTCTACCCCTTCAAATTGTGCATACCAATATAGCCTTATTCCTAGGGACTTCTCACTCTTCATTCAACTTGTTTTTAAACACCCATTTTGTGCCAATGAAATTCTTATCTTTAAGCCTAAGAACTAGTTCCCAAGTCTCATTCTTTTCTACTTGGTCTAACTACTCATTCATATCATCTATCCAAAACTTGTCTTTAATTGCTTCTACGAGATTCTTAGGTTCAATCTTAGACAATAAAGCAACATTCTTTTGATTTAAGTTATTTATCAGTCTTCTTGTTTGCATACTTGCATCCTTATTGCCAATGATTTATGATTCAGGGTGATCTCTTTGAATGTCTTGAGGGACCTTTTAAGTCTTTTTTTCCTCAACTTCTTCTTCCTCATGAATCTCCATTGTTTTCTCTTCATTCTTTAAGTCCAGATTCTCTGATGTATCTTTTGACTGTGAATGTGATTTATTTGTCTCATCAATCTTCACATTGGTGTTTTCCACTATTTTTTACAACCTCTTGTTATAGCATCTATAGACTAAGCTCACTAATGAGTATCTCAAGATATACATTCATCATACCTGGAATCAAACTTACCTAAGTCTTCCTCATCTCTTTTGACAAAACATTTACTCTCAAACACTCTAAAGTGTTCCACATTAGTAGATCTCCCTTTCTACAATTCATTAGTAGTCTTATCGCCATTAATCCTTATTTGTCCTCTATTCAAAATGTAGACTGGAGTGCTCACTGCCTCTCTCTAGTATCCATCAGTTAATCTAGACTCTTTTTAACATAGTTTTTGCCCTCTCTTGAACTATCTTATTCTTTATTTCCACTACCCCATTCTGTTGAGATGTCATAACTGCTGAGAACTGTCTCCTTATCTCATGGACCTCACAGAAGTCATCAAATTCATTGGACCAAAACTCTCCTCTGTCAGATCTCAAGCATTTTATCTTTCCATTCTTCTCATTCTCAACAATAGCCTTTAATGCCTTGAACTTATCAAGAGCTTCTCACTTTTCTTTCAAGAATGCTACTCAAGTCATTCTTGTGTAGTCATCTATGAGTAACATGAAATAGCTATCTCCTTGAATACTTCGGATCCTTGTAAGCCCACAGAGATCAATGTGTATTAGATCCAAAGGTCTTGTAGTAGAGTACTTATTGGACTTGAACCTTCTTTTAGTCTGCTTACCATGTTGAATGCCTTGCAAAGAGTGTTTGTAGGTTTGGTGATTATAGGCATGTTGTTCACAGAGTTCTTAGAGCTTATCTTGACCAGATTTTCAAAGTTTAGGTGGCCCAACCTTCTGTGTCATAGCCAACAATCATCCATCTTGCTCATAAAGCACCTCTCCTTGATCTCATTCAAGACATATAGAGTGTTATCAGTCCTCTTAGCATTGGCAATTATTCTTCTTGATTTAGCTCTCCTTATATCACACCCTCTGTTATGAAAGGTTAGTGTGTGTCCTTGGTTGCACATTTGACTTACACTAAGTAGGTTATGTTTCAAACCTTCCACATACAACACATAACCTGTCTTGGTCTTCTCATTATCCAAACTCAAGATACCCTTGCCAACTATATTGGCAATTGCGTTGTCTCCAAATCTCACAGTTCCTACAGCCTTATTCAATAAGATGAACTTGCTCTTGTCTCCTGTCATGTGGCTTGAGCAACCACCATCTATATACCATTTCATGCATTCATCTTGAATGTGAAAGGCAGTCTAAGCTAGCATAGATTCTTCATCTTTAGTCTTCTGCTCCTTCATCTTGTCCACAGGGTCTAACTTCTTCATCCACTTCTCAAAAGTATAACAGTATACCATTTTATCTTCACTGACCTCCCTCATATGCCTCATCTTGCAATCCCTTGCAATATGTCCTCTTTGATCACAATTATAACACAGTATTTTGATTCTACTATTGAAATGAACATCACCTTATTCCTTTATGAGGAATTGATTCTTGCATAATGTCTACAATCCATAGCTCTATGTCCATATTGATTGCATGAGAAACAGTAACCATTGAATGAATTCACATACCTTGTCTATTTGATGTTAAATGATGCACCTCTACCTTTGTTGTCTCTTGAAGGAGTCGAGTTCTTCTTGACTTGTTGATGATCCACTTGAGTCTCAGATTTGAGAGTTTTTGCATAGGTCTTTACTTTGTTAGTACCATCATTTCTTGATGATACAATGTTCTTTGAGGTCTGACTCTCATTGTTTTCCTTTTGGTCTTCTTTGAACCCATGGCCTATCTTTTCATGTGGAGACCTTTGATTATTCAAAATATCATTAAGGACTTTAATACTCTTTTCAAATTTATGATGTGTCTTCAACTTCACTGTTGTTTGATCCAATTTTGCCTTCAAGAACTCCATTTTTATTCCAAACTTGATGCATTCTTCCTCCTTGGTCTTAAGATTTGCAATGAAAATTTCAATCTGAGTTTCCAACTGTTTGATGATCTCCTCATGTTCATTGGTATTGTTGTTTAGTCTTTTTTCCAAGAGACTGATTTGTTCCTCATAACTCTTAATCAATGATCTTAGTTTCTGATTCTTCTTTTTTTGAAACTTCAACTCCTCTATAGCACTCACCAATTCTACCTCAAAAGCTCACTTCAACCTCTTCTTCATCATCCATAAGACTTTTCCCTTTTGAACAACCATCATTGTCTATTTCTATAGTCATGAATAAGGTCTCATTGTTATCATGATCATTACTATCATCATCACTATCAGATGTACTTGTGTAACTTATATCAGATGAGCTAATGTCTTCTTTGGTATATAAACTTCTCTTGTTCTTGAATTATCCTTTCCTATCTTCATACTTCCTGGAACCCTTTTTGCTCTTGTCAGGATTATAGACCTTATCATCACCATAATGTTTATCATGTTCTCTATCATGCTCAATCTTATCCTTGTTAGGGCATTTAGATGCAAAGTGACTAATCTTACCACAATTAAAGCATTTGAAAGGCAACTTGCCCTTATACTTACCTAATCTTTTCCTTAGTTTTCTGATAAACATGGCTTCTATTTTGTCATCATGAATGTCTGTGTCAACATCATCCTTGGCCTTCTTACCTTGTGACTTCTCAGCGTTGAATGCAACATCCTTCTTGCAAGGTCTTCCATCATTTGTTCTCATTTCATAGGGAGTCAAGATGCCATGAAGCTCATCCATCTATAGTATGTTAAGATCTTTAATCTCCTCCATAGCAAACACTTTTGAATCAAACTTAGATGTCAAGGATCTAAATACCTTTTGTACTACTATTGATTCTTTCAACTTCTCTCCTAGACCTCTGATGACATTCACCACTTCATCTACTTTTAATAGATAGGATGCAATGTTTTCATCCTCATTCATTCTCGGACTTTTAAACTGCCTTTGGTGGGTCTACAACTTTGCCAACTTGACTTTGGTGTCTCCTTTGTAGATGGTATACAACTTTTCCCAAATCCCTTTGGTTGTATCACAATGCATAACCTTTACAAATTATGCCTCTGAAAGACCACACAAGATGGCATTTATTATCTTAGAGTTGTTCTCACTTGTCTTCTCGCCTGCTACATCAGTTGGTGGTATAGAAGGTGGAGTGAATCCATCAACAACAGATTACCATATGTCATAGCCTAAAGACATTAGATAGGTCTTCATTCTGATGCTCCAAAATGCATAGTTGGTACCACTGAAGAGAGGAGATTTATTGGTTGAAAAACCTCCTTGTACTTGATGACTAGACATGCTTGTGCTTCTAAGATCTCCTTTAAGCTATTTGGCCTGCTTCAAAAGACCAAGCTCTGATACCAATTGTTGGAAGCACAATCACTGAGGGGGGTGAATAAGTGTACCAAAAATTTTCTTTCAATTATATCCAATCATTCATGAACTATGAAAGCAACATTAAGATCTAACAATGCATAAAGACCATTCACATGAGCATAACACAATAAAACACATATTTGAGTGGGAAACCCTCAAGGGGAATAAAACCCATTGTGATCCCTGCAAATGGACTATAATCCTATAAAACAAAAGATCAAATTCTATTGATGATCCAAAACTCAAAAGCTTTGGTTGAAAGATAATTCAAGAAATAAGAACACAATTCAAATAATGTTATATCTGAGAAGAGATGTTTTATTGATCAAATTTGTAGACCCAAACATATGCCTATCTTTGAGAAGAGATGTTTGATTTCTATTTTGGGTTATGTTGGTCCCCAAAAATGTCACTCATTTTTGGGACAACATTTGAATTATTTTGGTCCTACATACCAAAATCCTCTCTTCCCATTTCAAAAATTGTTCTGAGCATTCAAGTTCTTCATTTTTCAAAGCTTTCTCAGAAATCTACGGACTCTGCAGGCTTAAAACTACGGACTCTACAGGCTTAAAACTACAGACTCCGCAGGCTTATTTCTATAGACTCTTTCAAGGCTCGAGAGAAAACTACGGACTTCACAGGTTGATTTCTACGAACTCTGCAGGAAAGAAACAAGCTCTCAGCACTTAGGCGATTTCAAGGTTGGTTCAACGACAAGGTTCAACCAAAGAGTTCATCGGCAAGTTTCTAAACAAGGATTGAACCATTGAACTGTTGAACCTTGAACCATTTTGGTTCAACGGGTTCAATGGGTTCAAAGGTTCAACGTCAGCAGCAAGAGTTAAGCGCATTTGTCAAGGTTCAAAGTTCAACCGCTTCAAGGTTTAATGGCTTCAAAACACTTATCAAAGAGAAGGCTTGAACCATTGAACCACTTTGGTTCAAAAGTTCAACGGGTTCAATGGATCAATAGGTTCAACGACCAAAAGGTTCAACCAATGCGATGAAGATCAAAGAGCTTACAAAGAACAAGTGAAGGACAAAGGATGAACCAATGAACCGATTGAACCTTGAACCGAAAGAGTTCAAAGTTCAATGGTTAATGAGTTCAAAGGTTCAAAGGTGGCCTTGGTCAAAGAAAGAAACAACAAAAAATTCGTTCGATCGGTTGGTTCAATCGGTAGGTTCAAGGGGCTGCCCCAAAGCCAAAGGAACAAGTGCCCTTGCAGAGGGCGGTGAACAAAGGCCAAGAACCCTTGCGGAGGGCAGAGAGCAAAAACAAACAAAGTGAAATCCTTCGGAAAAATGAACAAGGCAAAAGGCAAAGTAAAGTCCTTCGGACAAATTGTCCAAAGGAATTCCTTCGGACATTTTGTCCAAAGGAATTCACCCGAGAAGAGAGCCCGAAGAAAACAAAGGAAAAGCCCGACTGAATAAAAAAGCCTGTGGAAAAACGCTGGATGGAAAAAGACAAAGTGCAGCAAAAGCCGCCACGTATCCATTATAAAGAAGAGCGGAAGCCGCCACGTGTCATCTTCCGCAGGACTCTCAAAAGGTTTCTAAAGCTTCTGTAACTTAAGTGGAATACGTCACGTGTCCTGTTATGACTCAGCGGAACGTGACAAGTGTTTGCATCCGCATTCCCCTTTTGAAGTTGCTCGGGCAAGACGTGTCGTGGATCCCATTTTCTGTAAGTTTCTAATGAGTTTCATAATAGTGGAACTTGCCACTTGTCAAAGACGCAGAAAGGACCCCCCAAAGACTTAGACAAGAAGGGCTATAAAGGACACAGAAGCAACATGGACGATTCCAAAGGCAAGTTCAATTAAAGCAATAGTTCAACCAGAGAACAAAGAAGCGCTTAAGCAGTGAAGAGAGAAGCGAGACCAAAGGACCAGAAATATCTTCAAAAGAGTTATTTCTAGTAGGTGAAACAGTGGATCAAGTAGACCTCTGAGTGCACCAAATCAAAGACGCAAGCTTGTTTTTCTTCCATTAAGTAATGGCGAATTGGACAGCTGCGCAAACATCAAGAAAAAGACCAGACAGTCCATACTAAGAAGAGACATATTAGAGGAATGAACACGTCATAGTTATGGCAATGCACTGTTCCTAGCATGGTCCCTCCAGACAGAACTAAAGGCGCATTGAAAGCATTCAATTCGGCATGGACCTTTTTCATGAAAACAAGCACCCAAGTCTTTCTTGGAGTGCTATATATTGTAAACTCTTTTATTGCTACAAAGGAGATCTTCCCCTTACTAGAAGCGAAACTCTACCCAAATTGAAAGGCATTATTGAGACTTTGAGTTCAGATTGTAGTTCATATTTCTTTGATTGAATGAGAAAGCAAGTTACTTGCAGACTTTGTGCTGTCATAGCTTGTGCTACTTTAAGAGACTGTTCTTATGTCTGTCTTCTGAAAGTATTCTTGTTTATTTGATTTAACAAACAGAACTAGTGGAGGTGATAAGGAAAGTGCCCTGAAGCCAACTACTTTCAGACTTTGTGTTGTCATAGTTGTCTTCAGTGTGTGTTTTTATTTTTCTGTTTTTGTGTAAAAGACCTTGGGACGCCTTTGTGCCCTCATTGTCTTTCATATCTCCTTCTAAGGTAGTCAAGGTGGAGACTTTGTGCTACATCTTAGATTGTTGGTTACTCTGTACCCGGTTACCAGTCACTTGTTACCAGAAAGAGTCATGTTGTTTGGAAGAACAAGCACTTCTGAAAGAAGAGAAGTGCCTTCTGTCGCTTCACCAGGGTTTCTCCTATCCAGGAAGGGATCTGGGTCTTGGCTGAATGTTGCTTCTGAAAGAAGAGAAGTGCCTTCACCAATCACCCAGGATTTCTCCTCTGTTTGTTAG
Organism: Torreya grandis; assembly: GCA_037957365.1. NCBI lineage: Eukaryota > Viridiplantae > Streptophyta > Pinopsida > Cupressales > Taxaceae > Torreya > Torreya grandis. The sequence goes on from JARHVA010001663.1 coordinate 663,050, forward strand.
CATCATCTCTGAAAAAAAGAGATGGATGGTTCATTCCACCCCTGTGTCTTACTTTCTGCTTATATGTATGGTATATAGCCTCCGCATATTTAATAGGGAACCTCCCCTTGATGAGAGGAGAGATTTGTCCCCTTTGGATGTGGTAAACCTGCAACATTGGACGACCAATCTCCCTGTGTTGTGGTGATAGGAACTATTTTGGTCACTAGTTAGCTGGCCGACAAAATATTCACCCAACAGGTTACATCTCCATTTATACATGTTTTGAAGGTGTGAGGGGGATGTGGAAGGTCAACAATCTCGAGGGAGATTAAGTGGTTCGACTTCCACGATTTACAATACATAATTCGAGGAATTACTATTTTTAGAAACTTACTATTTTTAGACTGCACTACTAAAATTGTAATTTGGGGCACTTCCATTGGGTTTTCAAGAGTCAAACTTCATCGAGCAAAGCTCCATGCCATCTCACCGCGTTCTCCTCATTCTTAGCTTTCCAACGATTCAAACGGTGAGTCAATTGGAGCTACGGTGCAAAAGTTATGGCTCCCGAAAGTTTCGTCATCAATTCGGGTGGACCCATCACCTGAATTGTTGCCTGGATCAATTGAGCACCACCCGCAATGAAGTCAAGCACCCACTTGACTAGAGTTTTGCAAGCACCTACTTACAAGGAAGCACCTACTCCCTAGGTAACTCAGCACCAACTCAGCCACCTCATGTATTTTGATCACCACACCTCTACTCTGTTGTTATGGTCTTATTTCATGACCCCCTGCTCTAACAAGCAAGATTTTATTCATTTATAATATATACTACAAAATAGGCATAAACTGCCTTGTATATATAAGTCTCATAGTCACACACCACTTGGTCAACCACACACCATCCTTTGGGGTCGGCCATAGAATAGGTCTTAGAATATCGTATGAACATAATTCAAATGAAATTTGTCTTTCATTCATACCATGAAATCTCTTTTAGGGCCAATTGCCCTATTAGCCCTGTGTACCTCAAAAGTTTGTCATGAAAAAATAAAGCTCAAATACTCTTAGACAACTGAATTCTAACAAATGAAACATGTAGACAAGTTCTCCATGACCTCAAGTTCATCACCAAATGTTTAGAACACTTTCACTCAGGGGATAAAGGCTCAAGAACATCTCTGTAACTCACTCAAAACTGTGGATTTACCTCAAAGACCAGTCATGGTGACTTAGACCTCCAACCCCAGTGTAGACACTTTTCATGACTTTTGATGCATGTAAATGGCACTTTGAGATCTCTAGACCATTCTCAGATCAAAAAGTCATATGGTCTAATGTCAAATATTGTCTTGCAGAGCAATTTCTTTACCCTATATCATCCAATCTTATCTGAACCAGACAGGTCATTTTGTGAGCAACTTTTCACCATATTCACTAACCTCCAAAACTTCTTCCAAGCATGATCATGACTTACAAGTCACAAATAAAATCTTAATGCACTTTGTTGCATCAATCTAGCATGCTCAGACCTTCAAATCCATCTTCTCATCTCTGCCTGGATTTTCACTGTTCACACCATTAGGTCTGTCTGCAACTAGCTAACTTGGATGACCAAATTAGAATGCTTAAAGGCCAAAACCTATCTAGAAATCAACATGGGCATGAAAAATGAGTCTCTAGCTTCTTATCCCATTCATTTATTTTTCTTGACCAATGCAACTTTTGAGATCTACAACAATTTCATGACAAATAACCCTGTATCTATGCATTTTCTCTCTCATATGACCAACCACCACCACCTAAAGGTACCTCGGAGAGTTGACTACATGCTCCAATAGCTTGTCAAGGCATTTAAATCCATTCTGAGCTAATTTGAACAAGATTTTTCATATCGGGTCCTTATTAGGGTTTTAAGAATGTTTAACACAAGGTTTAGTGTTAGCGATTGTTCATAAAGGACTGCCCCTTAAATCCAAACCAATGCCTAGAGATCTTAGCTAGGACCCATCCCCATCTATCCTTAACAGCTCAAGTTCCCATGCAGAGGTTAGACGTGCTAATGAACATCTAAAAGTGCTCGGATCTTGAGACCTCATTATTGAACTCGAGAAGGCTTAAAACAATGTTTCGTGCAATTTCCTTCAAACCATGACCTCAAACTTGTGAACATACCTAAAACAACTTATCTTAACTTTGTCCATGCTCACATATGCATACTTGCCTTGAAATATAGGTGCAAACCTAGACTGAAGGTCCTACCCCTGTAGGCTCACCCTGAAACTCCCATGAATGCTTCAATGCCTTTTGTACATGCTCAAATAGTGCCATACATGTGCTCATCCATTTCATGCACATACCTCTTCATGGCACAAGTAGGCTCATGACTAGGCTTCCTATGCACTTTGACATCAATGACCTGTACCTTTATGCAAACATAAGACATTAGTTACCTTCAAATTCTCTCTTAGTTGCTTTCAAATTATCTCTTTCACTCTCTCATGACAATTCTCTTTCATGAAAACACTCTCTCAATGCACCTTGTCACATCACTTATTGCTAACTAGACTTAGTCACCTTTGACATCAACCTTCACAAGATGCACCTTTGACATCAATGACAATGCTCAACACCATCTTAGTGTAAAATGTTATGAAGTTTGAATTTCGAGAACATGTAAAATGTTAGGATTATTAATACGTGACATATTATGTGTTGTGTGAGTGTAAATATATAATGAGTCGTGATAAAAACTCATTATTCTAAAATAAGGATTATATAGTTGTGTGTGATAAGACATGATCCTTCTATATAGGAGATCATTTGCCTATATGTAACTCTCTATGGATTGAATATAATTAATTAACTTTTTTGTGTTAAGCTCAATCAAAAAAAAAATTTGGTATCAGAGCAAAAGAGAGTCCAAATGAGAATCTTGTAAGCTTTTCCATATGAGATTGTGGTAGCAAGTAAGAATCATTTAATGTATTCTCGAAAAATTTAAGGCAGTTTTGGCATGGTTAAGGAAATTTGTACGTCTTTATAATTTGTTCCCAACAAAGCTGTAGTTTTCATGCAATAATTGTTTATGGTTTATTTTAATTGGTACTTTGTATCCTTTTCTGTTCATATTCATTAACTCTTGTTATAAACTTCCTCAAAAAAGTTGCATCTACTACACGAACGACCCTATCATTTGTTACTTGTGGGCATCCTTTTGTGTGTACATCAACATCTCAAATCTACTGCAGCCTGTCAATCATTTATAAATCTTATGCATTTGTGTGGTCATTTCCATATTCTATCAAGGTATGTGCAAATATGGTCATAATCCTCTCTGATAGCCCTACATCACCATTTGTGCTTCATCCATCTGACACACTGCCAATTTAGTCCTCAAAACTCTCACATCCATCATGACACTCCAATCTATCATCAACGTGCATCGACATCGTGACAATTTTGTGCAGATCTTCCACCATGCATGTTTTATGTAATTCCATCATCATATCATAAAAAATACATAGTTAATTATAGTTGATCTAAAAGGACCTCTAGGAAGTCATCCAAGATATTATGATCAAACCAACAAATGACAATGAACTCACCAAGTGGACAATCAAGGATCAAAATGCCTCGGCTATCATTGGTCTTGGTTTGTCAAAATCTGACCTACATCATGTGGATTTAAAGAAATCTTCCAAAGAAATTTAGGACTCATTAAATAAACTATTTGTATCTCAAGCTGAAAGTGTCAAAATAGTAATGCGACGGAGACTATAAGGTTTAAAGATGGAAGAAGGTGAAAAGATGGTAGATCACATCAGTAAGTTCTGCTCTTTGATAAATCAGTTAGCTAGTATTAGTTAAAAAGTAGAGGATGAGGACACAAGGCCATATTTTTGAACAATGTAGTCATATAAAATGTCATTTAAAGCAACAAGTGTCACTTGAGACCAGCCTAGCCTTAACTTAGACCTAGACGTATCTTAGGGCCTCTTTTGATCCTTTTCCAACATATATGTGCATCTAGCCTATGCCTAGATATACCAAAAGCTACATTGAGCCATCACCAAGGCATCCTTGATCATTTTTCACATATGCCAATGACCTGGACAATAGTGCAACCCCTCTGATCTATAGAACAATGTGTGATTGGAAAAGAGGGAAACGCTATTGACCCTTAGCTTCGTTTGCCCCTAACAGATTACTCCCCAAAGCATCTTAGGGTCAGCCTATACTCATTTCATGTCTCAACAAGCATCGAAACACTATATAAAGACCACTCTCATTTATTTATTTTTTAGATGGCAATTCTCATCAACAAGTTCAAAAACAATTGTGCAAATTAAGGTTATTAATCCCTATTTACCCCTATTTCTCAATACATCCATCTACAACAACCTAAAACTCAGTTTTACTCAGATTTCTAGTTTTAAGTCGCACTCAAAGCATTCAAATTAGCATTCATACTCAGGTATAATAGCATCAATCTTACTTGCACCAACACTTAGATTGGGAGAATTACATCGGGCTTGATCCCATTTCAAGGTATTGGTGTGTAGGAAACACTCAACACATGGGTGTTGAGGTCACGTCCAACCTACCCTACTAACGTCACTCTTCTTACACTTGTGTTCGTCAAAACCCTAACAAGCATGGAGGATTAGGGTTCCATAGTGAAATCAGTCAAAACAAAACATAAACAACGATCCATGTCTCATTCACGCAGGGATAGGCTTCCCAAAATAGAGTGAAGGTCTGCCCTAAATTTCACTACTTCATCTGCACAAAGTCAATAGCACTACAAAAACGGTCAATAGGGCAGTGCACTATTGCCAAAGAGGATTGTGTTACTATTTGAATAGGGTTCTGACACATGTTCTCTACTGACGACACTCAATCCTACCCTTGTAACTCTTCTCAACTGGCCACTTATCCGTCTTAGTCATATTTTCCATCTATGTATACCTTTTATAATTCATTGCTATTTATAAATTAAGAAAGCAAATCAATTATTGTACAAATCAATGGCTGTTGATACTGTAGTATTTTATTCCCTGATTTACATACTCAGTCCTTTTATCTACTTAGGATTTTATATCAATTCTCAAAATAGTTAAATCATTTGGTGAACCCCACTTACTTCGAATAGTGCCAAAACCCTAGCCTAAAATGCTCTTGGGTTCGTATCCTTTTGTATTCTATGCTCAATAATTAATTTCAAATGCTCAGATCTGATTCATTATTTTATTTCTACAATCTTTTATTGATTTAATTTCTTTGAAGGTTAAAAATATACAACTTTTTGTTTTCTGACTTTTCTCCCTACAATGGCAAAATTCAATAACCGATTTGATGAGATTGATAAGAGACAATTGCAAAATTTCATTTTTAAGAATCAGGATATACAAGATGACCTTATTCATATTGTTCAAGAAGAGCTTTTGAAGTCCACTGCGGGTCAATCCTCTAACCCCACAGATGCTAATATTGTTACAACTACTCTTAGGGCAATTCGGACTCTGCAACAACCTACTATAACTAGCCAACTCTCACCGGTGGCAACAATTCCTATGGCTAGTATACATCCCTCTTCTCCAGATGTATAATCCCTTAGGCAGGAGATCCATTCTCTGCAGGCCAAGGTGCTACATCTTGAGTAGGGTGCCACTAGACCATCTCATGTCTTGGACTCTCATGTTCTCCTACATACACTATTGGCACATCATATAGCGGAAACTCCCTTGCCATCCGGGTTTGTGGAACCCATGCTTCCTCTGTATGATGGTAAGGGTGACCCAGAGCATCATCTACATGATTTTCACATAGCATGTTTGGACTACGTGTCCAATGATTGACTCTTGACTAAGTTGTTCCCTAGTAGTTTAAAGGACTATGCATTATAATGATTCTATGATCTCCCTAATCAATCCATTACATCATTTAATCCACTCGTAGATATGTTTTTGGCACATTTTTCAATCAACATCAGTGACATTTTCCTATGCTCAAGTTGCTCAACTAAAACAAAAATTTAATGAGCCAATAGCTGAATGTCTTGCGACATAAAACCATATTAGCAAAGATGATGAGCCCCATGGTAGATAGAGAACTCCTAGACATATTCAAGCAAAGTTTATTACCAGCATTACAAGAATCTATATTATTCAAAAAGTTTCCATCATTTACAAATTTATGCCATACAGTGAAGGAACAAGAAGTCAAACTTCTCTCCATGGGCAAGCTAAAGTACACAACCGGATCGGATTCCACTAATAAGAGTTAAATAAGCTCCCATATAAGGTAAGTCCTAATGAAAACATGAATGAACAAAAAACAACAGTTAACACAACCTCGGATCCAACTCCTCGTGTGGTTTTATCAACACCTCCAAGGAGACCTTTTATGAATCTCCCCGAATCGTCAGCTCACGTTCTCTAACATCTTTTAGAATGCAACATCATATCTCTCTCTCTCCCATCAAAGAGGTTGATACGAATTATTCCAAAGAATTATGATTCCAATGCATTTTACAATTCTCACAAGGCCCCCAGCCATACTACAAACAGATGCATCAACTTACGACAAAGATCCAATATTTGATAAAGATGTTAATATCATCGATGTGAGCATCCCTATAAAAACACCCAAAACACAACCAACGAAAGCAAAAGCAATGAAAAACTTTTTTGATCCATTTCCAAAACATGTAGCTAATGAGACAACAAACTTTAGGGGCTCATTATACTTATCAGGGACATCCACCACTAGCATCCTATCATACTCATACAATGGACACACACCCTCTACCTAATATCATTGGTGTGTATCATATTACAGTGCCAACTAGGCCTCTTATCACTTTCTCAAAACAAAAGATCATTGACCATGACTCAGATTTATATGTACTCTTTATACGAGCTTACATTGATCATCAACCTATTTAGAGTGTCATGGTTAATAATGGGTCAAGCAATAATATGTATATTATTACACTTCTACACCACTTGGGCTATTCAAATCAAAATATTTCTTCAACAGACAGTTATTCTTGGCTTCAGTGGCCATATCCAGAGCTTAATTGGGGGGAATCATAATTCATTACAAGTTAGTCCCGCACATGTGGCCACCAGATTCATACTTGTACCTAGCGCTGAAACATTTGATATGTTATTGAGTAGGCCTTGGATATAGTAGTTTCGAGCCATCCCCTCCACTGTACACAAATGTCTTAAGTATATACATGCTAACCAAGTTGTTACTATTAAGGGCCTTCCATAGGAGTATCCTTTACCTACTCCATATCCAGCTACATAACGGTCACCAGTAATAGTTCCATTCATTACCACATCTCAGATATCAATAGAGCCACTAGTGCAAGTGAGGTCTACTTATACAACATTAATACTTATATACACTTTCCCACAAAGACCTTTATTAGAGACCCCTACATCAAAGACATGTTATGGATTCTAAAGAGCCTCTCTTTAAGCCATCCCCACCCAGATTAGTGTTATTGATTCCCCACAACACTCCGCATAGAGCATCTAGGCCAGTTACAACTTCTTCCACCATATGGGTCCCCAAGAGCCCCACAATTCACAACCCAGTTCAATCAACCCCATAGATTCATAGCCACACTTAGCAGTCAGCTAAAATTATTCAGTACATCCAGTTCCTAGATCTCATATACTTCTTTGCACACCACATACAATCACTCTTCCTTTACTTAATACTTTGGCACCTTGATAGTGTCTCTTGCAAGACTTATAGGTTAGTATGTTCTCTTGTTACTTGTACATAGTTTCCTTTATCTTGCTCCCTGTATATAGTTTCATTTTCATGTTGTTTGTACATAGCTTATATTCAGAAAACACAAAAATAATATAATATGTTCAAAAATATAAAAAACAGTCAAATATTTGCTCAAAAAATACAAATTTTAGATTGTATGCATTTCTACGTTTACATTTCTTCTATTATCCAGGTATTACATATACTATATATGTTAGTGTAGTCGGTTTTATCATACATACATGCTTCATTCGTTCCCTTGAGTGTTCGCAGATTATTATAGGACTCAGATCCTCCACCCAAATCCAAATTTGTTACTATTCGCCCAGTGGGGGCACATACACATATACACAGATTCATCATTGACATATCAATCTATTGAGGGCATCATACACATCTTTCGATTTACTAGGTTATACATTTCTATATTTCATATCACATATTTAACATTGATTATATCTTGATATTGATCATCTTATACTACATTTTTTTTTTATCAACTACTACTCCAGACTCAGCGTATGTCCATCTTTGCTCTTATATGGATTTGTACCACATGATTATACATACTTTTATTTCTAGCTTTACTAGTTTAGATTTGATTGTCTCTTTGCTTCTACATCTACTCAAAGGCATTTGAATATGCCATTGTTATGTGGCTCTAAGCCAATTTATTTCATTGTGTATGTTTTGTACATGTGCCCATGTCCTCTGTGCTTTTTGATTGTGTATGTGGACATTTAAACATGTCATTCCATGTGGCTCTAAGCCAAACTTGCACGCTCTTTTATGAATGCAGACATTTGAACATGTCTTTATATGTGTTCATTTTCTCAGATTTAGTGGCATATGCCCATGTCCCTTGTATTTTGGCCCCTTGGCCTAATTTGCATGCCTCTTATGTTTGTATGTATGCTTTCATTATGCATCATGGCCATGACACTTGTCTCTTGCACGTTATATTTGCATCCAGTTTGTGATGCCATGAGGGACTTCATGCATCTCTCTTTCCTCCTTGGGTACCTTGATGGACATCATGCCCCATCCTCCCAAGTAATTTATTCAAATTATATTCAAATTTGTTGTTCATATACATGTTTACATTGTTATATCAATCTTGACAACCTTGTGAATGCTAAACCTAACATACACCGTACATTGCCAACGTATGCTCAAATTCTTTTACACTCTAATATCATGTATACACATTATATTGGTTTATCATGCAAATATCATATATTTTCAGTCTAACACACATGATGCATAGCTTTTCTTTTGAGTATAGTTATTGCAGAGGCTCAACAACTCCCCTTTAAAGAGGAAGCATGCATAGGGGTTTGTCATAAAGATCAAGCCATCCTAATGCACCCAAAAACACAATTTTCAGAATGCAAACACAGATAAGAGAGCTTAGACTTAATAAAATATAGTGAAATATAGTCACACAGATCAGTCTCAGTTTTTCTTAGAAACAACACTTTTGGATAATAATGCAATACACTGCCAGGAGTGCAACATGCTATAGTCCACCCACCGCGCTATTTTCCAATAGACTCAAAAACAAAAAAAAATTAGAATTGTCAAAAACGTATAGTAGGTACAATTCTAATTTGCACAGTCTCAGTCACAAATTATCAAATATGCTCAATATACTCAATTTTTATAGAGGGTTGCTCAGATGAGAAGCATCATGCGTGGCATGATCACTTATGTTTCAGTTTCAGATATGTACAGAAATAGATTACTATGACTCAATCCAGAATCCATATGCACAAATATCAGAGTTGGGGGCTTTTGTGTGGCACATTGTTTCCATATGCTCAATTTTGCACCAATTCTCTCAGATGGAATGACAACTCCATGTCATTCTCCATGTTGTATACTTCAGACACCATATGCACCAATTTTACACTAGGATTACACTAGATTGATGCCTTATTCCGTCTATAGTGGTTGACATACCTGAGTGGCCCAAAGCCATTTTATATTCTCGAGTTCCCTAGTGGCCCAGAGCCATTTTACATTCTTGAGTTCCCAAGTGACCCCTAAGCCATTTTATATTTTAGAGAATCTGTGTGACCCAAAGCCATTTTACATAGTTTCAATTACATCACACAATTTTAGTTTCAGATTCATCTAATACACATGGGTAAGCAATGATGGAGCCATAGCCTACTTGAATTCTTGAACCTACATAAAAGGGTTGACAATTCATTAGTTCAATCCAACTTATTCACATATTATGATCCACTGAACACAGGTGGGCAATGATGGAGTCAAGGCCAACTTGTGTTCTTGAGACACCCACACATGGGGATTGGGCAATCCATTAGCCCAATCCAAACTATTCACCGTTTGATCACCATCTACACATAGAGTATATCACCAGGTTTTTGCATTGGTTCGCGTACTTAGTGAGGTGTATTTGTTCTTTTCCTCTCTCACATCTCTTTACTCATTTTTGTCTTTGCTTTTGATATTTCTTAAGGACTAATTCATATGTGTTTCAATTGCAGGACACATAATAGAGCACAATTCACAGATTCAAACCAAAATTCATGGGCTTCGCCTCATAAGTTAGTCCAGGTACGTTTCTCTTTCCTTTATCTGGGTTAAAGTGATCAATCCCAATTTTGGCCCATAATGAAATAGTGGGGAGCCTTAGTCCTTGAGTTGGTATTCGCTGGGAGAATGTTAAGAGTATGAAGGAGTGATTTGTCTTCACGTCCAAACAATGGATCTAAGTTGTAAACAATAATCACATTTATTGTTCAGATGCAAGTTAAGTGAATCTAGTTGAATAATCCATTTAATGGCTAAAGTGTAATTAGTTAGCCTTCTCTTGCCATGGTGAACAATGATAGTCAAAAAAAATTCAGTGAGTTTTTTTGATACCCATCGAAGGGTTGGTACAGCCTTGGTAGCTGATGAAAATTGAGAAGAAGTGACTGGGAAGAATACTCGTCATTCAAGTGATGAAGAAGCTGTGCTTTGATAGGTGAATGTAAACATGTTCATGTGTGTATGGTATGATGAAAATTAAACTATAAACGGAAGCGTGTAAACTCTGAACTGTATAAGTACTTCATAAGTGATATGTCAATGAGAAGTTTGGCACTCACTGGAAGTAAAAACATGAACAATTGTGTTTACTTATATAAATTATCACTAAAAAATAGAGATGCAAGTGATATATCGGTGAGAAGCCCAACACTCACTGAAAGTGAAAGTGTGAATATTTGTGTTTACTTTATGAATTATCACTAGAATTAGAGTACATATCTGATCTATTTTCTAAACATGTGTGTGTGTGTGTGTGTGTATTGATGTACATATCTATTTCCAGTATATATGGTGTGGTTCCTATCTCTATATCTACACTAGAGGAAATGTTACAAGTATTAATATGTGATATTATTTTTTATATATGTACAAATGTATAATAAATTGTGATACCAACTCATCCCTATAAAATAGAAATTATATAATTATATGTATAAATCATGATCTTTCTTTATAAAAGATCATTTATCTATATATAACTCTTTGTAGATTGAATATAATTAATGAATTTTTTCTTATGATAAACTCTAACCAAAAATAATAGTTAAATGGTGGGAAGGAAAAATTCTCTCTTATTAGAACTTTGTCTTCGATACGTAAGGGGAGTTAGAGAGAGATTATGTTTAAAGAAAAAAAGAAATTAAAAAGGAACCATGAGAGTCTAGCAGGTATGGATTAAAAGCAAGATACAAAGACAAGTAAAGTGGTACCTAAAAGGAAATTCGAGTTATAGATTTTTTCCCGTATATTGAAAACTAAGAGATTTTGGGGTTATTAAACTCTTTAAAAAGGGGGCATACGATTTATACATTATTATAAGGAAAACACCATTAACCCAACCTTAAAAAAAGCTTGTATAGAATTCAAAACACAAAAAGTATTGTCTTTGTAGTGTCAAGACCATCGCAGAGGTCTTGACTCTGCAAACCTTTGTGTGATGGGAGTGGTCATAAAGCTAATGGAGAGTACCTAAGAAACTATCTTGAGGGATAGATTTTTTCCCATATATTGAAAAACTAAAATATTTTGGAGTTAAAAAACTCTTAAAAAAAAAGCGTACAATTTATACATTATTATAAAAAAACACCATTTAACCTAACTTTAAAAAAAACTTATATAAAATTCAAAACACAAAACGTATTGTCTTTGTAGTGTCAAGACCATCGCAGAGGTCTTGACTCTACAAACCTTTGTGTGATGGGAGTGGTCGTAAAGCTAATGGAGAGTACCTAAGAAACTATCTCGTGACGGATTGTGGGGCGGGGGCGTTCATCGTGTGAAAGGACACCCCCTCGCTTGTACTTAGTAAGAGAAAAATCCCAAAGTTGAATACATGAGTGAAAGTAGCAGCTAGCAATTGAATTAAATCACTTAATTTGAAGAAGCTATACGAAGCACTGTAAGCACACTCCAATTTTGATATGCTCTTTGTAATCTCTTAAGCTGAAAGAAATATGGGTAGTGATTAATCGACGTTATTAAGTTACATATATTACAATTTTGATAATTTATTTATTTTTATTTATTTTTTTAACTAATTTTTTAAGTTGAAAGAAATATGGGTAGTGATTAATAGACATTTCTAAGTTTATATATATTTTAATTTTGATATGTTTTTTTTTTTAATTTTTTAAGTTGAAAGAAATATAGGTAGTAATTGATTGATGTTATTAAGTTAAACTTATTTCAATTTTGATATATACTTTTTTTTTTTTGTTTTTGGGTAATCTTTCAACTTAAAAAAAATCTAAGTAATGATTAATTGATGTTATTAAGTTAAAAAAAATTATACTGAAATTTTTAAGATAGAAATCCTTGAGTTTATAGTGTGTGTTTATAATCTGTTTTATTATTTGTGGGTCAAATCATAATTGTATTTTAATTTTGAGTTTTGATTATTTTTAATATATATATATATATATATATATATATATATATTGTATATATAAATATATATAATTGAAGAGTGAACTTATATTAATATAAATAAATAATGGTATAATGTTAGTCATACAATAAAAAAAGGTGAAAAAAGTATATATCTTATAAGTAAAAAAGTCACATCAAATTGACATAAGTGTGCAACAATCCAAAAAACGCATATAAGAACACAAGCAACAAGAAAAATATTAAACAGCAACAACAAACATGGTGATCAAAGAGGGCAGCGGAAGAGGTGGACCCTGTGACTTGTCTCCCCATCCCCCTTGAGTAGGCAGTCTTCAGCGACAGCGAAGGGATCCTACCCATCATTCTACTATAGATTATCATTTTCTTCATTGTGCCAATCGAGCGAGATAGCAAGACTCAAGTGTGGATCTTGTCTTGCAAAGAATGGCCCGAATCCCTTCCACCACCACTTGCTCTGTTGGATCCACAAAACCAATCACATCAAAGAAATGACCGACAAAAAAGTAAGAATATGTTCAAATATATAAACTTTAAAAAGTATATGTTTTATTAATTTTCAGATAACTAAACTTAATTTTCCCTTTTATTTAAGCTTGAAAGTCCAATACGTCTGCCGGAGCAAAACATAGCACCCAAATTTTTCAACAAATTCAACATAATTTTACATTCAAGCATTTTATTTGAAAAAAATTCGAGAGGGAATAATAATTTATAGGCGTATAATTTCTACCAGGTAGGAACTTGAAAAATTATAGATCAAACACGTCGAAATTCAATCCGTGCATAATCACCTTTACCACCCACAAACATCGTTTAAATAATGGAGGCGTGCCTACGTACCTTAAAAATCGAATCTACGTACCCCTTTCTTTATGGATCCACATTGTTTCTTATGTCATGTTTGAAGGATAAAATTCTAATACAAATTAGACTTTCACAGCTCAATGAAGAAGGATCAACTAGCTACTGAACCAGAAGACTGTTGTACTAAACACGGTCATTCCCGAGTGAAGGATCTTCATAAGTGAAAGAAGCTCCCCATAAAAGATGTAACTCGGGAAGAAGAAAAAATTCTACACAAAAGGCAATGTTCTTGATTGGGAATGCATGTCACTTGTTAAGAATTGAGGGCAATGTTCTTGATTGGGAATGCATGTCATTTGTTAAGAATTGAGGGCAATGTTTTTGGGAATGCATACTGAGGGATTAACTAACATTTTCATGCACAAACTTTAATGAGTCATTTAACATTTTAATTTTTTAAATTCTATTTAATTTTACTATTTTTATTTTTTTTTTAGTTTGGGCTTTGAACCTAATTTAATTATGCCAACTTAGTTTGTATGCAAATTCAAACGGTGTCAACCTAACATCTTGATTTCTTTCAATTTTTTAATAAATATTAATTTTACAAATAAATAAAATTTTAAGAATAATAAAAAATAGATAACCAATTGTACGCTTCTCCTTTCCTCTCAAATTATTTTTAAAAAATGAAAAATAGTTTTTTTAAACATGTATAAAATTAGGTCTAATTTACAACCATATAATTTTTTAACATTTGAATGAATGAAAAAAAGATATATAAACAAATATAAATATGTATAGTTGCGACATATAATGACATAAAAAGGCATACTTAAAAATCAATATAGATGTAAACCTTAAAGTAGTCTGAATTTTTTAAAAATTATATATTTGGAAAGAGGAGAGTGATCGATGTCATAGTAATAGTTTTAGGAAATGTCTCAATGAAATTCATAATGTTTATTATGACAGAAGTTGGATTTTTATTATTTTCAATCAAAAATACGTATTTAGTTATGCATGTGCAGATCCAGGCATTAGGTTCGAGAATCCAAGCCATTTCCTAGCCTAGTGGCATGTGTTTGAAATTATAAAAAGCAAAAGTACATGCGCGTTTTAACGTGTGCGTGATATTGTCAATATGCAGTGTTCAAGTTTTATATAGCATAAAAGTTGAATAACCAAAAGGCCGAGGGTTGTTTATTAAAATAAATGTTAAATATTTATTTATGCTTTAAATTTATTTTAGTAAATATAAAAAATTAGGGTTATTTGGAAGATAGTTTTCCAAAATCTAATCTAGTCAATACTTGGTCATTTTCAAGATTTCAATATTGAACTCAAGAGTTTAAGGGCATAACGTTTTCAACTAATGTCCTTTATTAGGTTTTGGGGCCTTCCAAATTGCTTGTTAACATATCTAGGAATTTTAAGTTTGTCCAAGTTAAATTTTACAAACCAACGCACACCTACCCACCCCTTTATGCCAATTTTACTTATAATTGGGTCCCTTATAGGATAAAAGCAGCATAACAATAATATAATCATTTATGACTAGAGTAAATGGAGAAAGTATGGGACATATTTGTTAGTGATCACCCTAAATCTATTTGAATTCATGACAAAGTATTGTGCATGTGGAAACGTAGGTCGCATTGGTGACCCACGCACACCGAACAATTCCTTTATGCCAATTTTACTTGCAATTAGATAACTTATAGGCCAAAAATGACACAAAACACCATATCCACTTGCAACTAAGGTAAATGTAAACAATTTTAAGCACATTTGTTGACAATCACCCCATTTCTTTTTTGATTTAAGAAAAAAATGTGTGATTGCGACAACACAAGTCATATTATGACCCTTCTACATGCAACCACGAATTTATGCTAATTTTACTTGCAATTAGTATCTTATAAGCCCAAAGTGACACAACAACACTATATACACTTGCGATCAAAGAAATATAAACAATTTCGGACATATTTATGCATGATCGCTCCAATTCACTTTAAATTCAAGTCAAAGTGATGTGATTGGATAATGTCACATTAATGACCTACACACACCCAACCACCCATTTATGTTGATTTTACTTACGATTAGATCCTTCATATGCCAAAAGCTATACAACAACATCATATCCACTTGTAATATGAATAAATGTAGATGATTTGGAGCACACAAATATGTGATCACCCAAATTCACTTTGAAATCAAGTCAATGTAGTATGATTGGAGCAACATGGGTCACACTGATGACCTGCACATATCCAACCACTCTTTTATGTCATTTTTACTTGAGATTATGGGGATTATACTCTAAAAACAACACAACACCACCATATCCATTTGCGACCAACAAAATTCATGCATTCTCCCCATTTGTACAAAAACATTCATCCATTATTACTTGAGATAGTGTACCACCAACATCATCTTTATAACTTGCAGAAATCTTGTGTCAATTGCTTTTGAGAACATTGATGGTACAATTTGTTGGGTATAGTTTGTGTGTCATTCTTGGAGCTCGACTATTCTACCTCAACCCCCTCCTTTCAATCTACCTTTCAATCTAAATCAACCGATCCCCTCCTTTATATAGAGGCAAAGAGAAGCTCGAGTATGGTCTATGCACTTCACATTATCCAAATGCTCTATGTGTTGCTCCCTTGCTCTTCCCAACAATCAATGGTGTTCTTCTCATCAATCATTGGTGCTATTCCAAAATAGAATATAGTGATTAATATACTATATTATATATGTAATAAAATATAATACAACCTAGCGAATCCTTGACTCCCTAAAATAGGTATCGTGCCCATCAATAGTTTCCTGATCGCACGGTCACCCTTCTCTATCGAGTGTTGATCCTCAATTCAGGATATCAATTGAGTATTGTCCCATCCCTCAATTCATCAATATATTATCTATGCCCTATATAAATAGAAGGGCAATTTTTTGCAGCACTCACTAGAATGTGAGGCCAAATAGATATATACGGTCAATCATCAGCAACCAATAAAATTCATGCACGAGCACATTCATACATTCTACCCATTCAAAAGGGAACATTCATCCATTATTACTTGAGAAAGTGTACCACCAACATTATCTCTATAATTTCCAAAAATGTCTTGTCGATTGCTTTTGAGGACATTGATGGTATAGTTTGTTGGGCACAGTTTGTATGTCGTTCTTAGAGCTCGACTATTTTGAACTTGACTGCTCTACCTCAATCCACCTCTTTTCAATATACCTTTCAATCTAAATCAACCAATCCATTCCCTTATTTATATACAGGCGAGGAGAATCTCGAGTACGGTCTATGTGCTCCACACCATCCAAATGGTCTATCCGTCGTTCCCTTGCTCTTCCCGGCAATCAATGGTGTTCTTCTCATCAATCATTGGTGTTTTTGGAGTATAGAATATAGTGATTAATATAATCTATTATATATGTAATAAAATACAATGCAACCTAGTAAATCCTTGACTCCCCGAGATGGGTATCGATGCCCATCAATCATTTCCCGATCACAAGACCCCCCTTCTCTATCGAGTGTCGTTCTTCAATTCAGGATATCAATTGAGCATTGTCCCATCCCTGAATTCATCAATATATTATCTATGCCCTGTATAAACAGAAGGGAAACTTTTTATAGTACTCACTAGAATGTGTGGCCAAATAGATATATAGGGTCAATCATCAATTGAGTCTCCCCAATCTATTATGGGCCCTCTCTCTTGACCTCAACTATAGATGGTCAATTTATATATGAGTGTCCAATATATATATAAAGAGAAAGGGGTTACCCACCACACACCAATGTGTCCACTGTCTTATATATGCCGTATCCCTATCCTCTATAGACAAAAGTGTATAAGTGCAATTGTGCTCACATCAATCACTGATGATTGATGATATATATTTGATATCAATAAATATCTAAGGGTGGGGTTGCCAGTAGATATATAGGATCAATTGAGCACTCAATTGGTAAACCAATTGAGGACCCCTATCTATATATGGGCACTCGGCCACCCCTATCTATATCTGGGGAGGATTAGGCCCCCTCTCTACAAATGTATATTTAATTAATTTATTATATTAATCGAGGGCCCTTGGGTATGTGTACAAAGTTGGGGGACAAAAAGTGGCCTATCTGTGGACATGATTTTCCTAAAATTTCAAAAATATAAACTTTTGTAGATAATTTGAGATATCTACACTCCAAATTTGAAGAGTGTAAGAACATGAAATATAGCATTTTGAATATAGTTTCCAAAACACTATTTTTTAAAAAACTTGTTAAATATAACTAGGTCAAACATCTAAAATTTGAATAAAAACTCCTATTTTTTTAGAAAACATAGTAGATAGACGACTGTGCGGTGCACCATTTTTTGAGTAACGTTTAATATTATTTGAAATCATTTGGGAAAAATTTACATAAGATATTGTAGTTTGTGACCTATATTTTTCTATATATTTTCAATGAGTTTCTTTTTTTGAATTTTGCAAGAAAATAGATCCTGAAAACTGACAAAAAAATAGATAGCCGACCGTGCAGCTCGCCTAACTACCTCAAAAAAAAATGAAAATCAATTTTTTTTGAATGTGTGTATAATTAAACATAGTTTGTGACCATATAGCTTGTTTTTCACTTGGATCAATGAAAAACAAATTACATGAACATGTATAGACATGTATGTTTGCGGCATGTAGTGGCCTAAAAAAGGTATAGCTAGAAATCAACATAGTTTGAAACCTTAAATTAGTCCATAAGTTATAAAAATCATATTTTTGGAAAAAGGAGAGCATGCTCGTCATGATGGTATTAAGTTTTTGAATTTTTCACATTGAAATTTTTAGTGTATTTGGCAATCAAAGTTGAATTTTATTAGTTTTTATCATAGCTCTCAAAACTCGGTTGTACATTGACAGTCCAACCCTTTGGCTCAGGAATCCAAACCATTCCTGAGCCGAAAGGCGTGAGAATTGAATTCAAATTCAAATAACGTGATCGCGTTAATAGACAACCCGATCGTGTTATTGTAAAATAATAACGCGATCACGTTACTATTGTTTTGCACATTAAAGCAAATGGAGCGAATGTTGGTTAATAGGTAAAGTGATCGCATTATATCGCATTATTGATAATGTGACTGCATCCCTGTTATTTTGCACATAAAATCATGTGGGAGTTGCACATGAAGGCAACTTTGGCCAAAAGCTTATATTTACTACTCTAAATGTTAAGTATAAGTCTACATTTATATTGTTCAGGTAATGCGATGGCATTATTGATAATGTGACTGCGCCCCTATTATTTTGCACATAAAATCATGTGGGCGTTGCACATGAAGGCAACTTTGGCCAGAAGTTTATATTTACTACTCTAAATGTTAAGTATAAGTTTACATTTATATTGAAGGTAACGCGATGGCGTTATTGATAATGTGACTGCGCCCCTATTATTTTGCACATAAAATCATGTGGGAGTTGCACATGAAGGCAACTTTGGCCAGAAGCTTATATTTGCTACTTTAAATGTACAACTCCCACATGATTTTATGTGAAAAATAATAGGGGCGCAGTCACATTATCAATAACGCCATCGCGTTACCTTCAATATAAATGTAAACTTATACTTAACATTTAGAGTAGTAAATATAAGAAATTAGGGTCACTCAGCATCTGATAGAATTGGTCTCACAGCTGCATGTCTTACGACATGAAAAATAGTTTTTCAAAATTCAATCTGGTCAGTACTTAAGCATTTTCAGGGTCTAGGTATTAAACCTAGGGATTTCAATACATAACTTTTGCAATTGATATCTATTTTCTATAAACATATAGTCAATTTTAAGGTTTTTGTGCTTTCCAAATTGATTTTTGGCATTTATAGGAGTCTTAGGTTTGTCAAAATTGAAATTTGAAAACTAATCACTTTGAACTTGATCTAAAATGGTGTTATCGAGGTAGTGTAGGTCATATTGATGACATACACACATCAAACGACCACTTTGTGTTAATTTCACTTGTCCATCATCCCTCCCTTATCCTTGATCACTTCCTACTCATCCCTCATTACCCTTAATCGCTCTTCCATCATTCTTCATTGTCCCTAATCACTCCCTCATTGATCCTTACTATCCCTAGTCATCTCTAATCACTCCCTTATCATTCATAATCACTCCTCCATTGACCCTCACTATCCCTCATCATCCCTAATTACTCCCTCCTCATCCTTCATCATCCATAATCACTCTTTCATCATCCCTATTCACTCCCTCCTCATCCCTAATCACTCCCTCATTGACCTTCATTGTCTCTCATCATCTCTAATCACTCAGGGTTATCATCCCTAATCACTCCTTCATTGATTATCACCATCCCTCATCATCCCTAATCACTCCCTTCTCATCCCTCATAATCCCTAATAAATCTTTCTTCATCCATCATCATCACTAATCACTCCCTCATTGACATTCCCCATCCCTCATCACTCCATCATTGACCTTCACCATCCCTCATCACTCCATCATTGACCCTCACCATCCCTCACCATCCTTAATCACTCCCTCATCACCTGATGTAAGTATATACTCTAAAGATATCTTTGATTCTAATAATATGTTATTTAATCCATTATAATAAAAATTAACTCTTTTATGGGACTTGTGTTGTCAATACCCATTTGTGATAGTCAATTTTATTACTAAATAAATTGGAAGATCTTATAAATTTATAGTCAAGTAACATAAGTACTAACACAAATTAGAGTCTGAATTTTAGTTCATCAAATTATCTTTGTTGTGCAGTTGACTAGATGAAACTTTATTCGGTTCCACCTTTGGTAGTTTGGTTCAAAAGATAAAAATTAAACACAAATCTCTTGTATAATTTTTTAATTCTAAGAAGATTTAAATCGGATGCAAAGTTATTTAGTGTTTCTCATTTCTGTATGACTTGAATCTTGGTCAAGTTCACACATGCACTCCTTGTGTGTGTAATGTGTCCCAAATATTTTATCTCTTGCATGAAAAATGAACATTTATTCATGTTATCATAAAAATATGTTTCTGCAAAATGTGAAACACTAGTTCAACATGATGGAGATGTTCATCCCATGTTTTCTAAAGATTAAGATGGCATCAAGGTAGATTAAAAAAATGACACAGGTAAAGGGCCTGAGGATGTCGTTCAACATCTTGAAATGAATGAATTCATTACATGAGTTAACCTTAAAGGCATAACCAACTAGTCAATCAATCCTTACCTTGTTTTTAAGACTATATTCCAAATGGCTGGAGGTTTAACATGAATCTGATGATACCCAAACTTTAGATCAATTTTGGAAAAGACTTCTACACCATGGATATGGCAGAAAAATGCCTTAATATCTAAATAAGGATAATAGTTTTTCACTTTAATCTTGTTAAGTTTTGTTTAATTGATTCACAACTTTGGCACAAACACAACTGGACTTTTGTAAGGCAATGATTTGGGCATGACGTGTCCATTATCCATGATTTCATGGATCTACCACTTGCTCTATTCATTCTCTAGAAATGATATGTTGTATAAAGAGGTTTGAGGTAGAGGTAGTTAAGGGATCAAATCAATAGTATTGTTTAGTATACAGTATGTAGGAACTTATTTAGGCAACTAAAAGATATCCTTGTATTCATCTAGTTTATGGTTCAATTATTTTGTCTTTGTTATTGTTGGATAAACCACACTATGATATGGTGACATAAGGATGTTATTACATTTACTTCTTACCATCAAGAGTATACTTCTTATTAGAATTGACAAGATTCTTGCACTTCCTGACACTAATGACTGAAAGCTTATGAACTAACTACGATATATGGTATTTCTGATCATGACAATCTATCACAAGATTTCAAAGATTTACTTCATAGACTACATGTCAATGATAAATATATGGTTGACCACATATAAAAAATCACACGCCTCTAATGGCAAGACATCACAAAAGATTACATCTTTAAAAAGTTTGATTTTGTACACCAAGTGACACTACTAGGTGATCCATTTTTCAAGGCCTACACTAGACCATACACTAGCGTATGGTTATGGATGATGTATAAATTTTAAGTTCAATTTTTGAAAATACAATTTAGGAGAAATTAAATTCTTCTAACTTCCATTGGAAATGATGAAGTGTATTGACTCATCATTGATCTACATTTGTTAATGAAACAATATTTTTAATTCATATAATTTCTTGTTGGGGGAAGTAAAGATATTTTTAGTACCAACCATATCATTGGGTTCATAATCTATTAAATACTTACCTTTTTATGGTGCTAGATAACTTGTACCCACTTCTCAAGATGTGCAAGTAGAGAGCTCATAGTGTGACACTCTTCATTGGATTGAATATTGAAGTTATGAATTAAGCACCACTTTTCAATCTTGGACTACTTGTTCTAATCATTTGAAAATTATTTCCCACTCTCTGGTATGATGACTCAATCAATAGACATACAAATAGAAGGCCTTCAATATAATTATTCGGATCATAAAATATCCTCATATGGAAAATAATTGATTGGTTTTAGGAAATAACATAGCTTGGTGATCCTCATGTATTTACTACCCATTTTTGGTGCTATGGTGGTTTTACTTGCTTCTCTTTTTCTGACAGATTTTCAATTGTGAATTGTACATCATTTCTAATAGGCCCATATTTTTTCATAAGTGTTAAATATTTATGTTTAAAATTTGCCTCCACATCATTTTGATCAATATGTCTTATATTTTATGCTAACACTCAACTCTCCACTTATAGCTCCTAACATTGTTAAACCCCAACAAAATACCACCATTAAGATTTTGGATAGAGTGATTAAGGATGATGAAGAATTGAGTAGAAATTATGAGGGAGTCAATAGGGATGGTGAGGGTCAATGAAAGAGTGGTTAGGAATGGTGAGAGAGTGATTAGCAATGATGAGGGATCATGAGGATTAATGAGGGAGTGATTAGGGGTGATGCAGGATGAGGAATGAGTGATTAGAGATGATGATGTATGATGAAGCAATGATTAGGGATGATGAGCGATGGTGAGGGTCAATGAGGGAATGATTAGGGATGATGAGGGAGTAATTATAAATGATAAGGTATGGTGAGGGTCAATAAGGAGTGATTGGGGACGATGAAGGACGAAGAGGGAGTGATTAGGGATGATGAAGCGGTGATTAGGGATGGTGAGAGCCAATGAAGGAGTGATTATGAATGATGAGGGATGGTGAGATCCAATGGAGTGATTAAGGATGATGAGGGAGTGATTAAAGATGAGGGATGGTGAAGATCAATGAGGGAGTGATGAGAGACGAGGAATGAGTGATTAAGGATGATGAGGGATAGTGAGGGTCAATGAGGGAGTAATCAGGGATGATGAGGGAGTGATTAGAGATGACTATGGATAGTGAGGGTCAATAAGGGAGTGATTAGGGACAATGAAGAATGATGAGAGAGTGATTAGGGGTGATGAGGCATGAGTAAGAAGTGATCAAGGATGAGGGAAGAATGATGAACAAGTGAAATTAACACAAAGTGGTCGTTTGATGTGTGTAGGTCATTAATGTGACCTATGTTACCCCAATCACACCACTTTACATCAATTTCAAAGTGAGTGGATTGCAAACTTCAATTTTGATAAACCTAAGACTCTCAGAAATGCCAGGAATCAATTCGAAAGGCACAAAAACCTTAAAAATGACTATATGTTTACCGAAGATGGACATCAATTGCAAAAATTATGTCCTAAAATCCCTAGGTTTAATACTTAGACCCTGAAAATGCCTAAATACTAACCAGATTCGATTTTGAAAAACTATTTTTCACATCATAAGACGTGTAGCTATGAAACCAACTCTATCAGATGCTAAGTGATCCTAATTTCTTATATTTACTAAAATAATTTTAAAATATAAGTTTGCATTTATATTGTTAGATGTATACTTAACATTTAGAGTAGTAAATATAAGCTTCTAGCCAAAGTTGTCTTCATGTGCAACTCCCACATGCTTTTATGTACAAAATAACAAGGATGTGGTTACATTATCAATAACGTGATCGTGTTATCAATAACGTGATCTCATTACCTATTAACCAACATTCACTCCATTTGCTTTAATGTGCAAAACAATAGTAACACGATCACATTATTATTTTTACAATAACGTGATTGCATTATCTATTAACTCGATCACATTATGGCTTAGTAATTACCGAGCCATAATTTAAATAACATGATCGCATTAATTAAGAAGCACGATCATGTTATTTATTAACATGATCACGTTACCTAAAATGTTTACAAAATTATCCCACAACTTCATGCACTTACTCCCCTATCTATTTATGGGCACTAGCCCACCCCTATCTATATCTAGGGAAGGCGAGGTATGCACGACCCTTATCCATTTACGAGGCCCCTATCTATATATGGGGGACCTATTTATTTCTCTATTTAGTGGACTACATATATAATAATATAGAATGATCCCCAATATATATATATATATGGCGATAGCTCCCTTATATAGTTAAGGGCTGTTTGGGAGCCCTATCTATGGGGAACTCAACAGGGTAGACCATTAGTGCTATGTAATCAAGGGGAGAGCACTCATCAATAACCTGAAGTCAATCGATGCATATTCATAACTCACTATGTTAGATCGGATAGGTAGGGGTAGTGTTCGAACCTGTAGTCTTCAGGTCATGGGCCTGATGAGTTGACCAATTACTCTAGCCCACTTCGTCAGATATGGATATGGCCACAATGAATCAATTACATATCCATATCTCATATCTATATAGGGTAGGGCCCGCCAAGATAATGAATCAATGTGAATCTTATTACATACATCATATGATCGAATCGTTTCACTATAACCAATAGGAATGAATGATATGGCAACACACCACACCACCTTTTACAAATGAACAACACTATCATAACCACCCCCCACTATATAGATATAGAGTTTCATCGATATTTACATACTAATTAGTTTAATTGGCACATCATATATTGGTGCCCCCACCCCCACATGTAGATATAGAGACAGGTTTAGAGTTAGTAGAGATGGGGGCCAAGGTCTATCAATGTTATTGGTTATATCTTGTCCACTCTATCCATTGATCGAATCTATCAATGATCAATGATACTACATTACATACATAATATGTACATGATATGACCAAAGTGATCCAACATGCATAATGCCTAGTGTAGCATTGGTGTGACTCTCAATTCATCTAATGACACCAACAACACACTCAAACAATCATAAGAACTCCTTCAAGGCATTCAGGTTCATGAAAAGATGTTGTCTTGACAATACATAAACATTGACACTTGGATCTCAACATGGAACCATATAGAAAGATTCTTAAACAAAAAAATACCATCTAAGATATAGTAGACACACCTTACCTAACCTATTTACACCTAACTTAAGACCAATTTATGATTAGAAAAGATGTACTAGGTCACTCGACCAAACCATACTCTTTGGCAAGGCTAGGGGCTTGTAGCCCTGTTGACCCTGTCTTTTCCTCATAACTTCCTTCAAAGCACAGATAAAACAAAACCCAAATATATTCTTGATACCCATTAGAGGATTATACGACATACCTCAATTTCACCTATGATTGTTTTGTACGGAATGGTACTAATAGCAACTGTGACAGACCTAATTAGGTCTCTAAACTAATCTGTTTTGGAGGTACAAAGAGTACAAGGATGAACCAAAGCCCAAAAATCACATGATAAGTACAAAATGACATTTGATGACTATCTAAACCAACATCCACTCATTTGATAACCCTAAATCACCATTTAGACACTGTCTTAGTATTTCTGTGCATACAAGGACTAAAAACAAGTTTGAACTAGAAAGTACACTTACCAGTAAAATTAGACCTTGAAACTTTGGGCAGTGGACATAAATGTTTGGAGCACTAGGATTTCAAATTTTTGAGATATTTCACCGTACAGATTCTTAGATCCATGAAGCCCTAGTTAGGGCCCAATCAACACAAAAATGAAGCTATAGAGCACATCCAATGGTTTCAAAACCCCAAATAAATTTTGTTGAGTTCCTTTTTATCCCCTCTAAGTGTCTGAGCTATCACAGAGAATAAAGCAATACTCTAAACATCAATTGTCAATCTCTCCCTCACTGCCCTGTCTAGTTCAGTCACACAGTCCTATAAAAAGTATGAACAAAAGCTAAAATCTTCATTTTCAATCCATACTAATCTTTACTCCATCCTTCAAAAGTCTTCATACATCTATCTTGCATGAAGAATCCATGCATACATGTATATCACTCAACTTGGATACTCAAATCCTATTCTTGACCTCACACAACCAACTCCCAAAATGTAGTTAACAACTTACTAATCAAACACGATACTAACCACTTAATAACTCGCCTAACTGACTTGAGATCCTATAGAATATGATCTCGAAATCCATTTTAATTAAGGATCCACACACAATCTTGGCCTTTAGACAGG
The DNA here is from genome assembly GCA_037957365.1 of Torreya grandis. Taxonomy (NCBI): domain Eukaryota; kingdom Viridiplantae; phylum Streptophyta; class Pinopsida; order Cupressales; family Taxaceae; genus Torreya; species Torreya grandis. The sequence continues at coordinate 689,184 of JARHVA010001663.1, forward strand.
TTTAGGCCTTATTCATGCTTATGAGATACAATTTCTCAAATTTGAAAATTTGAATTGCATTTTTAAAGGGAAAACTAACTAATGCACCTAGACAACCTAGACTCAACCAAAAACAATGAAAACTCATTGAACACAAGAGGATGCTCCTGTATCAGGCATGAATGGCGTGTGGGATGCAGTCCATATCCATATCATGGAATAGACTGATCTCATCTCTATACGTAACATGATGTTGATGTGATGAATAATGGAATGGGTGTGGATAACATGATATGATGGATAATACATGTCCTATTAATACAATAGTTGGTTTTGACCACTTGAAGTCATTGAATGGGTTTCACTATGTATGTGTTACATTGGTGGTGTGGGCCTAGTAAATATTGTGATGCCATTGACTAGAACTATATAGCCTAGTGTGGTAGTGTGGGTGGCCCAACATACTAGTGTGCCACTCCCATGTTGAATTCTATACTATGATGCCATTGGACCATCCATTAATCAGTGACTGACATCAACCATATCTACGAGAGAACCGGGGACCTGGTTTGCCAATAATAGCAAGCCCAATACCAAATCACTTCCATACCAAGACATCGATGTTGGAATCAATAGAATACTAAGGTTATCCCAATGCCCAAGTAAACCTACCAATTGTCTCCTATCTCGAGACAACAACCATGGCTCATGACTCACAAACAACTCATTGTGTATCTCATATACACCTGACATGATAGAGACTATACATGACATGATAGAGGCATACTACCTATAGCGTAGCACTATATAGATATAGGGGGGTCAATGTCTCATGCTAGTTGCTAGGGTGCACTTTGTCAATCTCACGTCGCCATAGTTCAAATAGGAATTGATATAGTGTTGTTGTATTGCTTTTGGCCTATACTCCATATAATCTCAAGTAAAAATGACATAAAGGGGTGGTTTGATATGCATGGGTCACCAATGGACCCCACATTGCCCTAATCATACAACTTTGACTTGATTTCAAAGTGAATTTGGGTGATCACACATATATGTGCGTCAAATCATCTACATTTATTTTGGTCACAAGTGGATATGGTGTTATTATGTGGTTTTTGGAATATAAAAAACTTAATTGTAAGTGGAGTCAACATAAAGGGGTGGCTCGGTGTGTGCGAGTCATCAATGCGATTTACGTTGCCCCAATCACCCCAAGTTTTGGATTGAATTTGAAGTGAATTGGGTTGATCATGTAAAAAATATGTCCAAAATTATTTGCATTTCACTGATCACAAGTGGATATAGTGTTGTCACTTTTGGCCTATATGGGAACTAATGGCAAGTAAAATCAACATAAATTTGTGGTTGGATGTGCAAGGATCATAATGCGACTTACTTGCCACAATTACACATTTTTACTAAATTCAAAGATAAATGGGGTGATCATGAATAGATTTACCTATAATTATTTGCATTTACCTTAGTCGCAAGTGGATATGATGTTTTTGTCACTTTTGGCCTATAAGGAATCTAATCGCAAGTAAAATTAGCATAAAGGGGTGATTGGGTATGCGTGGATTGTCAATGCGACCTACGTTTCTACATGCACACCATGTTGACATAAATTCAAACAATATTGAGGTGATCACTCATAAATGTGCCCTAAAGTTTCCCCATTTATCCTAGTTGCAAATGATTATAGTGTTGTTGTATCTCTTTTGACCTATAAGGGACCTAATCATAAATAAAACCAACATAAAGAGGTGGATAGATGTGCGTTGGTTTGTAAAATTTAATATTGATAAACCTATAACTCATAAAAATGTCAACGAGCAATCTTAAAAATGATTAGGTTTATAAGTAAAATTTAATCTTAATAAACCTAATAAATAGACATCAATTACAAAAGCTATACACTGAAATCTTAAAAATGACTAAGTATTAACCACATTGGATTTTGAAAAACTTGCTTCCAAATCGTAACTCTTGGAGCTATTAGACCAATTCTAAAAGATGCAAAGTGGCCCTAATTTCTTCAATTTACTAAAATAAATTTAAACTATAAAGAATGTAAATGTCAACTTATACTTAACATTTATTTTAGTAAACAACAATTGCCTTTTGGTTATTCAACTTCTTTGCTATATAAACCTTAAACATTGCAAAGTGATAGTAACGCACACGCCTTATAGCACATACGTGCATTTGTGCATGCATGGTTATAATGCGTACACGCTTTTGATTTCTATAACTGTTATGAATGTCAATGTAAATGTCAATTAGTTTTAGTAACAAACACACATTATAACGCATCTCTACTTTTGTGTGTACCCATTATACCAAGCCTAGCTAAAATAATGCACACATGTTATTTTAATAACAAATGCATTTACAGTTAATTCGTGAAAATGCCGACTTTTTGGCCCATCATTTTCATGCATTTACCATACCTTATCTATCATTTATTACTGATATATCGTAATGATAATTGTTGGCAGATATCTTGCGACTCTCTTTAGTTGTTTTATTATTAAATGTTATTTTAAATGTTTATGAGTTGAATGTTATGAAGTTCCAATACATTATACTAGTCATGGATATTGTCTCAATAATGTTTAAAGAAGTAAATGATGGATCTGAAATGGGCAACAATTTTAAAACAAAACAAATTATAGAAATTTTTTGAGTAACAAAAAGATAATTCTAATTATTCATCATTCTAAAATAATACATAAAGTCTTTAAATAATTTAATACTCAATTAACATACACAACAAAAATAATATAGAAAAAAAAGCTAATTGTAAAATAAAATGAACTTATTATTTTTAACAATTTTAGAAACCTACTATGTTTAGCAACTTTAACATACAAATTTAGATAGACTACCTTTATTTTCTACATGTCTAAATAAATCTCAAAAATAACTTGCAACTACAAGTTTACACCTAATTACCAAAAACATCTAATAAATTCTAAAATTAATAAAATTAAAATACAATTTTTAACTTTTAGATAATTAATTTTGAACTTAAAAATTTGTTGAAAAAATTAAGCAACTAATGATTGCTTATACTTGAGTAGAGCTCTTTAAAATATTCATTAAAAAAACTCAAACAAATATCTAAATCAAAAATTATAACTTTCACAAAATATACTCCCACATCAATTTAATAAAATTATTTATAAATAATATTGTTTACTTATAAGAGAAAATTATGTGCCTAAAGTAGATCCACTTTCACAAATAAGATATAATGTATTTTTAAGCCATCTTCCATCTACTATCATTGTAATAATGAAATATCATTACATGGAAAGGATGTATATAGGTATTGTCTAAAGTAATGGGTCTAGTCCTGAAATATAAACATTTGACACAAAAATTTGTGTGTAAAGATAATAAATATGGTTTCTTAGACAATAAGAATTGATTATTATCTTTTAAGTTTACATAATATACAGAGAGAAGGCGAGATGTGTTTGGATAAATCACTTGATGCTAAACATCAATGGGAGACTTTAAATAAAAATTAAGGATTTTTCAAATATTATCTAACAATCTTGTTGTAACTGTAAATGTTAATAAAATCAAACTTATAATTTTTAAATCTAATCAAGAAACTAACCTGAAATTTCCTTCAACCTTAACCTCTAAAACTTTATCTTTTTTATAAATATTAACTTTTGATTTTAAATAATAAAGTGGAAAAAAAAAAAAAACAGTATTGAAAAATGAATTTATATTATTGAAGATTTGAGTCATTCATAGTTCATAATTTAGGTAAAAGTTTTTTTGAAAAACTGTATAATTTTTTTATCTTGAGACGTTTCAGATCACCTTATAATTATCATCAGAAAATAACATATGTAAAAATAATGGATTATGCCTCCTTATATAAATAATTCTAATTAATTGTAATGATGTTTAATGGACTAACATTAGAATAAAATTTAATCCAAAACCTAATTGTTATATTATAAATTAAATAGTATAATGAGTGGATCTGATTACAATGAAAACCTATTTTGAAAGATAAAGTGGAACTTTATCCTTCTGCAAAAAGTTTTTTTTTTTGTTATTTTCCTTCTTGCTTTAGATAAAAATCTTATTCTTGGGCATCATGAGAGCTGGAATCAACACTAGCTATTTATGAAACCTTGAGATCTAAATTTTAATCCCCTTATTGATACTTTCTCCTCCAGACCCATATGGATTCGCCTCCCACATCTTCCCCTCCATTTTGGGGCTAAACCATGCTTCAATGCTATTGGTAACTCCATTGGCAAATTCATATGAACTGATTCAACTATTGAAGATTGTCATTGATATCATTGAGATTGTCATTGATGTTATTGAGGTTGTTGCATCTTGTGAGTCCTAATTGTCACAAAGAGGTATGATGGTCAAGTAAGCATTGAAGCATGGTTATGAGGCTATAGGTTTACATGAGGTCATGAGAGAATGTTGATCAAAAATAGACTGTTGCAGTGGTGTGAGAGTGCTATCTGAAGAATGTTCTTCTTTGATTTCATTGAGGTAAGCATGTTTGAGTACTAGTTATGGAGTACAAGGTGTCTAGAGAAGCCTAGTCTAGACCCTGTGAGAAGGTATAAATATGGTTTCTTAGACAATAAGAATTGATTATTATATTTTAAGTTTACATAATATACAGAGAAGGTGAGATGTGTTTGGATAAATCACTTGGTGCTAAACATCAATGGGAGACTTTGAATAAAAATTAAGGATTTTTCAAACATTATGTAACAATCTTGTTGTAACTGTAAATGTTAATAAAATCAAACTTATAATTTTTAAATCTAATCAAGAAACTAACCTGAAATTTCCCTCAACCATAACCTCTAAAACTTTATCTTTTTTATAAATATTAACTTTTGATTTTAATAATAAAGTGAAAAAAAAAACAGTATTGAAAAATGAATTTATATTATTGAAGATTTGAGGCATTCATAGTTCATAATTTAGGTAAAAGTTTTTTTGAAAAACTGTATAAATTTTTTATCTTGAGACGTTTCAGATCACCTTATAATTATCATCAGAAAATAACATATGTAAAAATAATGGATTATGCCTCCTTATATAAATAATTCTAATTAATTGTAATGATGTTTAATGGACTAACATTAGAATAAAATTTAATCCAAAACCTAATTGTTATATTATTAATTAAATAGTATAATGAGTGGATCTGATTACAATGGAAACCTATTTTGAAAGATAAAGTGTAACTTTATCCTTCTGCAAAAAGTTTTTTTTGTTGTTATTTTCCTTCTTGCTTTAGATAAAGATCTTATTCTTGGGCATCAGTAGAGCTGGAATCAACACTAGTTATTTATGAAACCTTGAGATCCAAATTTTAATCCCCTTATTGATACTTTCTCCTCCAGACCCATATGGATTCGCCTCCCCCATCTTCCCCTCCATTTTGGGGCTAAACCTTGCTTCAATGCTATTAGTAACTCCATTGACAAATTCATATGAACTGATTCAACTGTTGAAGATTGTCATTGATATCACTGAGATTCTCATTGATGTTATTGAGATTGTTGCATCTTGTGAGTCTTGATTGTCACAAAGAGGTATGATGGTCAAGTAAGCATTGAAGCATGGTTATGAGGCTCTAGGTTTACATGAGGTCATGAGAGAATGTTGATCAAAAATAGACTGTTGCAGTGGTGTGAGAGTGCTATCTGAAAAATGTTCTTGTTTGATTTCATTGAGGTAAGCATGTTTGAGTACTAGTTATGGAGTACAAGGTGTCTAGAGAAGCCTAGTCTAGACCCTGTGAGAAGGTATAAATATGGTTTCTTAGACAATAAGAATTGATTATCATCTTTTAAGTTTACATAATATATAGAGAGAAGGCGAGATGTGTTTGGATAAATCACTTGGTGCTAAACATCAATGGGAGACTTTGAATAAAAATTAAGGATTTTTCAAACATTATGTAACAATCTTGTTGTAACTGTAAATGTTAATAAAATCAAACTTATAATTTTTAAATATAATCAAGAAACTACCCTAACATTTCCCTCAACCATAACCTCTAAAACTTTATCTTTTTTATAAATATTAACTTTTGATTTTAATAATAAAGTGAAAAAAAAAACAGCATTGAAAAATGAATTTATATTATTGAAAGATTTGAGGCATTCATAGTTCATAATTTAGGTAAAAGTTTTTTTGAAAAACTGTATACATTTTTTATCTTGAGACGTTTCAGATCACCTTATAATTATCATCAGAAAATAACATATGTAAAAATAATGGATTATGCCTCCTTATATAAATAATTCTAATTAATTATAATGATGTTTAATGGACTAACATTAAAATAAAATTTAATCCAAAACCTAATTGTTATATTATTAATTAAATAGTATAATGAGTGGATCTGATTACAATGGAAACCTATTTTGAAAGATAAAGTGGAACTTTATCCTTCTGCAAAAAAAAAATTTGTTGTTATTTTCCTTCTTGCTTTAGATAAAGATCTTATTCTTGGGCATCAGTAGAGCTGGAATCAACACGAGCTATTTATGAAACCTTGAGATCCAAATTTTAATCCCCTTATTGATACTTTCTCCTCCAGGGCCATATGGATTCGCCTCCCACATCTTCCCCTCCATTTTGGGGCTAAACCTTGCTTCAATGCTATTGGTAACTCCATTGGCAAATTCATATGAATTGATTCAACTGTTGAGGATTGTCATTGATATCACTAAGATTGTCATTGATGTTACTGAGGTTGTTAAATCTTGTGAGTCATGATTGTCACAAAGAGGTATGATGGTCAAGTAAGCATTGAAGCATGGTTATGAGGCTCTAGGTCTACATGAGGTCATGAAAGAATGTTGATCAAAAATAGACTGTTGCAGTGGTGTGAGAGTGCTATTGAAAAATGTTCTTGTTTGATTTCATTGAGGTAAGCGTGTTTGAGTACTAGTTTTGGAGTACAAGGTGTCTAAAGAAGCCTAGTCTAGACCCTGTGAGAAGGTATGAGTATGGTGACTTGGTGAGATGAGTGCACACAGGCATGACTGGTTGTATGAGGTTTCTTGAGCATGTATGTGAGGCATTGGAGCACTCGTGAGAGTCTCAGGGTGAGCCTATAGGTGTAGGACCTTCAGACCAAGTCTGCACCTAAACCACTTCTAGACACTGCTTGGCCTAATGAGGTATCATGCTCTGTTGTCAAGGCTTGTGAAGGTTATATGGTAGTGCTTAAGCATGAGAGCGGTTGATTGAGTATGTGAGTGTAGTGGGGATTGCATGGAAAGAGGCATGAATGTGAATTTTAAGGCCTAATGTTGTTTGCAGGTCAAGGTCTAAGAGAGCAAAAAGAGAGAGTATGGCCTAATGACGGTTAATGATCAAATTTCAGAGTGTTTAAGCTTATGCAAACATTATCAGAGGTGAGGTATGTTGTTTCAAGTGTGTTCATGCAGTTTGAGGTCATAATATGAAGGACAAGGCATGAAAATTTGTTTGGAGGTCTCTCGAGTGCTCAGAATGAAGGGTTCTCAACCCGACAAAGATTTTCTTGTCCTTATTAGCTCGTCAAACCTCTGCATGGGAACCTAAGATATTCATGGTAGATGGGGAGGGGTCCTAGCTCAAAATTCAAGGCATTAGATTTTGGATTGGGGGGCTATGCTTTATGAATGATTGTTAAAAGTGGAAACAAGTTTAAACCCTCTTAGAACCCTAATAAAGACCCGATGTTGAAGATGTTGTTCAAACGTGCTCAGAATGGATTGAATTGCTCAAGTAAGCTATTGGATCTTGTAGTGGACTCTCCCAGGTAACTTCAGATGGTATTGGTTAGAGAGAGGAAAGAGAAAATGTTGAGTTACAACCTTGTTTCTGAAAAATTGTAGTAGCTGTCAAAAGTTGTATCGGACTTAGTAAGCAAATGGATGAAGGATGAAGCTTGAGACTCGTGTTTCATGTTCATGAAGGTGTATGGATAGGTTCTAGACTTCAAGTGTACTAAACCAGTCATCCAAGTTAGCCAATTGCTAACAGGGCAAATGGTGCAAACAGTGAAAAACCCAGGCAACAGTGAGAAGATAAATAGGAATGTGTTATCATAATAGAGTGATGAAACCAAGTGCATGGAGATGTTGTTTGGGACTGCTATGTCCTATTCATGCTTGGTAGAAAGCTTGAAAGTCAGGGATATTGGTGAAAATAATGAAACCAAAATGGTTTGTTTGATTCAGTGAGGTCTATGTGTAGTGAGGTCAACAAATTGGTCTGTAAGACCAATAGTTGCCACTAGACCATATGATGTTTATATTTGAAGATGGTGTGGAGATGTTAGATGTTCATCTACACACATAAGAAGTCATTGAAAATGTTTATACAGAGGTTGGAGGTCTGAGTCACCATGATTGGTTTTCGAGGCTAGTTGGCAATTCTGAGTGAGCAAGTTGCATGAGTATTTTGTCTTTTTGCCCTGTGTGATGAAGTCTAATGCACTTAATAAAGTTGTTGAGGTCGTAGAGGCTTTGTGTATGTGATTTATTGTCATGGTTGTGTCCAAATAATGTGTTATTTTCAGTTGTTCAAGACAGAGATGTATATGTGTGAAGGCCTAATGTAAATAGTACTAATGGTGTGCTTTAAGTGGTGGTTGGAGCTAAAAAATGTCATGCACGTAAGATGAGCTTAGTAGGTGTCTATTTGCGTGGTATATGAAGTCTTACTTCCATGTGTGGAGTTTGAAAGTGTTTCAAGGAGATCAAAGGGTAACATGTACTAATGAAGGCCTAATTGAATTAAGTCTCCCTAAGGCCTAAAAGAGGTTTTGGTCTTTAAGTTATGGAAGACCTATTGTAATGATTGATTCATGTATGAAACGTGTTATAAGATTTATTATAAGGGTAATCCAAGTGTGCAAGTATATCTAACCAACCAAGAGGTGTGTGAGCTAGAGGATTGTATAAGAACAAGGCTTAATAAGCCTAATTAGGTTGTTAGAGAATTAGAGAGGGCAAGCAAAAGAAATATCACTTTGAAGAGCTGAAAGAGGTCTTACAAACTATCAGAGGGGTGTAGAGAAACTGTCATGAAGATCTAATAGGGAAACTGTAGATGAATATCAAGGTCATATGACCTAATATGTCTTGAAGAGACCTAGTTGAGCAAAGAAGCCTAGAAGGCAGGTTGAGAGGGATAGAAGAGTGAGAAGAGCTAAAAAAGGTGATCATCATCTGTTGTGTGAGCAACAAGGTTTTCTGAAGGTGATCAAAAGTTTCAAGAGGTTAAGTTGGTTTTGAGTCATCTAGAGGGTTGGTGCCTCCTTGCAAGTTGGTGGTTGCTAAAGCCTAGTTGAGTGAGTGCTTGACTAGTTTGGGTTGGTGCTCTATGTGGAGTTGGTGCTTCACTAAAAATTGGATTTTGTCTTATAAGATTGTAGTCCATTTGCAGATACCAATGGGTTTTCTTCCCCTTGAGGGTTTCCCACATATGTAATGTGTTATCTTGTTTCATGATCTCGTATGGTTGCATATGTTTTTCTAGATGGTCATAATTGTATGAATGGTTCATGTATGCTTAAGTGGAATTGAATGAATGTTTAAAGACACTGATTCAACCCCCCTCTCAAAGATTGTACATCCAACAATTGGTATCAGAGCCTGGTCTTTTGAAGCAAGCCTAACAGCTTAAAGGTGATCCTAAAAGCACAAGATGTCTAGTGATCAAAAAGCAAAAGACATGTATGATGAAGAATTCTACTATGACAGTGAAGAAGGAGAAGCCAAAGTAGACCTTAAAGCTAAGCGCATAAGTGCCCTACATGATTTGAAGCATCAAAAAAGACTATCATGGATCTTCGTGATCAGTTAGAAGGTGCCAATACAAAATTTAGATCAAAGGAAGTTGAGTGTGATCGGTTGAAGACAGAGCTGAAATCCTTGAAGGTTGAGCATGAGCAACTCATAGACAATATGAGCAAGTTTGAGAAAGAGCGCGAGAAGTTAGAACAAGTCAAGAGTACCAACATGAAAAGACCAATCAAGCAGCTCAATGCAATAAGAGATAAGTTATCATGGGACCATGGGAAAATGAGTGATCAATCAAAAGGTAAGTACAAAAATTATTGAACACACCTATCTACTAAGAGGGGAGTGAATCAGTAGATGATCTAAAACTACTCTGTTTAGAACCTTTTTCAAAAGATGTAAATTCATGTGCAAATCAAAGAAGAACCTTTTGCAGAGGATGCAAATTCATGTGCAAATCAAAGAACCTTTTGCAGAAAATGTAAATTCATGTGAAAATCAAAGAACAAATGCAGAAGTCACATACACACACAGAAACACATACATCAGATTTTACATGAAAAACCCAAAAGAAAAAACCACGGTGAGAATCAACTAGTAGAATCTACTGTTCTAATCCAACCTCACAATAAAATGTCTTACTGGCAAACCTCACTAGTTACATTCAAGGACACCGATCCTTAAAAGACACCAATCTCCTTACTGAGCACCAACCCAGTTTGTATGTAGGCACCAACCTACCTGAACTATGGAGCTATAACTCCAGTGTACAAGATGGATTCACAAGTGAACCCAGTTCAATGTTCTTTGTTACAAGTCTAATATGTAACTGCTCACCTTCTTCTCATTGTCTGTGTGTTCTATCTTCCTACTTTCTTACTCTCTGTCTGCATGTCTTTCACTTTGTATCTACATATATCTAGTTATGCTTTATTCAGATACACTTCATTCCCCTTCCTTCTCTGCGTTTTATTCTGTTTGCATTTTTTTAATCAACAGCGCTTTTTATCACACTTAAAAATGCAGTAGCAGCAGCGACAACTCACAAAAATCCTCTTAAAGTCATGTATACTCAACTATCTTTTAGGGTTTTTCATCTTCTCCTTGCATTCACACCCAACTGCACTGAATCGGTTCTCATTAAAGATGACTTTTACTTGCACATTTCTCATGTCTTAGTTTATGCGTCACCTTGCAATGGTCAAATCTATTTTCTTCATTTGACGACTACTTAGTTTATCTCATAAATGCGCAGCTTCCCCAATCAAAGATTGATCGGTTGAATCCATAAGTCTCAAGCCCTGTGTAAGCCTTTTCGAGCTCACCATTTGCCTGGTCTTATCTTTAATCAAGGATTTACTCATTTTGTCTTTGGTGCCAGTCACCGTCTATTTTGAGTCATTTGTTGTTTTCCCTGTTCTTGAACCATCGATTTTTATCTCATGTCTCGATATTCTCTTGGTTCACTTTCACTCCTTTCTATTACTTCTATATCCTTGACCTTTAGTCTTCATTTTGAACCTTTGGCTATGTTGCAAGCATCTCATGGTTTAGCAATTTTGGACATGACTTATACTCCAGTCAAAGTGTCTTTCCCCCTCTCCTAGCTTTTCCTATTCAGGCTCTTTCTATCGAGCTCATTTTCTTCATATTCTTTCTCGGGCTATTTTCTCGAGCTTATCTCTCTCCTTTGGACTTTCTTTTCTTCAGACTTTTTGTCCATCTCTCTTTTTGGTCTTCAGGCTCTTTTTCCGAATTTCTTCGGACTTTTTCTCCGAGACATTTCTTCATAATTTTTATCCGAGACATTTCTTCGTACTTTTTGTCCGAGTCTTTTCTCTCGGGACCTTTCTCCAAAGTTACCCTTTGAGTTTTTTACAGTGGTGCGCTTTCCCTTCGGGCTCTTTCGAAACTACCTTTCAGCTTTTCTTCCGAAGGTGCCCTTACCCTTCAGGGTTTCTGAAAGGTGCCCTTCGACCTTCTTCAAAGGGTTCACATGTAAGAACCCAACTTGGCTCTCCTCTGCTGACTGTTTCTTTTGAATGCAGTTGATTTGAATTTGTTTTGGTTTTTGAATGTTTATGGATTTTTTTTGTGTTTTTGGTAATAATGAGCAATGATACAATTCTAAAATAAACTTCTATGCTTAAAATAATTCTGAAACAATAATATTGCTACTGAAATTAATTTATGAGACTATCAAGGAGAATGTTTATTTTGTTCTAATGCCAATATGCCTGAAAAAACAATTCATTACAATGTAAGATAAAACCCCGATTTTTGCTGTCCCTGTAGATGAAAATCTCCAAATTGCAAATTTTAATTTTTTTATTTTATTGTTCACGCGGCACTGTAGTAGTCTGTACGGTGGTACTGTAGCAATCCGTACAGCGGTACTGTAGCAATCCGTACTGTACTTGTTAATCACCAAAAAATTCTTCAATAAATCTACCATAATTACTCGTGAATTTATTCTTCAATTCTGCACAATTAGATGCAAATAAGACCTCTGAATGAATTCTTGAAACCAAATATCACTGAATATTTCATCAGCTCAGATGGTGAACATTGAAGTAACTACGTCCTCCAATGGTGGCTGAAAACCCTAGTCTCCAGAGCAAACCCCTTTCAATTTCACAATGTCAAATAGAAAAATAGCAATCGATGATACCTCTCTCCAAGCTCAATGCCATATATCCTTTTTGCAAATCGTACCCTAATCCTCTTAATTACAATTTTGCTTGTAATTTCATTTAATTTCACTTTGAGTGTCAAAACGATTTTAATCATTAAATGGGCATTTAATTTTAATATTTCAATAGTCTGGCTCAGAGAGTTTAATTAAAAACATGGCCCCATCTAATGATGAATTGACCCTCAAATTAAGTGATTATAATATAAAGTCACTTTATAACTTTATTATTAAATCACTTAATAATAAATGCTAAGTTATTCAAACTTGTCTAACTCCATGAATACTTTGAATTTAGCTATGTTGTCTGAAACTGGAGCTCACCAGTTGACCACCCATATGACCGTGATGTCTGCTAAAAATAGCAGGGGTCCATCTCCAACTGCTAAAAATACCCTGACCAAGCCAAACTCAAAGCAAAACTCATCATAAACAAACTCTAGCAACCCAGAAGTGTACTCTGCTCTGTCCTCGGAAGATCTCCACGCCAAGGTGACCCTCTATCCAATCCTACGAGGGTCTCTGATAGGCTAATCACAAGCTAGAGTGATGTCTCTAGCTAGAAGGGGACATCACAGTCTGCCCTCCCTGAAATTGCTTGTCCTCAAGCAATCTCAACTCTGGATGCTGTAAAATCTCCTCGCTCTCCCAAGTAGCATCCTCTACTGGCAAATCCTTCCACTTCACCAAATATTCCCGGATGGTACGTCTCCTCAAGTTCCTCTCTCTGAAATCAATGATAGCCTCCGGTATCAAAACAAGTTTTCCCTCATCATCCAGGGGTAGTAGTACTGTAGAAGGCACAATATGATGTCCTAGCACCCTCTTGAGGCGTGACACATGAAAAACGTTGTGCACCTTGCTCTCTGCCGACAAATCTAACTCATAAGCCACCTCTCCCACTTTCCTGATAATCCTAAATGGACCATAGTATCGTGGCTTAAGTTTTTCGGCACCACTCTTCTTGAGAGTGGATTGACGGTAAGGCTGCAACATAAGATACACCATATCTCCAACCTCAAAAGTACGCTCAGTCCTCTTCTGATTTGCATACTGCTTTTGCTGACTTTGTGCCTAAGTTATATTATCCTTGAGAGTCTTAACAATGTCTTGACTCTCCTGTAACAAAACACCTGCACTGGGCACTCTGCTGTCACTCAAAAGCAGATCCATAAAATTGGGTGCCTCATACCCATATAGGGCCATAAAGGGTGACATCTAAATAGACATGTGATAAGTGGCATTGTAGCAATACTCAAAAAGATAAATCCACTTTACCCATGCCTTATGTTGCCCTACTATATAATTTCTGAGATATCCCTCCACCCATTTGTTCACTATCTCCGTCTAACCATCTGTCTGAGGGTGGTAGCTGGTACTCAGAGTGAGCTCTGTCGCACACACCCTAAATTGCTCCTGCCAAAAGTGACTCATAAACCTGTTGTCTCTATCACTCACAATGCTCTGAGATAAGCCATGTAATCTGAATATCTCCTTGAAGAACAACTCTGCCACCTGTGTAGAAGTGTATGTAGCAGTGATCGGAAAGAAGTGTGCAAACTTCGTAAGGAAATCCACAACCACATATATGCAGTCCCTACCTTGGGCTCTAGGCAGTCCTGTGATGAAGTCCATAGACAAACACTCCCACTTCCTATCAGGAATCGGAAGTGGCTGAAGTAAACCAGCTGGATAGGAGTGTTCCTGCTTATTCTACTGGCAGGTGTGACACTCCCTAACATACTGAAGAACCTCTGCTCTGAGCCCTTTCCATGTGAAGCGCTCTCTAATCTGCTGGTATGTCTTGTAGAAACCAAGATGTCCTACCATAGGTGAATCATGAAAAGATTTCAGAACCATCCTCCTCACTAATGATCTGGGACCAAAAATATTCACCCTTTGTAAACGATGAGCTCATTCACAAGGGTGTATCTGCTGTCCTGAATAGTCCCATCTATGAATCCAGCTGCCCAAGTATCATTTGCATACTCTGCAAGGATCAAGTGTCTCCCATCCTCCGATATGTCTATCAATAAGCTCAAATGGGGCCTACGTGATAAGGCATCAGCAACTACATCTGTGTCCCCTTAAAATATGTAATATCAAAGTCATAGGAGTGTAACTTGATCACCCACTTCTGCTGCCTATCATTGAGATCTCGCTGCCCCAAAAAGTGTTTTAGGCTATTATGGTCGGTTTTGATACAAAATTTGCTAAGCTAAAGCATGCATAATGGCTAACATCTCCTTATCATATATGCTGAAGCTCCACTCTGGCCCTCTCAATTTCCTGCTCTCATAAGCAATAGGGTGCTTCCCCTGCATAAGCACCGCTCCAATGCCCTCTCTGGAAGCATCACAGTGTAGCTCAAAAGGTTTGCTAAAATCTGGTAATGCTAACACTGGACAAGAAGTTATCAACTCCTTAAATTTCTCAAAACACTCATGTGCCTCAAGAGTTCACAAGAAAACTCCCTTTCTCATCAAATCTGTCAAGGGTGCTGCATGCCTGGAATATCCATCCACAAACCCCCTGTAGAAACCACATAATCCCAGAAAGCCCCTCAACTGTGTAAGGTTCACCGGTGAAGGCCATTCCACAATGGCACGAATCTTTTCAGGATCCATGTGTACGCCCTCTGCACTAATGATGTGACCCAAGTACAACAACTCTGTCATTGCCCAAATCACACTTCGACTCCTTTGCATACAAGGACTCTCTACCCAATATATCCAACACCGTGTCAAGGTGAACCAAGTGCTCCTCCCAAGATATACCGTACACCAAGATATCATCGAAGAAGACAAGTACAAATTTCCTCAACTGAGGATGGAAAACCCTATTCATTGTTGCCTAAAAAGTAGCAGGTGCGTTAGTTAGCCCAAATGGCATAACTACAAACTCAAAATGGCCACAATGACATCTAAAGGCTATCTTCTTGATGTCCTGCTTTCTAACTCTGATATGGTGATACCCTGATCTCAAATCTATCTTTGAGAAGAAGCAAGCTCCATGAAGCTCATCTATCAACTCATCGATCCTAGGAATGGGGTACCTGTTTTTAATTGTCTTCCTATTAAGCACCCTGTAATCAATGCACATCCTCAATGTCCCATCCTTCTTTACTAACACCACTGAAGAAGCGAAAGGAGCCTTACTTGGTCTGATGTGGCCCATAGCAAGTAACTTCTTTATGGTTTTCTCAAATTTATCCTTCAACCTCTTCAGATGCCTATAAGGTGTAATCATGATGGGCTTAGCCCCCTCCTCTAACTCAATGATGTGCTCAATACCCCTATCTGGTGGTCTACCTGGTGGAATGTCACTGAACACCTTAGAGTGTTTAATTCTAAGCTCCTGAATATCAGGAGGATATTCAGTCTTCTGTTGTCCCTCCTGTGATGGCATCAACATGCACTCTACTGCCCACTCTACCTAATCATGTTGAATCAATCTAGCCATCCTCTGGAAAGAGACCATCCTGAGATCACTGTCCCTAATTGCCTTAAGAATATGTCTTCCCATTCACTTTAAACCTCATCTCCATCTCCTTGAGGTTAAGAGTGAACTCACCAATATCGTGCAACCAACTCATCCCAAGGACTATATATGTATCTCCCATAGGCACAACATAGAAATCTGCCTTAAAGTCATAATTATTAACTTTTAATGGGAATCCAGTGATCTTACAATCACATTTGAGGACATAGCCATCAGCTACCTTCACTCTAATTCCCCCAAACTCCTCTGTTTGTATGCCACGCTTCTCCACCATCCTAGCATCAATGAAATTGTGAGTGGCACCTATATCAACCAAAGTTATAACTCGTTGTCCAGCAAGTACTCCTCTCATCCGGAATGACCCTTCCTGCTTAATACTAGTGAGACGAGCTTCCCTAAGTTGCCCATCTCCTTCCCCATCCTTGGAGTCCATTTTAGACAAGTTTTCAGCCTTGTCTTCCTCTTTTTCACCATCTATTTCCTCTATATCATACTGCTGGTCTGAATTATCTGATTCTGATTCCTCATAGTATGCCCACATAACTCTGTTAGCTTTGCCCTTTGGTCTAAGAGGACAATCATGGTTTGCATCATAGGGTCCCTTACAGTAGAAACATAATTTTTTCTTCCTCAAATCATTTAATGTTTCCCTATCAAAAGGTGCTGGAGTTTTATCTTTAGAATCATTTTTAAAATCAGTCCTCTCTGGTTTTTTTATAAAATGATTTGTTATCCTTACTAGAAGATGCTCCTTTGGACTGAAATTTGTTTGTTGGGACTGCATGTTCCATACTTCTTGCCTTTTTCATAGCTTCCTGTAAAGAAATATGATCAAATGCCTTTATCCAACCTCTCAGTGGTTCGAATAGGCCCTCAATGAAAAGAACTATCAATCTACGCTCTGAAATGTTTGGCACCATGACTGCCAACCGCTGAAATTCACCAATGAAATACTCCAAGTTGCCTGTTTGTTTCAGCTGTGCTAAGTCCCGGAAGTAAACCTCTGAATCTTTATTGTCAAATCTTTCAACCAACCTATCCACGAAGTCCTGGTACTTTGTCACCTGATTATGCTGAAGTGTTACCATACCATGGTACCACCAATCATATGCTACTCCCTCCAAATGCAAAGTGGTGTATGTGATAGCTTCAATCTCTGTCATTGGCCTTAGTGCCAAAAATGTGTCAAGCTTATGAATCCAAGCTTGAGCTGTCATCTTACCACTCCCATCAAATGTAGGCATAGTAAGCTTGCCTGTAGCCCTCTTCAGTGCACTATTTTGACCTCTAGGCCTCCTATCCTGTCTGAGTGACCTATAATGCTCTCTCCTCTGATTTACAAAGTGTTCAAAGGTCATCCTCTCCTGAACCTGAGGAACTAATAATTCCCATTCATCATTTGCAGCCATGAGTGCATCTGCAAATATGGGGTCTCCTGCCGCCTCCCCTGTCGGAGCTTCTTCTGGCTCCTCCGAAACAAATGTAGGGCGTGTAGGCCTATCAGCTATTCTGGAATGGGTCCGCTGTGGTCTTTGATTACCTATAACACTCCTGTTATCTCCCTGTTCTCCCTGTTCCCCATTCTGTCTAACAAGTGGGTTCAACCTTTCTACCATAGTAGTGAGTCCCTGTAATCCCTGCGCCATCTGTTGCTGCCCTGTAACCATAGCATGGAAGAATTCTCTGGTATCCTGATCATCATTATTCCCCCTGTTTCTTGGCGGACTACCATCATGCCTCTCTTCCATATTTCCTATTTTTGGTAGATGTTCTCTGTCAACCAAAGCTCTCCTACAAGTATAGTACCTGTTTGGTCCAATTTCCTGTGGCTGCATATGACTCCCAAACCCTCAGGATGGCAAGAATGAAGCTCTGATACCAATGTAAGAACCCAACTTGGCTCTCCTCTGCTGACTGTTTCTTTTGAATGCAGTTGATTTGAATTTGTTTTGGTTTTTGAATGTTTATGATTTTTTTGTGTGTTTTTGGTAATAATGAGCAATGATACAATTATGAAATAAATTTCTATGCTTAAAATAATTCTGAAACAATAATACTACTGCTGGAATTAATTTATGAGACTATCAAGGAGAATGTTTATTTTGTTCTAATGCCAATATGCCTTAAAAAACAATTGATTACAATTAAAGATAAAACCCTGATTTTTGTTGTTCCAGTAGATGAAAATCTGCAAACTGCAATTTTTTTTTAAATTTTACTGTTCATGCGGTACTGTAGCAGTCCGTACGGCGGTACTGTAGCAATTTGTATGGCGGTATTGTAGCAATCCATACCGTACTTGTTAATCACCAAAAAATTCTTCAATAAACTGCAATAATTACTCCTGAATTTATTCTTCAATTCTACACAATTAGATGTAAATAAGACCTCTGAATAAAGTCTTCTTGAAACCAAATATGACTGAATATTTCATCAGCTCAGATGGTGAACATTGAAGCAACTACGTCCTCAATCCGTACCGTACTTGTTAATCACCAAAAAATTCTTCAATAAACTGCAATAATTACTCCTGAATTTATTCTTCAATTCTGCACAATTAGATGTAAATAAGACCTCTGAATGAAGTCTTCTTGAAACCAAATATTACTGAATATTTCATCAGCTCAGATGGTAAACATTGAAGCAACTACGTCCTCCAATGGTGGCTGAAAACCCTAGTCTCCAGAGCAAACTCCTTTCAATTTCACAATGTCAAATAGCAAAATAGCAATCGATGATACCTCTCTCCAAACTCAACGCCATATATCCTTTTTGCAAATCGTACCCTAATCCTCTTAATTACAATTTTGTTTGTAATTTCATTTAATTCCACTTTGGGTGTCAAAATGATTTTAATCATTAAATGGTCATTTAATTTTAATATTTTAATAGTCTGGCTCAGATAATTTAATTAAAAACATGGCCCCGTCTAATGATGAGTTGACCCTCAAGTTAAGTGATTATAATATAAAGTCACTTTATAGCTTTATTATTAAATCACTTAATAATAAATGCTAAGTTATTCAAACTTGTCTAACTCCATGAATACTTTGAATTTAGCTATGTCGTCTAAAACTGGAGCTCACCAGTTGACCACCCATATGACTGTGATGTCTGCTAAAAATAGCAGGGGTCCATCTCCAACTGCTAAAAATACCCTGACCAAGCCAAACTCAAAGCAAAACTCATCATAAACAAACTCTAGCAACCCAGAAGTGTACTTTGCTCTGTCCCCGGAAGATCTCCACACCAAGGTGACCCTCTATCCAATCCTACTAGCCTATGAGGGTCTCTAATAAGCTAATCACAAGCTAGAGTGATGTCTCTAGCTAGAAGGGGACATCACATCACATACTCTTTTGACTTTCTTCAAAGTGTCCTTCGGCCTTCTTCCGGCTTTCTTCAAAGTGTCCTTCAGCGTTTTGAATGTACCCTTCAAATTTTTGTTAAGGGACAATTTTTCGAAAAGCACTTGACAATTTTTTCGAAAGAATTGTCCTTGCCACTTTTTCCAAAAGAATTCCTCTGAAGGAATTCTTCAAGTCTATTTCGGGTTTTCCATCCTTCTTGACTTATGTACGTAAGAGAAGTAAAGCCACTCAAAAATCTCGATTGCCTCTTCTAGACCCTTTCGGGTTTTTGATATTACTTGACTTATAACTTGAGAGAAGCAGTCCCTCTTCAAAATCCCGATTACTTCATCTAGACCCTTTCAGGGTTTTAACTTTACTTAGCTTATCAACATAAAGAAGTAACATGCTTGCAAATCCCCGATCACCTCTTTGTTGGACCCTTTCAAGTTTCCCACATTGCTCAGCATATAATCATAAGAGAAGTAAGATGCTCCCGAAACCCCGATTACTTCTTCTCTAGACCATTTCGGACTTTTCACTTTTCTTAGCTTATAATCATAAGAGAAGTAAAGCACTTGTGAATCCCCGATCACTTCTTCGCTAGACCAATTCGGACTTTTCCCATTGCTTGACTTGAGAAATAAAGGGAAGATAAGTCATGCCAAAACTCTGATTTGCATTGCTTGGCTTGACCCGTTCGGACTTTTCATCCAACTTGACTTGACAAGATTGTGGATTAAAGGCATTGGAGAAATCTGATTAACACTGCAAGTCTGTTGAATTCATCATTTGGCATTAATGTAGAATAGCCCCTGTTTCCTTTGACATCAATGACAATATCACAGACATCAATGACTATTTCCAACAAAAATGTTGTTTGTTAATGTTGTCATAATATGGGACACATTCCAAGATTTTGTTCTAATAGAGTTAGAAGGCCCTCACGATTCAACAAGATATATGAAGCTCCTAGAGTGCATGAGAAGAGTCAAACATTGGTATGGAAGCCAAAGCAAATTATGACTAATCATATTGAGCCCAAGAGTCAAGATGGATTATTTGCTAAGGAAGAACAGAAAACTAAAGAGGATTATATGCTATCTCAGACTACCTTTCACAATCAAGATGAAAGCATGAAATGGTATATAGATAGTGGTTACTCAAGCCACATAATAAGAGACAAAAAAAAGTTTGTCTCATTGAAGAAGAATGCTGCGGGAACAGTGAGATTTGAAGATAACACAATTGTCAATATAGTTGGCAAGGGTATCTTGAGTTTGGACAATGGGAGGACCAAGACACAAAATGTGTTGTATGTGAAAGGTTTGAAACATAACCTGATTAGTGTAAGTCAAATGTGTAATCAAGGACATGCACTAACCTTTCATGACAGAGGATGTGAGATAAGAAGAGCCAAATCAGGTAGGCTAATTGTCAATGCTAAGAGGACTGAGAACAATCTATATGTCTTGAATGAGATCAAGAAGAGATGTTTTATGAGAAAGATGGATGAAAGTTGGCTATGGCACAGAAGGTTTGGTCACCTAAACTTTGACAATTTGGTCAAGATAAGCACTAAAAAGTCTGTGAAGAACGTACCTAAGATCACCAAACCTATAAACATACTTTGCAAGGCATGTCAACATGGTAAGCAAACTAAAAGTAGGTTCATGTCCAAGGAGTACTCTACTACAAGACCCTTGGAGTTAATACGCATTGATCTCTGTGGGCCTACAAGAATTCAAAGCATTCAAGGAGATAACTACTTCATGTTACTCATAAATGACTACACAAGAATGACTTGGGTAGCATTCTTGAAATAAAAGTCAGAAGCTCTTGACAAGTTCAAGGCATTCAAGGCTCTTATTGAGAATGAGAAGAATGGGAAGATCAAGTGCCTGAGATCTAACAGAGGAGGAGAGTTTTAGTCTAATCAGTTTGATAACTTCTATGAGGTTCATGGAATAAGGAGACAGTTCTCGACAGTTAGGACACCACAACAGAATAGGATAGTGGAAAGAAAGAATAGGACAGTTCAAGAGATGGCTAGAACTATGTTAAATGAGTCTATATTATCTGATGAATATTGGAGAGGTAGTAAGCACTACAGTCTACATTTTGAATAGAGGACAAATAAGGACTAATGGCGACAAGACTCCTTATGAACTATGGAAAGGCATCCCTGCTAATGTCGAACACTTTAGAGTGTTTGGGAGCAAATGTTTCATCAAAAGAGATGATGAAGACTATTTGATTCCACATTTGATGAAGGTATATTCTTAAGATACTCATCAATGAGCTCAGCCTATAGATGTAACAAGAGGTTACAGAAGATAGTGGAAAACACCAATGTGAAGATTAATGAGACAAGAAAATCACATTCACAATCAAAGGATACTTCAGAGAATCTAGACTTCAAGAATGAAGAGGAAACTATAGAGGTTGATGAGGAAGAAGAAGAAGTTGAGGAGAGGTAGGACTCGAAAGGCCTCTCAAGATAGATTCAAAGAGATCATCCTGAATCTCAAATCATTTACAACAAAAATGCAGGTATGCAAACAAGGAGAAGACTGGTAAGTCATCTAAAGCAAGAGAATGTTGCTCTATTGTCTAAGATTGAACCGAAAAAACTTATAGAAGCAAGCAAATACAAATTTTGGATAGGTAAGATGAATGAGGAGTTAGACCAAATAGAGAAGAATGAGACTTGGGAACTAGTTCCTAGGCCTAAAGACAAGAATGTCATTGGCACAAAATGGGTGTTTAGAAACAAGTTGAATGAAGATGGAGAAGTCACTAGGAACAAGGTTAGATTAGTATGCAAGGGATATGCACAAATTGAAGGGGTAGACTTTGAGGAGACCTTTACACCAGTAGCAAGATTGGAAACCATAAAATTGTTTCTAGCATACGCAAAATTCAAAGGGTTCAAGGTATACCAGATGGATGTCAAATCTGCAATTTTGAATGGAAATTTGGAAGAGGAGGTGTACATAGAGCAACCTGAGGTGTTCTCACTATCAGGTGACAAGAACTATGTTTGCAGATTGAAGAATGCTCTTTATAGTCTAAAGCAAGCTCCTAAAGCTTAGTATGACAGGTTGGATAGGTATCCGTCGGATCAAGGATTCAAAAGAGGAGTTGAAGATAGTAATCTATACGTAAAGATAGAAGATGATCATCAGTTGATAGTAGTTGTCTATGTAAATGACATCATCTTTAGTGGAAACAATGAGAACATAACCAAGGTCTTTGCAAAGGTGATGAAGAAAGAGATTGAGATGTCCATGCTTAGAGTTCAATCATTCTTTCTTGGGTTGCAAGTCACTCAATCTGAAAAAGGTATATTCATTTCACAAGACAAGTACATAAAAAAGAAGTTGAAGAAGTTTGAGATAAAAGATTGCAAGGCAGTTAGTACACCTATGATCACAGGGTGTAAGTTGAGCAAAGAAGATGAGTCTTCAAAAGTCAATCAGACGTCATATAGGTCAATGATTGGAAGTTTGCTATACACCATTACCTCTAGACTTGACATCATGTAAGCAATAAGTCTTGTGGGATCAATCAGATCCAAAGGAAAATCATCTGCAAGCAATCAAAAGGATACTCAGGTATCTCAAGGGGACTATGGAGTTTGGATTGTGGTATCCAAGGAGCAAGGAGTTCAATTTAACAGTGTATACAGATGCAGACTGAGCAAGAAATCTAGATGATAGGAAGAGTACCAGTGGAGGAGCTTTCTTCTTAGGTGGATGGATAAGTAAAAAACAACCATCAATAGCATTATCCACTTGTGAAGCTGAGTACATTGCAGGAGCTTCATGTTGCACTCAGGTTCTATATATGAGACATACCTTAAAAGACTACAAGGTGGAGTATGATGGTTCTAGCCCTATCTATTGTGATAATACAAGTGCTATAAGTGTCTCAAAGAACCTTGTCATGCACTCGAGGACTAAGCACATTCCTATCAAGTATCATTTTCTAAGAGAGCAAGTAAGTGAACAAAGTGTCAAACTTGAATATGTTCCTACACAGGGTCAGATTGCAGACATTTTGACCAAGCCACTTCCAAAAGCAACATTTGAACACCTAAAACAGGAATTGGGTGTAGTTCTTGTCCCTAGCAATCACTAAGGAAGTCAAGTGCTCAGGAGGAGATAATCGGGCAGTTTATTAGATCCTAATGCAGGCAAGTATGCTGAGAAGGTATGCATGAAGATAGGGGGAGCATGTTTGTATGATGACTCATAAACTCACAATACTGTATGTTGAGTGTTTTTGTTGTAAGGAGTGTGATCCAAGGAGTTGTTGACATCACTTTGTAATTTATGTCAAAGAGGGAGAAAGTTCAGAATGAGGGAGAGGTTTTGTGAGAATGGTTGCCATCTATGACAAAGAGAGAGATTGTTGAGGATTGTCATTGATGTCATTGAGATTGTTGTTGCATCTTGTGAATCTTGATTGTCATGAAGAGGTATGATGGTCAAGTAAGCATTGAAGCATGATTATGAGGCTCTAAGTTTGCATGAGGTCATGAGAGAATGTTGATAAGAAATAGATTGTTGCAATGGTGTGAGAGTGTTGTCTAAAGAATGTTCTTGTTTGATTTCATTGAGGTAAGCATGTTTGAGTACTAGTTCTTCAGTCAAACCTTTGTATGGGAACCTAAGCTATTCATAGTAGATGGGTAGGGGTCCTAGCTCAAAATTTCAGGCATTAGTTTTTGGATTGAGGGGCTATGCTTTATGAATGATAGTTAAGAGTGAAAACAGGTTTAAACCCTCTTAGAACCCCAATAAAGACCTGATGTTGAAGATGTTGCTTAAAAGTGCTCAGGATGGATTGAATTGCTTATGTAAGCTATTGGAGTTTGTAGTGGACTCTCGTAGGTACCTTCAAGAAGTATTGGTTAGAGAGAGGAGAGAGAAAATGTTGAGTTACAGGTTTGTTTTTGAAAAAGTTGTTATGGATGTCAAAAGTTGTATTGGACTTAGTAAGCAAATTTATGAAGGATGAAGATTGAGACTCATGTTTTATGTCCATGAAAGTTTTTGGACAGGTTCTAGCCCTCAAGTGTGCTAAACCGGTCATCCAAGTTAGCCAATCACTAACACGCCACATGGTGCAAATAGTGAAAAACCTACACAACAGTGAGAAGATGAAAAGGAATGTGTTATCATGATAGAGTAATGAAACCAAGTGTATGGGGATGTTGTTTGGGACTGGTATGTTATATTCATGCTTGGTAGAAAGCTTGGAAGTCAGGTATACTGGTGAAAATGATGAAGCCAAAATTGCTTGTTAACTCCATGAGGTCTATGTGTAGTGAGGTCAACAAATTGGTCTGTAAGATCAATAGTTTCCACTAGACCATATGATGTTTATATTTGAAGATGGTCTAGAGATGTCAGAGGTTCATCTACATGCATAAGACGTAATTGAAAATGTCTATACAGATGTTGGAGGTCTAAGTCACCATGACTAGTTTTTGAGGCTAGTTGGCAGTTCTGAGTGAGCAAGTTGCAGGAGTGTTTTTAAGTCTTTTTGCCCTGTGTGATGAAGTCTAATACACTTGGTGAAGTTGTTGAGGTCTTGGAGGTTCTGTGTATGTGATGAATTATCATGGTTGTGTGGCTAAATAATGTGTTATCTTTAGTTTTTCAAGACAGTCCTTTCTATGTGTGAAGGCCTAATGTAAGCAGTACTAATGGTGTGCTTCAAGTGGTGGTTGGAGTTAAAAAGTCTCATGGACCTAAGATGAGCTTAGTATGGGTCTATTTGAGTGGTATATGAAGTGTTCTCGCATGTATGGAGTTTAAAAGTGTTTCAAGGAGATCAAAGGGTAATGTGTACTAATGAAGGCCTAATTGAATTAGGTCTCCTTAAGGCCTAAAAGAGGTTTTGGTCTTTTAAGTTGTGGACGAGCTATTGTAATAATTGATTCATGTATGAAGCATGTTATAAGCCCTGTTATAAGGGTAATCCAAGTGTGAAAGTATGTATGGCCGACCAAGAGGTGTGTGAGCTAGAGGATTGTATAATAACAAGGCCTAATAGGCCTAATTGGGTTGTTAGAGAATTAAAGACGGCAAGCGATGGAAATAACACTTTGAAGAGTTGAAGGAAGTCTTGTAGACCATCAGAGGGGTGTAGAGAAACTGTCATGAAGATCTAACAAGGGTACTATAGATGAATATCAAGGTCATATGACCTACTTTGTCTTGAAGAGACCTAGTTGAGCGAAGAAGCCTAGAAGGCAAGTTGAGAGGGATAGAAGAGTGAGAAAAGCTAAATAAGGTGATCATCATCTGTTGTATGAACAAGGTTTTTTGAAGGTGATCAAAAGTTTCAGGTGCATGTGTTGGTGCTGAGTCATCTAGGGAATCGGTGCCTCCTTGCAAGTTGGTGCTTGTTAAAGCCTAGTTGAGTGAGTGTTTGACTAGTTAGAGTTTGTGCTCCAAGTGGAGTTGGTGCTTCACTAAAGATTGGTTTTTGTCTTATAGGACTGTAGTCCATTTATAGAGATCAATGGGTTTTCTTCCCCTTGAAGGTTTCCCACATATGTAATGTGTTATCTTGTTTCCTGATCTTGTATGGTTGCATATGCTTTGCTAGATGTTCATGATCGTATGAATGGTTCTTATATGCTTAACTGGAATTGAATGAATGTTTTAAAGACACCAATTCAACCCCCCACTCTCAGTGATTATGCTTCCAACATCAACCACTGATTTGTTTTCTCATACAACATATGCCAAAATTTTAGTTTTCATTAATGCAATGCTTGATCTTCCGGCCTCCATAGATATGATAGTAGAAGATCAAATATGGAGTCAACTGTTGGATTATGAGGGATTGCCTTTTAGGTGTCATAGGTATTTTAATACTGGTCATTTATCTTTTCATTGTCCTCTTGCAAAAAGAAAAGCAAATCCGACTTGGTGGAAGCATTCTTCTTTAGAATTTCTTACAATTTGTGGTCCAAAGTATGATCATAGAGATTTATCAGATTTAGAAGAAGACAAGGATACGAGGCTTGTTTTAGAATAGCCTAATGTAGTGGGAGAAAATATCAAAGAGAATTCACTTGAATGTATTCCAATACCTTTTCAAGATGGTAAAATTTCAAATATTTCTGAAGAAGGCAGAATTCCAATCATCACATCCTCAAAGGAAGGCAAAAAAAACATCTTCGATAGTGAGGATTTTGACTCGAGTTTGCTTAATCCTGAAGAGGGTTTGGGGGATGTTCTTTCTTCTAGAACCTATAAGGATGACAAAGGATGGATTAAAGTTTAGAAAAAGAAAAAAAATAGAAAAGAGGAGCTCCAATCTTCCAACAAGTTACTCCGTTCAAGAGAGCCCTGCAGAAACCTCATGGAAGGTTGAGGCATGGCTTGAAAGCCCAGAATGAAGCAAACCTAAAGGAAAAAATTTCAAAAAAAGCTAAAATTTTGAGCATCGATTAGAAAGGTTAGAGGACAGTTTATTCACATTTGACCCTTAGATCTCATTAGTTTAGTGATTTGAGAGGATCATTGACAATTGTTTTTTAACTATTTTTTGTAATTATTTTTTATGTTCTTTTTCATGTTGTTGTGATGCCGAGCATATTGTAATATTTGGTTATTTAGGTCTTGGCTGTGTGTTTCACTTCTAGGGTCAGAGTCCCTAGTTTAAAAAAGAAAACACCCATTACCCATAATTAAACAAAAATACTATTTAATCAAATAGTTTGCAAACAATAAATGCCTATCTCCTAAACTAAGGGCTCATATTATTTGTTGATGATAGATTTTTATGCATGATTCAAGCTTAAGCCATCATCACTATTCAGGTTTCAAGGATACTTGCCAATCTCCATCACATCTCTAAATCAATGCTTTTAATAATGATTTTCCACTGCAACGAGCTAGGCCTCTCAATACAACTAGATTGCTTAGTTATTCTAATGTGCTCTCCTAATGTTAATTTCTCTTTCTTCTCTAGTTAGATGTCTCCAACATGCTCCTTGATCCTAATTGTTATGGGCCTACATGTTTATGTAATGTAGGGGACCCACATGAACACTCAAATTTATAAAACCCACTACTAAGCCTCAATTGCAAGTAATATTTTCCCATTATTAGAGCATGCCTCAGATTGATTTTTAGTAAGAAAGTGGTTATAATGTTGCAACGCCTCAAGATTCTGGAAATCATATTAGATATTCATTCAACCTAAGGTAGGAATGCCACCAAATACCCTATTTAAGGCTCCTCCCTATGTTTCATGCTTTGTCCTTCCTTGACTTGTTTGAGATCCCTTGAAATTTGTTTCCTTTTGTAACAAATATTCTAAAAAACCCACTTTTAATTGCTCAATTTCTTACTCTAAATCCTTCTTATTACAAATGTTGAAATCCATGGTGACTAAAGTCTTCAAAACAATTGCCTTTTGTGTTAGACGATGGAATCAGGATGCATGCAAATAGAGATATGTGTGGGCACCTTTCCTATACACCTGACGAGCAAGTGAACCATCAATCTTGTGGGTGATGAGGACATCCAAAAATAGTAAGTTGTGCTTTTATTTAATTTCCTTGGTGAATAAAATGCTCTCCACCATGTTCTTGATGTGGGCCCCCCACTTTGGAAGATGGGCATTAACTGATTATAATATTTACTTAATTACATATCATTTTTGCATTATTTTTCTCTTAATGTGAGTTCATTAGTTGTCATTGTCATTAACCTAGAGTTATCTATATAAATAGCTTTAGTCTTTTGTTACACATTTTGTTTCTTAGTGATGGGGTTATCTAAAATGTCAAATTAAAATATTTTTCCAGAAGCCTTATACTTAGAATTTATAATAGTTGGGAGTGTTATTATAGTTTAGAAAAGACATTCATTTATGATATTAAGATAGAAAACACTATTTTATAATCTAATTAGATTATTAATAGACAAAAGTATATTCCAAAAACTTTGGAGCTAAATTAAAAGTATATATATACTCATTAAAGTATGAATGTTTTTTAAATTGAAAGTAAAATCTCCAAATGTTTTAGGTTATACAAATATAAGGCCGAAAAAATTAGTTAAGATGGACTTTCCATAAAAAATACCAATGATTATGTGAAATATATCTATAATTAAAATGACAATTCTAGAGAAATTAAACAAATTAAAGACAAAAAATTATATCAAATAAGAAATTTCAATAAATATTAAAAACTGACATCTACCAAAAACTAAAACATCTTACGTACCCTCATAAAGTAAGGTGAATAACTGAAATGAGATAGGAGTAAAGAATTGGGCCCTCATTTATGTTCCTATGAATGAGGTTCCACCAAAACTTATTTAATAAATTAAAAAAATGAAATAGAAAATGAAACATTAATTTTTAAAGAATATATTATATAATTATATTGAAAACAATTACAAAATTATAATTATAACTGAATACATGAAATTTTAAATTTAAACAATCCATTAATGATTTTTTTTTTTTTTTTTTAAAATTACACATAATCTATTTATTTGGAGAAGGGGAATCTAAGAATTTTTGTGCACCATATAGACTTCTTTTTATACTATAGCTTTGATCATATTTGAGGCTATCATTGTGAACAATTCATATGTGAAAGATTAGGTGGAAGTATGCAATATATTCTTATCGTTCCTTTTTTTTCTCTAATTATGTGTTTGGTGCACCTTATATTATAAGTAACTCAAGGAAAAATATCAATTTATTATCAGTTATAAAAATATTAATAAAAAATGTAAGTTCTAATAAGGTTATAAATTGAAAAGATGTAAATTATAATAAAGTTATAAATTGAAAAGGAAACAGAAATAATTTTCAAAATGGAAAATATGGGCTTTAAGTTTATTGGAAACTAGAATTTAGTTTATGGATATCATATCTCAACAAATTATATTTCAAAATAATTTAATTGAATTTTATTTTTATATTAAATAATATAAATTATTTTAAAATATATATATTTAATGAATTTTTTATTGAATTCTATCTTCATATTGAATAATGTAAATTATTATTTTTTAAATCATTTAATAAAATTTCTTAGAAAAAATGTTTGCTTACCAAAATCTTATATTGCATGATTACCAGGATTAGTTCAAATAATACATACACTTTCTTTTTAGCAAAATTTTTAAAAATTTATCTAGGAAAAAGAATTATAATTAAAAATATATTGGTAATTATATAATTTGATTTTTTATATATTTTTAATGTTATATATATTTTTTGAATAGAAAAACTGTAAAACAAGTTCTAATAATATTTTTAAATGATATTTTTAAAAAAATAACTTAAATAATCAAAAAATAATTAGATTAGATAATGTAAATTATATACATTTTTATATATAAAAAAATTAAGAATTAAAAATGTACCTCAAGATTGAGTTGTTCATCATTTTGAGCTGCATTTAAGCATTCAGAATACTTCTCCACGATCATCTTCATACTTCACATTAAAATTAAATATTAAAAAAAATAAATAAAAACTTCATTGAAAATAAATACTATGAATAAAAAGAAATAAAGATATTCGTAAATCTTTTAAGAAATTCAAATATAAAAAATTATAAATATTATTACTTTTAAAGTTGAATTTAATTATAAATTAAATAAACTATTCAAATTTAAAATTCTTTATTTATTATCATTAAATTAAACACTATTTAATCAAAAATAATATTAATTATATTATATAATATATATAGAATTTGAGAAAATATATCTAAAATGTAACTTAAATAAATATATATATAAACTCTCATTTCAAGATTAAGAGTTTAAATCTCAGATAAAATTAAACCAATATCATAACCATATTATTTTTGGCATCAACTTGTACCTACATGAATTCTGATATTAAGATTCATTTTTATACAAATTTTATTTTAATGTTAACATTAATTTTGAGTTAAATTGTTTCTTTACATTAATATTTAAGATTCATTAATATTCCCCCTTCTCTACATTAATAATCTTCCATTATCTAATCAACAATTCTCTACATTACTAGTTTCTATTATTTAATTAATAATGTAATGTTAAATAAAATTATGTCAAATATATGCAAGTTAGATTTAATTATAACATTGATGAATCTTTATATCAAATTTTATTACTCCCTATCATCTAATCAATGATGAAGTCTTCACACAAGGTAAACCTATATAAGTTGGTTTGGCAACATTTTTAGTGTTGGAAATATTGTCATTGATGTCAAATTAGCATTTAATGTCTAAAGGCGTTTTTAATGTTTATATCTTGGTTAAAAGTATGTTAATATTAAATAAATATTAACAAATATAATTTTGGTTGCATAAAAACAAAAGAAGGCCCATGAGGAAGTCAAAGAGTCATCACTAAAGGCAAAAGAGGAAAAGGACGCATTTCTCTATGAAGGGTCACTTTGAGGAATCCAAAGAGTCATCACTAAAGACAAACGAGGAAAAAGATGCATTTCTCTATGAAGGGTCACCTTGAAGAATTAGAAGAGTCACTAGGTAAAAACATAGAAAGAATTCAAAGGGTCATGCAAGGGTGAATACCAAAGGTCATTTGGAAAGCTATAAAAGGAGGCTTAGGAAGTCATTTTGCTATATGGAAGCGAATGATTTTATCTAGCTAAGAAGAGCAGAGGAAAGCAAAGAAAAGAAAAGAGATATAGTAGTGTGCTATCATTTGTTGAGAAAGCAACATTGATAAATAGTTAGTGTTTTATACACAAAAGGGGTTGGTGCTCCTGCAAATTGGTGCTTGTGAACTTTGTAAACTTGAGTTGGTGCTCATTTATATACTTGAAATTGTTCTCCGTGGTTTTTCCCACTTTGGCTTTCCACGTAAAATATGGTCTCTCTCTCTCTCTCTTATGTGGTACATGTTATTGTTTTAAATTTTATTGCATATCTTAAATGCATAATTAAATAGTTAAAGCAAAAAAAATTGATTAAGTAAAAAATATATCCCGTGACTTAACACTTAGTAAGAATGCCATGCATAGATAATGGAAAATAATGTTTCAGATCACAATATCATATAAGTCAAAAGCTTTATATTCTTTTCTCAACATCCATTTCTTGGCTTGCATCATATATAAATTATAAATATAAATGTATTCTTACTAATTCAGTTTCTTTTTTAATTATATTTTATTTAAAAAAAAAGGATACTGTATTATAATGTCATTCTCAATCAACTATAAAACATGTAGTTAGAGATTTCAAGTAAGTAATGAGAAGGTATTCTCAATTATATTGAAGATATTTTTAAGGCAAAAAAAATTAATAAAATTTGTAATATTTTAAAGTTTTACATTAGCAAATTTACATTTCTTCCACAAAATAAAGGAAGGATTAATTGAAATTTATGTTGAAGAGTGGAGTCCTTATGTTAAGTAATGTACATTTAATTAATTTATTTAGATTTCTAAAGGTAAATATTTTGAATAATTTATTTAGATTGAAATATATAACATCTTTTTTATTTAACTGTTTTAAGTTTAGATTTTAAATTTTTCTTCGAAGATTGATGGATTTTGAATTGAATTTTATTGTATTCTTTTTGTTCGAAAGTTTCAGCTTGCAGTCCATTTTTCAATTATCAGAGATCATAAACAACTCTTTAAAAGAATTTAAAAACTGAATCAAAAACATAAAAAAAAAAAAAATACAACCCAATTCAATCTAAATAAATTATATATTTTGTTTTATATTGATGATATAGAACTTTGTACAAACATCGTACTTAAGTCAACTTTAATAGAACACTCATTTTCTATAAAACACTGCCAAAGGCATGAGCGTTGAAGATCACTACTCCGAACTTCGCTCAATAGTAGTAGTGAAGATTGGTAAAGACGCACAATATAAATAGGGATGTGAAGGCTAAAAGCTTAAATTAGTTTTTGGAAAGTCAATATTATTATCAATAATTGTTTTTATTATAATGTATACATGTAATTGACAAATGTAAAATAAAATATATATTTTTAATTGACTAATGTTAAAAAAAAATCGAATGTAATCTCAAGCAATTGCAGCCACAAAAGACACAAAAGGGAACCTATTCTTTTGACTGAAAAGGCCGTATACTTTTTCATTTCCTAATCAAAGATTGAACAATTTGTCTTCCAGAAATTAATTTAATTAGTGTAAATTTTTACTGACTATTAAAATTTGACA
The DNA here is from genome assembly GCA_037957365.1 of Torreya grandis. Classification (NCBI taxonomy): domain Eukaryota; kingdom Viridiplantae; phylum Streptophyta; class Pinopsida; order Cupressales; family Taxaceae; genus Torreya; species Torreya grandis. The sequence continues at coordinate 721,740 of JARHVA010001663.1, forward strand.
GGCATTAGCGTGTCATTTACCCGAAACGTCCATGTTAAATGGTATGGAAGCCTAAGATCTCTCTAACTTAAAAGGGATATTGTGCTTCTAATCTTTTTGGAAACCTGTAGACTAGTGTAATTGTCTGTATTACGTAGATGATTCGTTTCTTTCTGTGTTTTACAAATAAAGAAAAGCAGGCATGAAGATGAAGATGGATACCCGGAGCTGGAGTATTCGAAGAGCTTCCCCGTTGTTGAAAATATGATGAGCCCTATATCCGCTTCACACAGAACAGAGAGTTCCTGCGCTTTTTTCACCAAACCCTTCCTCCGCTTCGAAAAAGTGACATGCCTGGCCGCCCTTTTCTCTATTTTCTTTATCTCTATTTTCTCCCGTGCCATCTCAAAACTGGAGAGAGCACTTCACCTGCAATGGATCCGTCGCAATTATAAATCCGTAGCGCACGCAGAACTAAACAAAACCCTTGCAGAAAATAATGGAGAATGATGAAGTCCCGCCGGCGCTGCGTGGTACGCACCGGAAACGCACAAACCCAGTATGCTCATTGTGCTCATTTGTACAAATGATAAAGATGCCCTAATGGGAAAGGCTTCATCTGTTTTTTAAGTAGATAGGAAGGTACCTAAAAAGGAAATTCGATTTCAATGGATGGCTCCGTACACATAGAGCCTCATCGATCCATGAGGAGTAAATGCCCTCTCACATTCACATCAATTAATTACCACGGAGGTGAGGTAATGGTGATGACGCCAAAAGCCAGGTGTTGCGTGCTGTAGCGGTGGTTACCAAATAGGGGAAAGTTAAGTGCTTCAGATATTTATGACAGTGGGCCATCAAGCAAATGAAATGAGTTGAGTTTTAATAACGTCCACGAGACCAAATAGTCTATGGGAGCAAGTGTCGGATGGGCATACAGGGCATGCAAATCATTGTCGGATGGGATCCTAAGCTTACTCAGGTTAAGGCACTCGAATCTATTATCTGATTCACGTTTTATGTTTTGGCCTTTGGCAAAAAGCTCATTTTCAGCTACTGATTGGATGATCTTTCACTTTCAGACAAGACTTATTTTGACATTAAGGCATCTAAATTGCTTGGTTAAAAATAGGAAGGTGCGTTGATGGAGGCTCCGTAACTTGACTTATTATTGTACCCAACATAATTCGTTCTTTTTGACTTCAATTATTTGGCTTCGTCTTTATTAGGTATCTTTCCTTGACCTTTGAAATGACATAAACAAGCTTCAATATTTTATCTTCTTCTTCATTGGCTGTCTTCAATTGATAATTTTAATAAAATAAGTTTCATTATCTTTATCTTCTTTTTCATTGGCTATTTTTAATTGATAATTATAATTTTTATTATTTGATATGTGAAGTGATATATAAATTTCTCTGTCTTTTTTTTTCGTTGTTGAATAATTTTAACAAAATTATTCGCCCTCTAAAATGACATTGATAAATTTATTTATGTTTCTATTCTTCCTCATTGGTTATTTGTGATTGATTTTTTTAACAAAATTATTTGGCTTGTGAAATGACATAAATAAGCCTCTTTATTATTATCTTCTCACCGATTAAATTCAAAGCCTAAAGTTGGAACTAAAGTCGAATGGTATTTTTTTTCAAATTTTAAACATTAAAATCAAAATTAAATTTGGATGACTTGAAGCCGACATTAAGGCTAACATTAGGAATCCAATGTTAGAGTGAATGCCTTCTCTTTGTCTTTTGATTTTGTCCTTAGCTCCAGTTTCAAATGCGCCTTTGAGTTGACATTAGATCATCTTTAAGGTGACTTTATATGTTCAGCGTTAGATCATGTTTAGGTCATCTTTATTAAAGTCATCAGATAGAATAGCATATTTTTGTAATTAGGCACACAAGGGCCATTAAGAAAACCAAGGCATCATATTGTTGAGTAATCACAATGAATTGAGAAAGATGACATGATTGTGTTAAACTGAGATGAAATTGAGCATTAGAGGTGGATTGACGGTGAATTGGACTCTTGCTACAACAAATTGAGGGAAAACTGGGAGAGGTGGATTGAAAATGTTGAAATATAGAAATTCATTCTTTCTACACACATATTTCCAACTCGGTAATTTCATTACATATTTTGTGATTATTAATTATTGAATTAGATAAAAATAATTATGCATTTCATTTTAGGCCTACTCATTCCATGAGGGGTAGATGAAATTTTTGATCCTTGACATTATTTAACAATTTCGTATATACTACCTTTGACCACTATCGAGCCCTTTGGACCTATTTTTTAAGATTGTTGAGAGCTTTCCTTTCGCATGACAAAACAACAATTAGTACTTGATCTTATCCAATGATTGGTTTGCATTGCATCCTTTAGCTAAGTGTTCTAAGGTGAAAACCTATTTTGAGGACTCGAGTAACTACCAAGGTGCAAGGAAGACACGACATGAAGCTAAATATTAATAAAGGATGTTGACCAATGTTTGTAAAGACCTTGATGTTTGAAATGAAAGGCATAAAAGTTTAAGATTTAATAAGTGATTAGTGAAACCCTCATCCAAATTGAACCTCCTAGCTCTAATAGGAAGCCTAAATAATTGCATTCATATTAAAACATAAATTTATGATTACATGCACATTAATAAATGTTATTAACATTTTGAGACGTATAAGGTAAGTGATACACATGATAGTGTACATTCCATGAATACTCTGGTAGGATGCAGAATTCTTAATTAGATTATCCTTTAACTCTTTAATTGAGTTATTTTGCATACTATCCTCATGTGATTGTTGACAGTAGATCTATACCCCATCGTGCCCTTTTGTGTTTTAAAATTCAAATGATATATTAAAATTTATCTAATTAAATGATGTCTTATTTAGATGTTTAATTTTAAACTAATTTCCATTTTTCAAGGTGAGGAGGTTGATCCATTTCAACCACCATTGTAGAGAGGATGAAGAGGTGGATCTTGAGGAACAATGGAAAGAGGCCATAGTTGTTAGGGTGTGGAGCTAAAAACTTCACCAAGGAGCATTCATTATCAGGTTTGGGTCTACACAGACACCGGCGTCGGTCAGGAGCGACCGACGTCGGTCACAGGCAGTTGCAGAGACGCCGACGTCGGCAGAGAATCGGCCGACGGCGGTCACAGACAAGCAGCAGGAACCGACGTCGGTTACCTGCGTGTCCAGAAACCTATTTCTGTGGACAGAAGTGAGTGTTTGCATGATAAGTTTGAGTTGGAGACTCAAGCTCGCATCTCTATTATTAGCATTACTATTTTTAGAGCCCTTGTTTAAGTGGTTTAACTATTTGTTGGAAGTACATGCTCAAGTCTCTTAATTCTATATGAAGAATTAGATCTTCCTAGCTTTGTAGTTGAATTGTAGAAGAATTCATTGTGTGTGAAGAATAGTACAGAATTGAATCAATCCAGGCTTGTTGGAGTTGATTGTTCTTGAGAGAGATAGCTCTTGAGGAATAGAGATGTATTGAGAGATCTATACATCTAGGAGAGGTGTGGAAGAAAGAAGCTTTCTTCAATTGTATTCCTTTTGTAAAGAGTTTGTTAATACAAGTTTTCAGGGTGTTTTCTTGTATCTCTTGTTCTTGCTATTATCATTCTAATTACTTGTCAATCTGATTTAATTCCGCGTTTATTGCTGTCACAATTGTAATCTATTGTTGGTTTGATCCCCCAACAAGTGGTATCAGAGCCTTGGTTACAGGTTCAGAGCTTGATAATTGGTATCAAAGTTCAGGTTCACTAACAGGTGGTTCAGATCTGTGTAGTGTGTATTGATTACAGGTTCTCACAGGAGTTTCTGCAGGGATTTTTGTTTGAGTGGGAGAAGCAATGGCAGATGAAAGTAAATTGAGAATGGAAAAGTTCAATGGCAAAAATTACCAACACTGGAGAATGCAGATAGAGGACTATCTGTATCAGAAAGATCTCTACTTACCGTTAGGAGGTATTGCAAAGAAGCCCAAAGACATGGAGGATGAAGAATGGGAAGTTCTTGACAGAAAGGCTCTGGGTTCTATAAGACTGAGCCTAGCATCCACTGTGATATCCAATTTATCACAGGCAAAGTCTACGGTAGAGTTGATGACTACGTTAGCAAATTTGTATGAAAAACCCTTAGCTTCCAATAAGGTATATCTTATGAAGCAGTTATTTAATTTGCATATGAATGAAGGTGGATCTGTTTCTACTCATCTGAATGATTTCAATGGTATTGTGAATCAATTAAGTTTAGTGAATATAGTGTTTGATGATGAGATAAAAGCTCTTTTGATATTATGTTCTTTGCCTGAAAGCTGGCATGGCTTAGTAATGGCAGTAAGTAATACTGCATCTGCATCAAATATTTTGAAAGTAGAGGATGTTGTTAGTGTTATCTTAAATGAGGAAATACGCAGGAAAAGCACAGAAGAGGCATTCGAGAATGCTTTAAGTTTTGAGAGCAAGGGAAGGCAGAAAGAGAAGAGCAAGAAAGGCAGCGCAAGATCTAAATCAAAGGGGAAAGGCAGATCTAAATCCAGAAATGGCAGAAAGCCACAATGCTGGAATTGTGGAAAGATGGGGCACATAAGCAGAGATTGTTGGTCAAAGCCCAAGGAGGACAACCAGCACAAAGGAAAGGAAGAAGCCAAGATTGCAGGTATTGCACAGGATGCTTTAATTTTCTCTCTGCATAATAATATAGAATCTTGGGTACTAGATTCTGGTGCATCTTTTCATGCTACTCCTAACAGGGAATATTTCAGTGACTATATCCATAGAGATTTTGGAATAGTGTATCTAGGGGATGATGAGCCCTATAAAATAATTGGCAAAGGTAAAGTGCAGTTGAAGATGCAGAATAGCAACACATGGGTGTTGAGAGATGTGATGCATGTTCCTAGCTTGAAGAGAAATTTGATTTCTGCAGGAAAGTTAGGGGATGAGGGTTGTATAGTAACTCTCACAGCAGAATCTTGGAAGGTGACCAAGGGTGCACTTGTTATGGCCAGAGGTAAGAGAGAAGGTACTCTCTATTTGTGTAATTGTGTTACTAACAAATCTCCTTCTGTATTATCTACTTCAGATGTGGATGCTAAATTGTGGCACTCAAGGCTTGGCCACATGAGTGAGAAGGGGATGTCAATTCTTAAGTCTAAAGGTATGCTTTCAGATTTAAAAGGCATAGATCTAGAGTTTTGTGAGCACTGTGTATTTAGAAAATAGAAAAGGGTTAGTTTTCTCAAAACTGGGTCTTCTAAGAAGAGGCACAAGTTGGAGCTTGTTCACACAGACGTGTGGGGACCAGCTCAGGTTGCTTCCATTGGAGGATCACAGTACTATGTATCTTTCATAGATGATGCCATAAAGAAGGTATGGATCTATTATATTAGAAAGAAATCTGATGTATTTGATACTTTTAAAGTTTGAAAAGCTATGGTTGAGAATGAAACAGGTAAAAGATTAAAGTGCCTGAGATCAGACAATGGCAGTGAGTTCTGCAGTCATAAGTTCAGAGATTATTGTTACATGCATGGAATCCGTAGGCAAAGGACGGTTCCAAGGACACCTCAGCAGAATGGTATTGCTGAAAGGATGAACAGGACAATAATGGAGCGTGCAAGATGTATGAGATTACATGCCGGTTTGCCCTTACAATTTTGGGCACAAGCTGTTGACACTGCAGTGTACCTGATTAACAGAGGACCCTCTACAGCTCTGGATGGTGGTATTTCAAAAGAGGCATGGACAGGTAAAAAGGTTGATCTCTCATAGCTCAAAGTTTTTGGTTGTGAAGCCTTTGTGCATATAGATAAGGAAAATAGAAAGAAGCTTGATGCTAAGTCTATGAGATGCACGTTTATTGGCTATGGCTCAGATGATTTTGGTTACAGATTGTGGAATCTAGATACTAACAAGGTAATCAAGAGCCGTGATGTTGTTTTCAACGAAAGAGTGATGTATTGTGATCAGCTAAGGAAGTTAAATCAGTCTGAGCAGAGCAATGGTGAATTGGATGAGGTGAAAGTCCAAGATGAGCTCGCGGGAAAAAGAAATAATCACTTACACGAAAACACAGAGACCGACGTCGGCAGGTTAGGAACCGGCATCGGCAGGACAGAAACCGGCGTCGGCCATACAGAGACCGACGTCAGCCGTACAGGTACCGAGGTCGGTCAGGAAGAACCGACGTCAGCCAGTAACAGGTCCTCAGGTGATCAAGGTTGTTCACTGTCAGAGAATTTGGGTGGACAGCGTGTTGTGGACGAGTCTCAGACACCCATCAGGAGGTCAGAAAGGGTGAGTAAGCCTCCAATTAGATATTCTCCTTATTTATTTTATTTATTGCTAACTGATGGTGGAGAACCAGAGAGTTTTGAAGAAGCAATACAGGTGGAGTCCAAGAGTGAGTGGGAGCGTGGCATGGTTGAGGAGTTGGAGTCCTTAAGAGAGAACCAAACATGGGATTTGGTTGAATTGCCAGCTGGTAAGAGAACACTTAAGAACAGATGGACCTACAGGTTGAAGGAAGGTGAGAATGGACAGATGCGATATAAGGCCAGATTAGTGGTAAAAGGATTTGCACAAAAGCCAGGTATTGACTTTGGTGAGATTTTTTCTCCTGTTGTTAAAATGACTTCAATAAGGGTTGTTTTGTCTTTGGTTACTTTTGAGGATTTGCATCTTGAGCAGCTAGATGTTAAGACAGCGTTTCTTCATGGAGATTTGGATGAGGAAATTTATATGGAACAGCCAGAAGGATTTGAGGTCAAGGGTAAGGAGAAGTTTGTGTGCAGGTTGAAGAAAAGCTTGTATGGCCTCAAGCAAGCTCCTAGGCAATGGTACTTAAAATTTGACAGGTTTATGACTGAGCATGGCTACAGTAGGTGTCAATCAGACCATTGTGTGTATTTCAAGAGATTTGATAACGGTAGATATATTATTCTATTGTTGTATGTAGATGACATGCTGGTTGCAGGATCACACATGCAGGATATCTCAGAGCTTAAGGTAAAATTAGCTCAAACGTTTGATATGAAGGATTTGGGAGCAGCAAAGAAAATCCTTGGCATGAGCATTAAGAGAGACAGAAAAAATCACAAGTTGATATTGTCTCAAGAAGATTATGTGGACAAGGTGTTAAAACGGTTCAATATGCAGGATGCTAAACCAGTAAGCACACCTTTGGCTGGACATTTTAAGTTGAGTAAAGAACAATGTCCTAATTCATATGATGAGGTAGAGTACATGAGTAAGGTTCCATATTCTTCCGTAGTAGGGAGTTTGATGTATGCAATGGTGTGTACTAGACCGAATATTGCCCAAGCAGTGGGAGTTGTAAGTAAGTATATGGCCAATCCAGGTAAGGAACATTGGAAAGCAGTTCAGTGGATCCTTAGATATCTGAAAGGAACCAGCAGTAGGCACTTATGCTATGGAGGTTCAGATACTTCTCTACATGGCTATGTAGATTCAGATATGGCAGGTGATTTGGATGGCAGGAGGAGCACTACAGGTTATGTTTTTACTGTAGGTGGAATGGCGGTTAGCTGGATATCTAAGTTGCAGAAGGTTGTTGCCTTGTCAACTACAGAAGCAGAGTATATTGCAGCCACAGAAGCTAGCAAGGAAATGATATGGATGACATGGTTCATGGATGAGCTTGGTAGGGAGCATGAGAGTTGTAGATTGTATAGTGACAGTCAGAGTGCAATCCATTTGGCTAAGAATTCAGCCTTTCATTCAAGAACAAAGCACATACAACTAAGGTATCACTTCATACGACAGGTAATGGAAGATGGTGAGTTGAAGCTGGAGAAGATCCATACAGATAGGAATCCTGCTGATATGTTAACAAAGCCGGTTACAAAGGAGAAGTTGAATCTTCATTCAACTTCTATTGGTCTTCATGATTGAGTTGAAGATGGTGGAGCTAGAAGATGTTGCTGTACAGGTACTGGTGCAGCTATTTATCTCCAAGTGGGAGATTGTTAGGGTGTGGAGCTAAAAACTTCACCAAAGAGCATTCATTATCAGGTTCGGGTCTACACAGACACCAGCGTCGGTCAGGAGCGACCGACATCGGTCACAGGCAGTTGCAGAGACACCGATGTCGGTTACCTACGTGTCCAGAAACCTATTTTCGTGGACAGAAGCGAGTGTTTGCATGATAAGTTTGAGTTAGAGACTCAAGCTCGCGTCTCTATTATTAGCATTACTATTTTTAGAGCCCTTGTTTAAGTGGTTTAACTGTTTGTTGGAAGTACATGCTCAAGTCTCCTAATTCTATATTAGGATAGATCTTCTTAGCTCATAATTATGTAAGGCAATGTAAAGTTGTAGACATTGTTGAATGTTGAAGAACAGTACAGAATTGAATCAATCCAGGCTTGTTGGAGTTGATTGTTCTTGAGAGAGATAGCTCTTGAGGAATAGAGATCTATTGAGAGATCTATACATCTAGGAGAGGTGTGGAAGAAAGAAGCTTTCTTCAATTGTATTCCTTTTGTAAAGAGTTTGTTAATACAAGTTTTTAGGGTGTTTTCTTGTATCTCTTGTTCTTGCTATTATCATTCTAATTACTTGTCAATCTGATTTAATTTCACGTTTATTACTGTCACAATTGTAATCTATTGTTGGTTTGATCCCCCAACAATAGTTTTGGTGAGGCCCTTTCATCACTTTCTTAGGTAAATACAAATATGGCTTCTACTTCAGACTCTTCATCATTACCATCAATCTTAATTTTTAGTTCTTCAGTTATTGAATCAACATTTAATCACCATATTCGTGTCATGCCCAAAATTTAGCATGATAAAAACCATACAAAATAGGCCAAGTTTTTTGATAAAATTTATAGTGGACATTCAACATAACCGTATCACCTACAAGTTATCCATCTTCATTGTACGAGATGCACAATACACTGAAATAAACACATATGCCCAATTGACATGGATTGTGATGCACAAGTGGCCATATGGTTGCTAAGCACCCTTGTTGGTCCCACTTTATCTAATTAGTTTGCATGCCCTCCATGACACTCATAATCTCACATGGATGACAATGACCTTTAGGGCAATCACTTTCCTAGCGACCATAATGGGTCACCTCTAGGCCCTTGACATTGAAGGTTAAGATGGGGTGATAACTCCAATCACATGATGTTTGGGGAAGTAGGGATCCCCTAGGGACATCCTTATATCTTCTTGGTTCATTGTGAACATAGTCTATTTGGGTCCTTGACAATATTTGACAACCATTAATGACCACCCAAAGCCCAACCTAAGAAGATAATAATTCACATTATATATTTTTCTAGAAGTATTGTTTCCTATTTTAATGTATAGAGTGTTCCAAATCAAGTGGGGTCCCTTAAAGCTTTCATTGAAACATAGATAAAAACTTTTAATCTTGTTTTAAGTTTGACATTTTTATTTGGGTTGTTCAAAGTATTAGTTTTTTTAATGTGACTAACCTTGATACAATCGATGGTATATGACCTTTTTTTTAAAAAAAAATTCCTTTAATAATGAAACTGGCTCATAAACCCATCATTGGAAGGTTTTTATGAAACTTTAATGGAGTATAATTGTGAGGAACCTTCTACATAGATTTATGAACTATAAAAAATAATTAAATAATAAAATAAACTTCAGAAAATAACTCAAATTAACCTTTAGATCACAAGCCACTTCGAGGGGGCAACCTCTTTTGAGAAAACTCAATACAATAATATTCGTGGATGCCTTCATTCGGCCTCAACACTTACTTAAATACTAAATCTATTCTAACAACTACTACTTCCCATGTATGTGGGATACTTCAAATATGTTAAAGGAATGACTTGTAAAGCATATGCATGCATAGCAACTAATACATTAATAATGTAAAGACAAGGGTAAGACACAAGGTCCTAACATCCCCTCCCCCTTAGAAAAAGTTTTGTCCTCAAAGCTTCAAATGTGGTAATCATTACTAAATTTGGAATAGTGGTTCTCGTGTAGCATCTTTTAGTTGCATGCCATGCCATTGGATTGAGACTTTCATGATGAAGTGGGAGCAAATTTGGTAGGCACGCCTATCTAAGACTATTTCCAACTCGATAAGGATGGATCCTTCATTATCAAGTCTAGGTAAAACTATTTTCACTCTTATGGTGGTTCCAAGAACTTTCTTCAAATATGAGACATGAAAAATTGGGTGAATTCCAAAGGAAGGTGGAAGCTCCAACATTTAAGCAACAGACCCAATCTTCTAGAGAACCTTATATGGCCCATAAAAGTTTGGGGCAAGCTTATGACACCCTTTTAGTTTTAAAGATGATTGCTTTTATGGTTGCAAATGAATAAAAACCATATTAATAGGTTGAAAGGTATGCTTAGAGCAATACCGATATGCCTACTGCTTTGTTTGGTTATATGAAATATAGAGATTGACCCATAAGGTGCTGAGAATATGATCTTGATGTCAGAGAGTATTGTTGACCACCTAAACTGGGGAACTATTAGGTGTACATAAGAGAAGTGTTGGGGGTACTTAACCATAAATTGCTTCATATGGAGTCATTTTAGTAAAAGTGTGGTATGAGGTATTATACCACCATTCTGCAAGGGGGAGCCACTTTGTCCACCAGTGTTGTTGTTTTGACACAAAGCAATGAAGGAATGTTTTAAAGTATTTGTCGACAATTTCTATCTAGCCATTTGTTTGGGGATGATACCCAGAGCTCATCTTCAATTGTGTACATGTGCATTGGAATAGCTCCATCCAAAAATGACTAGTGAAAATTGGATCACAACCAGAGATAATTGAAGAAGGGATGCCATGAAGATGGAAGATTTGGTCCAAAAAAACTTGTGTGACTGTGGAGGATGTATAAGGGTGGATGAAGGCATAAAAATGATTATATTTGGAGAGTCAGTCTACCACAACTAGTATCACTATTTTTCCTCTAGATTTAGGGATCCCCTCAATGAAATCCATAGAAATATCAGTCTAGATCCTAGTAGGAATGGGCAAGGGATTGAGCAAACTAGTAATCACTGTGGTTCTACCTTTGTTGCATTGGCATGTATCACATTTATCCACCATCTATTTAATTTCCCCGTTCATCCCCTTTTAGAAGAAATTTTGATGTGCATGTTCATATGTTTTGAGAAATCCTAGGGGTTATATTGATGGAAAAGAATGGATTTCATAGAATATGACCTAATGAGACTCTATGTCATTAGGAAGTACCAGATGACCCTTGTAATGTATAAAAGCACAATTCTATGAATAATGTGGTATTGGAGAGGGGTTATGGTCAATTATTGAATGAGGTGGTGTAAGGAGGGATCATGTGCATGCCCTTGGTGTATAAATTTTAACCAGTTTAGAATGGGCATGGAGGTCACAGAAAGGGAAGTTTGGTCCTCGAATGTGCATAAGAGAGCATCTGCCACGACATTGTCTTTACCCTTCTTGTAAATGATCTGATAATCATATCCCATGAGTTTGTTGACCCATTTTTATTGATTTGAGGATGAGACCCATTGTTCTAAGAAGTATTTCAAATTTTACTGATTTATTTTGGTGTAAAAATGATTCCCAAGAAAGTATGACCACCATTTTTTATTGTATATAGAATTTCCATCATTTCCCTTTCATATGTAGACAAAGCCAAATCTTGTCTAGAAAGGGGTTTGATAGTGAAAGAAATGGGATGACCTTTTTGGAGAAGAATAAGACCCAGGCCCTTGTCATATGCATCACTTTTGATGGTGAAAGTTTTGGTGAAGTTCATCATGGCAAAAAATGGTGTGCTACACATAGCCTTTTTGAGTGCCATTAATGCCTAGGTAGCTGTGACATCCCCTGTAAATGCATCCTTCTTCAATAAGGAAGTCAAGAGAGCCACAATCTTACCATAATCCTTGATGAACTTATGGTAGTATCTTATAAGATCTAGAAAGCCATAAAGGCTCTCGAGGGTTGTTGGTCAAGGCCAATATTGCATGGCACTAAATTTTTTTGGATCCACGTAGACCCCATCGACTAAAATAATGTGCCTTAGATATTTAATTTCCCCTTGATCAAAAGAACACTTAGATTTCTTGACACATAATTGATTGTCTGCTAGAATTTGTAATGCCCTATCAAGATGTTAGAGATGTTCGAACCATGTATGGGTATAGATCAAAATATCATTAAAGAAAACCAAAGTAAATTGATAGAAGAAAGGTCTAAAGATTTTATTCATTAGGGCTTGAAATGTTAAAGGGGCTTTTTTAAGCAAATGGCATGACCAATAATTCATAGTGACCCTCATGAGTGCAAAAGGTTATCTTTATAATGTCATTAGCATGCACGTGGATCTAATGATAGCTGAAATAAAGATCCAATTTGGAGAAACATTTTGCCCTGTGGAACTCATTAAGAAGCTCATCAATGACCAAAATTATGAATTCATCTTTGATAGTGAGGCAGTTAGGGACATGAAAGTCAATGTAGAGGCACCATGACCCATCCTTTTTATGGACAAGAAGCACTGGGGAGGAGTATGGGCTGGTGCTGGTGTAAGTAACTCCTTACTTGAGGAGTTCCTATACTAGCTATTCAATCTCATACTTTTGCAGATGGGGATAATGATATGGCTGGATGGTGGGTGGGATGATTCCTGGAAGGATCAAGATGCAATTATATTTAGGGTGTGAAGGGGGAAAACCCACTGGCTTTATAAAAATGGTTGCATGCTTATTAAGGATGGTTTGCAAATCATCAAGGCAGTTAGTAGTAGTAAGGAGTTAAAGTTGGATGGAGTGTAGCTGGTCAATGACCCCATGTGAGCCTTTGTTCAGAAGCTTGTCCATATGATGGGAATTGATGAGGTTAGTAGATTCGAGCAATAACCCTTTTAAGGTGTGATTCTGGCCACTATCTATGAATTACATCCAAAGCTCAGAAAATTCCCATAGAATAAGTCCTAATGTGTGGAGCCACTACGCCCCTAAGACCACATCACATCCCCCTAAGGGTAGAGTAAACATATCTGAGCAAAGAGTGTAAAGACCTATTATGATACACATATTATGAGACTTCCCTTTACATGGTAATGTTCCCCCATTATCAATCATGACTTCAAAGTTAGAACAAGGGTGCACAAAGTAGTCTATGTGCTTAGTAATGTGGGATCGATGAAATTATGCACGCTATGAGAGTCAATGAGGATTGTGAGAGGGATATTTTTAAATAACCCCTTGACCTTCATGGTTTGAGGGGTGATAACACTTGTGAGTGCATGTAGAGAGATCTTAGGTTGGGTCTCTTGAGCCATTAAGTCATCAGAGGGGCTTTGTTCTGCTTGAGCATCATAGAATTCTTATATATCAAGCTCATTTTCCTACTCTGGTAGTGATTCCACATCTAGCAAGTAGAGTTTTTGTGTGATACACCTCTGAACCTTAACTCATTTATCATCAATAACATAATACTTTATCCTTGCAAGCCCACATCTTTTCCTTAACAAGGCATTTGACCAGTGTGGTTGTGGTTGGGTGCTGGTTTGCTGTGTTTTTTATGGGTGAAAAAGTGGGAAGTCAATGTTGCATTGAGAGTTTATCTTTTGATAACTTAGATAGACCCAAGGCATCCATCATGTTATTGGTCTGAAACATTTTCACCTCTACTGAAATTAGCTCTATGAGGCCACTAATAAAATAACTCTTGAATAAGTCATTTGATAACCCTTCAGTGTGATTAGCTAGTTTCTCAAATTCAATCTAATAATCATGAAAGATGCTTGTCTAGAAGATTTTGGTGAGAACTCCTATAAAGTCCTCGAATATTGAAGGACCAAACTTACCCAGAAGTAAGGATGCAAAGGTTTTTAAATTGGATTCATCATTTGACTTGAGATATTAATGGTACCATTGAAGTGCTTCTTGTTCCAAGTGAAATGAAATAATTGGGAATTTATTGACAGAATAAGTATTGTGAGGGTTGAAGAATTGTTTAGCTGAATATATCCATCCAGTAGGATCTGTACCATTAAACTGTGGAAAGTCTAGCTTGGGCCCACATGATGTGTGGTGATAAGACAAAATATTCTTTAAAGAAGACTCTTTCTACAACTTATTTAGTAAATGGCTATTTTGTTGATTCATTCCATACATCCTATCAATTAACTCACTGACTTGGGCTTTCAATGTGGCAAGTTCTTCCTCCATGCTTTTTGTGCCTGCATGGGTGACTACCATAACCAATGATGTTTTTTGGGGCAAGGGATTAAAAAAAAGTTTTAAGACATGGTCAGTAAGGAATTTTTTTAACTTAGACTCAATCAGAAGGGGTAAATGTACTTTTACTAGTTTTTGGACACTTTTTGGTTAGGATTAATAAAGGAAAAGGGCAATTTTGGAACCGTAATGGAAAAATTGTCCAAGAGGGACAAAGGAGTAGAAAAGGTAAAGGAACAATATGGTAAATATTTTAATCAAGAGGATAACAACTAAAGAAGTTATGAAAAAACCCCTAAAAATCAAAAATTGATATTTTTAACTAATAGAAGCGGAATTTGGATATGGACCCTCGACGAATAAAATGTGTAGAATGGAATTTTAGGTGTTCCAATAAAATTTGAGAGTCAATAAAATTATAGAGGGAGAGATATGGTGAAAAAGTGATTTTTTTTACTCAGTTTAGAAACGAATTTCCACTTGGTTGCTCTGACCAAACATCTGTGGGCAAGTGTGCATTTACCAATTGTTCTCAATTGTAATCACTCTATAGATGTTTTCTAAAATTTTAATGTTGAATATGGGCCCCAAGTCTATTTGAATACCTCTAGGTTATAAGGAATATCTTTGGCCACCAATGTTATCTAAACGAGTACCACTCTCCAAAAAAAAATTTCCACATATTCACCCCTAAACAATAGCTCTTAGTTTACCTCATGTGTGGAAACTAGTTAATAGGTATTGGGACACTGCCCTTTAAATTGGTAGGTCCTCTCAATGGGATAACTACTCAGGGTTCATGTGGTACTCATCATTATGAGTTTTAGGGTTTATGTCCAAGTACTTCCCATAATTATACGGAGGGGTATTTACCCTTATCCAAACTTGTAATGAAGATGTAAAAAATAGAGGCAAGGAAAAGTAGTTTTGTAAATGGTGCAGCTCCTGGAAAGCCAATACTAAAAAAATTTCTCCAAAATCTACCTGCAGGTTGAGAAAGTGCACTAATACCAGATGTGAGGAACCTTCTACATAGATTTATGAACTATAGAAAATAATTGAACAATAAAATAAACTTCAAAATTTAACTCAAAATAACCTTTATATTGCAGGTCACTTCGAGGGGGAAACCTCCTTTGAGCAAGCTCAATATAATAATATTTGTGGATGCATTCATTGTGCTTCAACACTTACTTAAATACTAAATCTATTCTAACAACTACTAC
Organism: Torreya grandis; assembly: GCA_037957365.1. Lineage (NCBI taxonomy): Eukaryota > Viridiplantae > Streptophyta > Pinopsida > Cupressales > Taxaceae > Torreya > Torreya grandis. The sequence continues at coordinate 737,192 of JARHVA010001663.1, forward strand.
TTCTCATGTATGTGGGATAATTCAAATATGCTAAAGGGATGACTTACAAAGCATATGTGTCCATAACGACTAATACACTAATAATGCAAAGAGAAGGGTAGGACATAAGTTCCTAAAAATAATTTTATTTTTATTAAAGGTAATTTGATATTTGTTGAAATATTTAATGTTTGAGATAGTCCTTAGAATGTGTTGAAGGCCTAGTGTTTAGGAATCTTGTGCAACCTATTTAGGGTACCTGTAGACCCAAGAGTGGGGTGGCCCAGAGTGACCCCCTTGGTTTTTCATGTTCTTCCACATTTAAGGGTAGAAGATGGTCTAATTACAATCCTTTACCAAACATCACTTTAAGCGATCACACATAGGAAATGTGTTACGCTACTATAATCAACACATTAGATAGTAATCATCATCTCATTATATGTATGATAGTAAGGTCAAAAATCCGTAGATATTAGATTAAACATAAATTTTTTTACTTCCTTATTATATTGATGATTGACTTGTGTGATGAATACGAATATGGAATGATTTCCTCAAGATAATTACAATTTATTTTATATACACTTACTCTTAAATCTACAAAAATAAAAAATGGTTAAAAGAGACCTTTTTCTATGACGTCATATTTATATCTATTATTGCTTGTATGTTTCTCTACATGAAAATATTGACATGTGATGGTTAAACTAAGTCTCCATGATGTGTGGTGATTTTTTAGAACCCATTAAGGGTATAACTTCTATGGAGATGTTTGTATCGATTACATTTGCATAGTGTAGGAATATTCACTACTACTTCAATATAATTTCACATTTCCCTTATGACGTAGGTCACTATATAATAACTAAATAAATAAATAAAATTGACCTATATTTGTGTAGTTTTTTTCCTGTTGAATCTTTGGGCATGACACTCCATTTGATTTTGATACCTCATATGAAGAATATAAGGTGAAAAGTACTCAAAACCACTAATTGTCTTAAAATAAATGACCAAAGATAAAACATGGTTATAGTATAGACCTTATGATGAATATTTTGTAGGTGATTTGGAAACTTCCAAGGAAATATGTGAGATTTTCCATGATGTACAATTTATAGATTTCATAGTGTTTGGTGCATGATCAATGAACAAGCCACTTCTTGTAATGTATGAATATTTTTGCTTTTGGAAGTGACATTATATGATATAATTTTATACTATTTATGATGAAAGTTTGGATATCTTCATTTTGACCATGTTCATGTGGGATCAAAAACCTGTCAATATCATGAAATTCCCATATTACCATTCTATGGACTTGAGTACCCATTCAAGTTTTGGATCAAGTTGGATGAGTATGGGTTATGTTTAAATGAAAAAATAATTATAGATAGTTTGTATTTACATTCAAAAGAATTTACAACTTTAGTTTTAGACTTTAAGTTCATCTATTAGTCCACTTAGTGGATGATATTTAGGCAGTGGGTGGTGTCAATAGTCATTATATGTTTAATCTTAAAGATACATGGCGAAACTTAAGGGAATTTTTAAATAGTTAGCCTTTCTAGAGGGTTCCATTGTAGAAGGTTAAAACATTCAATAAAAATTTTTATACATAACTAAATATGTTTTTGAAGATGAAGATGTTCTTGAATATGTTGTCCATGCTGCAATTCTAAAATATAATGCAGACGGTGCATATTAAATTTAAACTGGGAGTGTTCTTAAAAATAGATGATGACAAGAAAATAGGTGAACTAAAACAAAGAGAACTTAAGGCTACTAAAACATTCATTGTAAACAATGTAAATTTTATCATGCAAAACATTAAATGAGATTGAAAATGATCAGAACCAAGAATCATAAGTTATTATGATTCCATTATAACTTCATTCAAATTATCTTACAAAGAATTAATTTGGTCCAATTTCATATGAAATTGCTTGAATTATCTATTAAAGAATAAATTTAGTTCTACGATGTTTTATTTCACCAAATAAATGGAGACTTGAAATCAATTATAATATTAATAAAGTAGTATCACATAATAAATAATAAGTAAATAATGAGAGTATTGTTTGTACCACTATATCATTAGTTGAGACTGACATTGAATGGTCCCTTTCATATAAGTAATTTTAGACTATTGTGATTGGTTTGATGAGGCTCGATTGGTCCCAATTGAATACCTAATTGATTAAAGAATAAATTTAGTTCTACGATGTTTTATTTCACCAAACAAATTGAGACTTGAAATCAATTATAATATTAATAAAGTAGTATCACATAATAAATAATAATTAAACAATGAGAGTATTGTTTGTACCACTAGATCATTAGTTGAGACTGACATTGAATGGTCCCTTTCATATAAGTAATTCTAGACTATTGTGATTGGTTTGATGAGGCTCGATTGGCCCCAATTGAATACCTAATTGAATAAATTACTCTATTGGTTCAATCAAGGAGACAATTGGAGCCAATCAGGCCTACATATAAATTATGTTGTTTTAATTGATTTCAAAGGGCTCAATTGGCCTCAAATGATTAACTGATTAATCCAAACACATGATTGGTTAAATTAGGTACATAATTGGGTGAAATCAAACCCTAATTCACATTATATGGTTACAAGTAGTTTGAATGGGCTTGATTTAGCATGATTACATGCCTAATTGAACCAATTACTTGATTGATTTAATAATTTACATAATTGGGATGAATTGAGCCCCAATTCTTATTATATGGTCATAGTTAGTTTCCTGGGGCTCAATTTCCCCAATTATATACCTAAATGAACCAATCACTTTATTAGTTTAGTTAGGGAAATAATTTGGGCCAATCAATCCACAATTGACATTATATGGTTGTAATTTGCTTCATGGGGCTTGATTAGCCCTAACTTCAAACTTGATTGAACCAATTACTTGGTTTGTTCAATGACATGTGTAATTAGAACCAATCAAGCATCAATTCACATTATATGGTTGTAAATGATCTAATGCAACTTAATTGGCCCTAGTTACATACATGGTTAAAAATATTACTAGATTGATTTAATTGGGGATGCAATTGGGGCCAATTGATCCCCAATTCACATTATATAGTCTCAATTAGTTTTACGGGGCTTGATTGGCCCCAATTGTGTACCTGACTGAACCAATTACTAAATTAGTTCAATCATGTATGTAATTAGGGCCAATTGGGCCCCAATTCACATTATATGGTCATAATTAGTTTTATAGGGCTCAATTTTCCTTAATTACATAATCAATTGAACTAATTACTAGATTGGTTCTATCAATGATGTAAGTAGGGAAGTAGGGTCAATCGAGCCTAAATTCACATTATATGGCTAGATTTGGTTTCACATGGGTCTATTGGTCCCAATTGCATACCTAATTGAGTCAATTACTTAATTAGTTTAATTAGGGATGTAATTGGTGCTAATTAATCCCTAATTTACATTATATGGTTGTAATTAGTCTCACAAGGATTGACTGGCCCCAATTATGTACATAATTAAACCAATGAATTAATTGATTCAATGAACTATATAATTAGGGATAATTGAGCCTCAATTCACATTATATGGTCAAAATTAGTTTATGGAGCTAAATTGGCCCCAATTATATAGTTAATTTAACCAATTACTTTATTGGTTCAATTAATGATAGAAAATTGATTGGTTCAATCGGGTGTGTAGTTAGGGCCCATATAGCCCTACAAAACTAATTACAACCATATAATGTGAATTGGGGCTAATCAAGCCTTGTGAAACCAATTATGTATGGATAAAATTTTGAATTAGGGTTCAATTATCACTTATTGTATCCCTTATTAAATAATCAAGTATTTGGTTTAACCAAGTACACAATTAGGGTAAATCGAGATTATGTGAGTTAGGGGTTCAATAAAGTATGTAATTAGGTACAATTGGAACTCCATTAACATTATATGGTCATAATTATTTTCATGGGGCTTGATTGGACCCAATTGTGTCCCATATTGAACCACTTAATTGGTTCAATCAAGGACTTTATTGGGGCCAATGGAGTAATTAGTTTAATTCACATTATACGGTCATAATTAGTTAAATCATAAGGATAATTTAGTATAAATTAGATACTTGACTAATCCAATTATTTGATTGGTTTAATTAGGTATGTAATTGGGAAAATAGAGTGCCAATTCACATTATATGGTTGTAACTAGTTCCACAGGGTTCAATTGACCCTAATTGCATACTTGATTGAAGTAATTAATCTATTAGTTTAATCATGGATATTGTTGTGGACAATCAAGTCCTATTTCACATTATATAGTTGTAATTGGTTTGATGGGCTTGATTAGAATTAGTTATGTACTTAATTAAACTAAATACTTGATTAGTTCAATTAGCTACATAATAGGAGACAATCGAGGCTCAATCCATAATTTATAGACATGATTGGTTTGATGGTGCTTGATTAGTCCCAATTATGTACTTAATTAAACCAAATAATTTATTGATGAGATTATGTGTGTAATAGAGGCCATTTGAGTCCTAATTGAAAATTAAATATGAATAAAATCATATATCAATTCACTAAATCAAAAGTAAACCATCAATAGTATAATATTAGAGTCAATTTTATCTCATTAGTAGATTTTCATTAAGTCATCACTAAGTAGTAATTATGGTGACATTATCCCATCATTGCATCTTATGTTATCCTATCATTAAGCTTTCATCATGGCACTAGTATCCTATGATCAATAATATGAATTAGGTAAAGTCAGCCTTAACGTCGAGTGGTATTCTAGGCTCCCACATAAAAAGTGGAATTTTAAGAATGAATATCCACATCATTTTTTCATTTCTATTCATGTTTTTATTATGTTTGGTAAGGAATTTTTATTTTAAGAGGGGTTTTAAAGGTTTAATTGAATTTAGGATTATATGATTTGATTTTGGGGTTCATGGTTTGTTTCATTTAAGGTATTTTTTGGGTATTTTTTATATTTTTTTAAAACTTTGGGGCTTATAATATTAAAAAGATGTTAAAACCCAAGACATGAAAGAAAAATATTAAATTAGAGGGGGTTTGGGTTTATAATGTCTTCCTGGGTGGGATAACAGATGTAAGGCCATTAATAATATGTTATGGAGGGATATCAGTAGTAATGAACTCAAGGATTTCATTAGAGATAGACCCTAATAAAGGACTAAGATGATGTGTTAATGTAGAGTTTATACACCCACCCTAAAAATTTGACAAGTTAATTCCCTTTAATTTTAGGATGAGTGGTTAACCACTCCGAGGCATGAGTTATAGGTTATGACTCTCTTAAATGTAGTTGTGGTGGAATAATGCTTTGAGCAAGTAGTTTCCTATCACTTAAGGATGATTGATAGGTCACTCTAATCTTTTCCTGACTAATTAATTCTAAACCTAAGATGGATTCATTCACATATGGACTACACTAAGGTGATTTAGATATTAAAAAATAAAAAGGTAAGGTAAGGCAGAAAATAAGGTTGTCTTGTGAAAGTAAGAATTAAGTCCTTATAAGTGATTAAAATCTAGAATTTACACATTATCTAAACATCTTCCACACTTCTCCCAACCAAGTGTTGAGTCATTCAACTAACTCCTCAACTCCCTCAACCAATTATTGAGTCATAATTTGAACATTTCAACTATCATGGTGAGTCATCCAATTACATTGACTCATTTTTAAGATGTTTTCAACTACCAATTCACTCTCCATATTCTTATCACACATGAAAATTAGTCATCATCCATAGAGATGAGGAATCAAATCAAACTATTGATTATTATCATAATTTAATAAAATTGGATTATTCTCAATTATTCATCTCACCACCCAAAGGCTTATAAATTGATGTGTTATCCATCATTTTCATTATCCACCTTCAAGCTATCAAATATATAATAATTTTAGTCTATAAATATATTGAGAATACAAGTCATTTATACCTATATGATACCTAATTCACTTTGTTTGGAGATGAATTGAGTACCCACATCAAGAATTAAGATAAAATCCATATTGTTCATAATGGATAAGGTGATGATATTTTGTATCATTTTAAGTATTTCATTATTTATATTTTTTATTTTCCTTTTCACTTTTGTTTCTCTATCAAATGCTAGTTTAGTTTAGAATAGGATTCACATTTTGCATTATTTTTCCTAGTTTAAGTGGATTCTAAATCTAGTTATAATAATTAATAATATTAAACTAACATATGTATCTTAGATAAATCTATGTAAAAAACACCGAGATATATCATTCTCAAGGTGCCTATATGATATTGGATTTATGACATAAGTAAACACATAATATAATTAAGGACATTAAGAATATGTTATGAAGGGGTAACAGTAAGAATGAACTCAAGGATTTCATTATAGATACACCCTATAATAGGACTAAGATGTTGTCTAGATGAAGGGTTTATACACCCACCCTAACAATTTGATAGGTTAAATCCCTCTCATTTTAGGACGAGTGGATACCCACTCTGAGGCATGAGTTATAAGTTATGACTCTTTGAAATGTAGACATGGTGGAGTAATGCTTTGAGCAAGGTAGTTTCATATCACCTAAGGATGATTGATAGGTCACTCTAATCTATGTTAGACTAATTAATTCTAAATCTAAGATGGATTGATTCACATATGGACTACACTAAGGTGATTTAGATATTAAAAAATAAAAAGGGAATGTAAGGTAAGGTATAAAATAAGGTTGTCATGTGAAAGTAATAATTAAATCCTTACAAGCAATTCAATTTAGTGAGATCAAGCATGCAGTTATGCTAATGTCTACCTTGTTTTAGCTATCACTCAGAGAAAACATAAACAATAAGGAGTAAAATGAAATTATTTGTAAGTAATTTTTCCATCACAAACCCAAATATATAATGAATTTTATTAGATTACTAGCATGCACATCTATCAAAAAATAAAAAATCAATCAAGATCCCTGCACACATAATAGTTAGAATAGTTGTTAGCTCAACCTATATTTCAGAATTGAATACATGCATAAATATCATAAATCAAATTATATCAACTAGAAATCACTCATACACACATGAAACTTGATAAAGAGAGCAAAAAAATAAGCTCATTAGAATTTCTTGATAATTCTAAAGCTTGTGTTGATATTGATAAAGTATTCCTCTCTTTGGGACGTAAATTATAAAGTATAAATAAGTTTTGATGGCATTGACATAGCAAGAATAAGTTACATGCTATAATAAAAAGTCCTATGGCTAAAATTAGACTACCACTTTAACTTGAAATTGGATTGTTACATATAAAAACAAAACTTTAGATCATTGTAGTGGGTTTTGCATTTGAATTGAAGAGGGAGCTACTGAAGTACCTGCATCGATAATTAAATTGGACATATATGCTATATAACTAGTTCCACATCTGAAAATTAATTTCCAGCTCAAGCAAAGTCCATACATTATAATTTAACATGTTTGATATTTATTAGCAATATGTCATGATTTATGAGAGGGTCATGCAAGATGACATTCTTTTTTGCATAGATGACCAACTCAATCACTTTTTTTCTACTCCCTTGGTTCACATGTGATATCATATCTTCAAAAGTTGTTATGAATGGCACTATTTGGGTAGTAAAGTAAGTATGAGGAACTATTTGTCCATTTCATCCTTATATAATTCCAAAATTTTGTCAATAGCTTATTAATAATCCATAACACTCCATGCATCTCATTATCCCATTCCTAAAAATATGTCTTTATACCCACCATCCAAATTTGAACCAAGTTGATTTATACTAGGGGCATCACCTCTATGTGAGGACACCAACCAAGTAACAAAAAATATAGTTAATATGGTGTCACAACAACCTAATCAATTTATCTTATCTAATGCACCACAAAGATAATTTACACACTTACCTAAGTCTCCCACTTCATTACTCTTGTGGATTGTAAAGTTTCATCTTATATCTCTTCATCATCCTCTAGAGGTTGATTTAAGTAGACCTCTACCCAAAGGGTATGATCCAAATATTTATTGTCACTATCACCAAGGCCTTGAGAATTATACAAATAGTTTTTTTACCTTGAAGCATAATATCTTGGACCTCATAAATGACCAAGGTTTAATAATGTTGGTATGAGTGGCCAATCTATTTTCTAACTGTACAAGCTTATCTTGATATTTCTTGACCTTCTTCCTTACAGGAATGTTATTACCTTTGGCCTCAACAACCTAAATTAAGAGGCTATAAAATGATTCCAAAGCCTTCCTAGCATAAATAATGAAGTTGTTTGGATTATACCCTTTATTTGTGTTTGCAATATATGCATATTTTGCTTTAGTACCTATACTACCTTCATGTTTATGTCCCTAGTGGTTTTAATAACTGACTCAGGGTCCTCTAAATACTCATCTCTCTCACCTGGTTTTGTTTTCCTTTTTGGGTCAAGGCGAAGAGTTGATCCTTAGTCTTAGAGATAATTTTTTGAAAGGCCTATTTCAATTTTATTATTTTAAATCTTTTCATGGACCTTGTATCTTGTTCAAATTTCATTGACTTTTGGGAAAATCACTAGTTTTTGTCTTTACAACTCTATAATTTGCATTTATTGTATCCAATATTTGCTTCTTGTAAGTAGGGTAAGGGTAGTAGTATTAAGAGGTGGAGGAGTTGGAGGTAATGTTAGTACTTATGCAGGAGTGGAAGGATTAACCAATACAAAGGTTATTATTGTGAATGATGAAGTGGATTGAGGGGTAGGAGAAGGCCTAGGTGGAGTGACGAAAGAGGTGGAATTGGAAAGCGATGATGAAGATAATGTGGAATATTATACAACATTACCTCGTTGAGCTATTATTTCCCTTACTCCCAAGATAGCCTATAATTGGGTTTAATCCATTTCACCTTTCCCAGTAGTGTCCTTTGGCTTTGAAATAAATGCCAATGATATTAAGAAGCACTGACATAACTATGACCTTAGAGGTAGAAATGATGTGGAGAGAGTACATAGTTGGTATTTTCCCTTGTAGAGAGACTTATCTATTTTGATATAGATTTTTGTAATTATACTGTCCTTGTGTACCACAACTTCTCGGTTATTATACTAGACTATAATGAGGAGAGTCAATGGGTGTATCCTCCAGGTTTGGTATGGAGGGAAAAGAATAACCAACATCAAGACTAAGAGTATTGAGGGGAGCTCTCTTGAAAACCTAACCTTGTTCTTGTGAAGTACCCTCTGAAGCTTATCCTTGAGATATATCAATAGTCACTTGAATTATAGGAACAACAAGAGGTGGTAGAGTTACCTAAGGTGGAAGGGTTGTCCTTTTTGAACCGGTGTAGGTGGAAGTCTTTGTAATATTCTTATTCTTAAGTGTTCATCAATAGGAGGAGCTTCCTCAGAATTTGGATGTTTTTGCCTCTCTTCTACTCCATATTTAACTTTCTTAGTTGTCTCCAATGTCACCCCAATAGCTTGTATCTTCCTTAAAATCTATTATTCATCTTGAGGATTGATGAATATTTTATCCATAATGTGAGACTCGTGATGATATACAACTTATAATTTTCCTCTTAGTGGCCTTAGATGAGTAGTCACTCTGCCATTAGGATCTTAGTGTTTGATTTCATAAAATTCATAATGAAAATGAATACCTATGAGCTACATCATTGGTCAATGATGACCATAACTTGAAATTAAATATCCCAATTTGGAGTGGAAGGGATGCACCATGGCTTGTTTGTCACTCTTACAAGCACCATCTACCCTAGTCATAATTTGATGGGAATTTTCTTGCTCTACTAACTTATCTAGAAAAAAAATGAACATTGTCAATGGGGATTTCATTATACACTCTACTTTAATTATGGTGCAATCTAGATAATATCAGCAAGCATTGATCTTGTCAAGTGTTATCCTTATCTCCTCAGATAGCCTTGATGTAAAGCCACTCAAACCATCTCCAAAGTAAATAAATTAAATAAAGTAAATAATCCATTTAAATTACATCACAAATAATTGAAAGTAAAATGATGTAATTAATCTGCTTACTTACAATATTATAAAAAAAAAAAAATCTCAAAAATATGAATCAGTAAAAGTCATTAAATCTTTCAAAATATTGTACTCAATTTAGGTGAAAGCACTATAAAATAATATATAAAATCCATTGACATTTATGCCATAAAATATCCAAATACAAGTTTCAATGATCATATGTAACAAGTATAAAATAATCAATACATTCTCTAGTCACCCGAGCCAAGTGATTCTCTTGCAAGTCGAGAGGCGGGAACATGGCTCAGGAGCTTTTCCACCCAACCATAAAACAATTACACTTCCCCGAATCCCTTCATGACACGAAGGAAACCTAGCCCTGCACGAAATGTCTAGCTACCTGGAATAACTGGCAGGTGGGAACACTCGATACAACCTGATGTCTAAGGTGCAATTCTAAATAATGAAATGTAGATTGTCTCATAACAGAATGTGGTATATATATATATATATATATATATATATATATATATATATATATATATATATATATATATATATATATATATATATATATATATACTAGACAAAATTTTCATCTATTTAAATGATAGCTCGTTTAGATCTAAACCTTTAAAAAATACTAACTAAGCAATTCTTGAAAATAGGAAGCCATTTATGATAATCCACATTCGGCATCCTAGCCCAAAAGTAACCCAATCACATTCCCAGATGAAATCTACTACTTTTTTCAAAAACAAAATAAATAAATAAAATAAATAAAAAGAAAATATCAACCCATTTCACTTATAAATCGACTGTAATTTTCTCTTTTTCCAAGCAACAATCATGAAAACACACCTTTATAATATAATAAAAAGAACATCATTCATTCATTCATTTATGTAATTTATTATAATATCTATAGTCTAGTTATGATCTTTTAATATATATCATTATCTAAAAGGGTTTTAAAAATAAAATAAAAATAAATGTTAAATTCTTTCTATTCAATAATGTCTTCCAATTTTAACAATTTAAGGAGAATTATTTTTTTAATAGTTATATACAAACTTAAATCATGAAAATAAAAATAAAGAGAATATATGGGGATATGTCCTTGTCAAAAGGTCAATTTCTTTACTGTTATTGATCCTCCTCTTTGTCACTGTTCAAAAAATAAAATCATATCCTCCTTCTTTGCTAAACTACTCACTAACTACTGCAAATATCTTCAAAACATCTCTGGATTTTGTTCCTCCCTTTTATAGCTTTTTAGAATAATTTATGGTTTTAAATTTCATTAATAAATGACAAAGTTATCACTATTTTTCTGTTTGTAGTTGCAAAAAAAGTGATGGGTGTCTTTTCCTTTCTGTCGTCCCCTATTTATCTCTGAATCTCTACTATTATTGACATTTTTAAAATTAGTTTTAGTTGTTTTTATATTAAAGGAGTCTTGTTCAAGTTTGCATGAGAGAAAACCTCTATAAATAGAATTTAATAAGCTTATTTATTACATATCACTGCACGACAAGATTATAATTCTTTTCTTTCTTTTAATTAGATTTCTAATTATAATATGTATTATTAATATAGTTTATTTATTTTTGAAATAGAATATTCACTTAAATCACAAAAGAAGTATTTAAAATATTAGTAAAATTATATATATATATATATATATATATATATAAAGTTATTGTAGTTCAAATTTATAATTGTAGTAAATTTAATTTAGATATGGTCATCTATATTTAAATAAATAAGACACGTTTATTAATTATTTATGATTAAATTATATATATATATAATTATTGCAGTTTAAATTTATAATTGTAGTAAGTCTAATTTAGATATGGTCATCCATATTTAAATAAATAAGAAATGTTTATTAATTATTTGTGACTAAATAATATATAACCATACATCAATTTAATAAAATACGTCATTTTAAAACATTGTTATACCATTTAAAATATAAAACATAAAGACATTAATATTCATGACTAAATCAAGTATTCGAAAGGAATTTACTATCACAATTAAAACACAATATTTTTCAAGTATCTAACCATCCATCACATTTATCATCCACACAATAATACGTATTAAACCATTCAAAATAATGAAATATGAGACTATGTGAGTGCATCAGGGTTAACTATCCTGATAATTCTTACCAAGTGGTAGAACATCTCTACCTCAACCATGTTCTCATCTTCGATGAGTACCTGCATTCATTCGTACTCAATGTCGATGTCAATAGGTTAATGCCTAAAAAACATAGCCAAAATAAAACATTATAATCATCTCAATAATATTTAATATTTAAATCTATTTTCTAATTTACATAAATATATTTGCATAATAATTACCTTCAAACACGTGGAATTTACTCAAAGTAAAACACCCATAGTAAATGTTTATTAATCAAAATAATTTATATAGTCCATAAAAATGAGACGTGACATCCTTCCCCACTTGGAATAGACATCGTCCTGATGTCTTATTACACAACAAAATAATAAGGTATCAATCAACCACCAATAAGTATCAAAGTATGATAAAACAATAACAATAACTCAAAGTATCATAATCCATGCATGAATAAGAAATCTATGTTATATCCTTAAATGAAGAAAAGATCTATCAATCTCTTTTGCATCCTCCCATGTGGCACTGTCCTCTGAATATTGATCCCACCAGACCTTATATTGTACCACATCTCTAGTTTACAACTTAACATTGTGCCTCTCCAAGATTCAAGTGGGCTCCACCAGCACCACTCTTGGATCTTGAACCTATAAATCATGCCAATCAAGAATATGTAATGCATCAAGATGATAAAGCTTAAGTAAGGAGACATAAAAAACATTATGGGGCAAATACAGGTGGTAGAGTAAGTCTATATGATACATGATCGATCACTTCCAAGACATTGAATGGTTTTATAAAATGAGGAGCAACTTTGGATGCTTTACCAAACAAAACTAAACTTTTCTCAGGTTTGACCCTCAGAAAGACTTTATCACCAACTAAGAACTGTTTAGGGATCCTATTTCTATCTGCATAACTCTTTTGACGATCTAAAGCTTGCTTCAATTTTTTTTGATCAACTTCATCTGATCATCCACTTTCCTTAACATATCAGGACCAATCATTATTTTGTCCTCCACCTTATCCCAACTGATAGATGTTTGACACCTACACCCATAAAGAGCTTTGAACGATGTCATTCCCAAAGGTGCATGGTATGAATTATTGTATTCAAACTCTACCAATGGAAGATATTCGCCCCATTTATACCATTGATCCATACAATACATTTTGAGAAGATCTTCTACAACTTGATTGACTCTTTTTATCTGACCATCCATTTGAGAATGATATGCTGAACTAAAATTCAACTTTGTGCCCAAATCTGCATTAAGAGTTGTCCAAAATGTAGATGTTATGCGAGTGTCTTGATCTAAAATGACCATCTCAAACATTCCATGCAATCAAAAAATCTCTTGAACAAACTTCTTAGCTAAAACCATAGAACCATCTAAAATATTTCTTGGAATAAAATGTGCTACCTTTGTTAACTTGTCTATGACTACTAAGATGACATCATGCCTATGCTTAGGTATGGGCAACCCCTAAATAAAATCCATACTTATTACTTGCTACTTATGCTCAAAAACATTATGCGGGTACAATAATCTTGTTGGATGCACATGTTCAGCTTTGACTCATTGGCATTCCAAACATTGGGCCATAAATGTCGTCACTTCTTTCTCAAGTCTAGGCCAAAAGTATAAAAGTCTCAAACCTTCAACCATCTTGATCACTCCAAGGTTCCCTGAATAAGATGCATTGTGGATCTCTTCAAACACCAACTTCCTCAACTCTCTTGAGTTATGAATATACACTCTTCCTTAAAATCTCAAAAGTCCATCTGACTCAATCACATAACCATCAAACCTATGATCTAAGGGGTCTACTGCCAAAGCTTGATTTAATATTTTATAATGTTCATCCTTGTGAAGATTTTGAATTAATTTATGCTTCAAATTAGATCTCATTTTAACCATGACAGCCAAATGTCTTCTTCTACTAAGAGCATCAGGTACTCTATTCTCCTTTCCTTTTATATACTCAATTCCAAAGTCATACTCACTAAGGAATTCTAACCACCTTCTTTGTCATGCATTAAGGTTAGGTTGAGTAAATATATGCTTGAGCCCTAAATGATTTATCTTCAACTCAAAGGGATTACTTAGAAGATAATGCCTCCACATCTGAAGTGCATGAACTATGGGGCTAACTCAAGATCATGTGATGCATAGTTGAACTCATGTTGCTTTAAATTTTTTGACTCATATACAATTACTTACTCATTTTACATCAACAATCCTACTTCTCTCAAAGCATCAGTTTTAACTTTAAAATGACCATTAGAATCTGGTATGGTCAGGATAGGAGCAGTTGTGAGCTTTTCCTTTAACACTTGGAAAGCTTGCTCACACCTTTCTGTCCATTCAAACTTCTTACCCTTATTTTGTAATGAGGTAATCAATGTTGCTATAGTTGAGAAACCTTCCACAAACTTTCTATAGTAACTAATAATTCATAAAACTTCTAACTTCTGTCACACTCTAAGGTGCATGCTATTCCATTATCACTTTTATCTTCTCAGGATCAACTGCAATCCCTTCTACTGAGATCACATGACCAAGATAGTGCACTTTATCTTGAAGGAATGTACACTTAGATAGTTTACCATAAATATTTCACTCTCTCAAACATTTTAAGACTATCCTCAAATTCCTTTCATGCTCTTTCATTGATTTAGAATATATCAATATGTCATCAAGGAAGATCAACACAAAATCATCGAAATAATCTTTGAAAATACTATTCATCAAATTCATAAAGGCTGCTAGAGCATTAGTTAACCTAAATGGTACCATTGTGACGTAGTGACCATATCAAGTCCTAAAATTTGTTTTAGATATGTCCTCATCCTTAATTTGTAATTGGTGATAGCCAGATCTAAGGTCTATCTTTGAGAAAACTGTAGTTCCTTTCATTTGATCGAAGAGCTCATATATTCTTAGGATTGGGTACTTATTATTAATAGTAGGTTTGTTAAGCATCCTATAATTAATGCATAATCTCAAAGTACCATCCTTATTCTTTACAATGATAACCAATGTGCCCCATGGTGACATAATAGGTCTAATGAACCCTTGATTTAACAACTCTTATAATTGTACCTTAAGCTCATATAATTTTGTAGTAGTCATCCTATAGGGTGCCTTCAATTGAGGCTTAGTCCCTGGTAGTAAATCAATTGATAAGTCAAATTCCCTCTTTGGTGGTAACTTTGTCAACTCCGCAGGGAATACATCTCTAAAATCTTGAAGGATTGGGTAGTCATTGAATATTGGTTCTTCTTTGTCAAGGTCCTTTACTTGGATGACATAAATAACACACCTTTTCCTCTTGAATTTCTTCAATTACATAGCCGAGATTTGTAGAAGATCTAAAAGTCTCTTAGATCCATTAATCTCCACTTGATTTCTAGTTCATCCAAACATCTAACAAATTTATCTTCACAATTTACTAGAGACTTATGTTTAGTTAACCAGTTGATTCCCAGAATTACATCATAAGATCCTAAAGTACAGATCAAATTACATCTAAAAACTAGGAAGCTCTAACTCATTGCATGTTAGACATGAGTATACTCTTTTTTTTTCTCTATTACCATATTGTACCATCCAAGAATTTTTCAAATGCCCAGGTCTAATTGATAACTTAGATAAAACTCTAGGATCTACAAAACATTCTGTGACACCGGTATCAATTAAAATAGAAACATGTAGTCCATAGAGCTTACCTTGAAATTGAATAAGTGCTACTTGAAAGTCAACTTATCAATTATTTAGTGCAGCATGAACCTGATGTTGTGGTGCTCCTTGTTATTTTTTGTTTCTTCTTCCCACTGATCTTTGTGGACATGAATTTACATAAAGCTCTCCTCCACAAATGTATCATCCACCCTTAGGTGTTTTTTGTCCTTCAGTTCTTTCCCTCTAGTTGTTGTTATAACCACCTCTTTTGTTGCCTCCACATTGGTTTCCACCATCTTCATCTTGAGAGTTATTACATCTCTTCAAATTCTTAATCTATCGATTACCATTACCTTGATTGTTATTCTGATTATAATTACATTGATAGTTATACTAATTATTTTGAAGTCTCTTATTGATAAACTTCACATCTTTTTGCTTATATCAACTAGCTACTTGTAACTTCTATTCTTGTTTAATTGCTTTCTCAAAAATGACATCCATAGTGAGTGGGTTATGAATGTCTATCTATACTCTAATCTAGGGCCTTAAGCCTAATATAAAATTCTTGATCTAAAATCTTTCATCTGTCTAGTACTGTGGAACATACTTAAGTAGATGTGAGACCCTCTCCCAATAATTGGATATGGATATACCTCTTTGAATGAAATTTTGAAACTCCATCTTCTGATTGAAGAAGAGTTGCGATAACCATCTTTTTAAAAAAAGTTACAAGAAAATATCCCAACTTATTTCACCAGGTAACAACTTGTTATCTACCCTTTTATTATCCCACCATGTTACTACTTCACCAGTCAATTGATATGATCCCCACATTGCCTTTGTGTGATTTGAAAGGTTTTAGGGCCAAAAGTATTTCTCTATTTTTATGATCCATGCTTCAGCTCCATCTACAATTATCTTTCTATCAATTATAGGTGGTGATACCTTCTTAAGGTCTTTTCCCAACTCCTCTAAAATCCTTACTTGATTTTTAGCATTAACCCCAACCTCAATAACTTTAACTTCTATCCTCGGATTCTCATTTGCATTAGTGCCTCATAGGTTCTCACTAGCATTTTGCCCTCTAGGATTCCCTCTGATTTCTTGCTCAAGGGCAGTCATTATAGTATCCTATTGAGTCAAGAGAGTAAGAATACAGTCCAATATTTCATCTTGGTTATTATTATCACCTCTATGGTTTATTTCATTTTGACCACTTCTTGATCCTTTACCATGATCAGTGTTTTTAGTATTCATAATGAATAATTTGCATCAAGTTAGCACCTTAGCATAATAGTCCCAAAAAGAGGCCCTAGTGTTCAACCTCAAGCTCTGATACCAAAATTTAAAGCCACTCAAACCACCACCAAAATAAATAAATTAAATAATCCATTTAAATTACAACATCATAAATAACAAAAAGTAAAATGATGTAATTAATCCGCTCACTTACAATATTACAAGAAAAAGATAAATCTCATAAATATAAATCAATAAAAGTCATTAAATCTTTTGAAATATCATGATCAATCTATGTAAAAGCACTATAAAATAATATATAAAGTCCATTAACATTCATGTCATAAAACATCCAAATACAAGTTATAATGATCATGTACAAGTATAAATTAATCAATACACTTTTCAGTCACCCTGAACCAAGTGGTTCTCCTGCAAGCTGAGAGATAGGAACATGGCTCAGGCACTTTTCCACCCAACCATGAAGCAATTACACTTATTTGGATCCCTTCATGACATGAAAGAAACCCAACCTTGCATGAAATGTCTAGCTACCTGGAACAATTGGCAGGTGGGAACACCCGATGCAACCTGATGTCTAACATGTAATTCTAAATGATAAAATATCGATTATCTCACAACAAGATGTGGTATACACACACAAAAAAAAAAAATTTATTCATCTATTTCAATGATAGCTCAT